>JAABNY020000001.1:30990149-31014721 GCA_015164015.2 Brevimyrus niger
TTCTTTGTAAACCCTAGAAATGGTTGTGCGTGAAAATCCCAGTAACTGAGCAGACTGTGAAATACTCAGACTGGCCCGTCTGGCACCAACAACCATGCCACGCTCAAAATTGCTTAAATCACCTTTCTTTCACATTCTGACATTCAGTTTGGAGTTCAGGAGATTGTCTTGACCAGGACCACACCCCTAAATGCATCGAAGCAGCTGCCATGTGATTTGTTGATTTAGATAATTGCATTAATGAGAAATTGAACAGGTGTTCCCAATAATCCTTTAGGTGAGTGTATTTCAGTCTAGGCACACTTAAGGAGACCAGGTGTTGCATGGTCCTTTGGGTGACATGCGTGACTGGAGTGTGCTTAACAACTGCCTTTTGGCTGCTTACTGAAGTAGTCAACACTCCTGAAGTGATACTGCATTTGTGGTTTGTGTGAGTATAAATTTGGGTCAGTTATCAGTTGTTCCAATCATGGGCACAGGGCTCTGGCGTGATGAGCCATACAGGTAATGCTAAGCAGCCTCCAGAAAGTCGGGGGTTCAGTGCGACAATGGTTCAGGTTCTGAGAAGCCGTCGTATGTGTGTGTGTGTGAATGTGTGTTTAATACATGTGCATTGAAATAATTAGACTTTGGGTAGCAGATTGTGATGATGCGCTACAGATGCCGCAGCCTCATTTTGTAAAAAGAAGTGGAAGGTTATCAGAAGCTGAAGGCAAACAAATGGCCGTGGTGATTGGCTGTGCACACAAACCTAGAGGCATGTGTCTCATGGCTGAATGGGTGCCAGCAGCGCTGCAGAATGTGAGCCCCACGAAAGAAACAAAAGATCGATTCACGGCTTAGGGGTAGTGGGCCTCGGTGCCTGCCAAGTGCTGGGAACTAACTGTTGTTTCAGAAGGAATCCATTTGATTCTCAATCTTGCTTGAAATTCTTTGTTTATGACTCAAGAAAAAAAGGTCAGTAATTAGGCTGCCAAAGATGGTCTGTCTCCATGTTGCTGGATTGATGCACGGGCTGGAAGCTGGTGGGGCTCCCCAGGCATTTGGCAATACAGCGGCTGTTGGGTCGTACATTTGGGCCATTCTGCTGTACACCAGGAACTGGGCCGTACTCCGAGGGTTGGGCCATACATTGGGCACTGGGCGGTACCTTGGGTGTTGAGCTGTACACCCAGCATCGTGCGGTATGCTGGGCATCGGGATGGATGCTGGGCGTCGGGATGTATGCTGGGCGTCGGGATGTATGCTGGGCGTCGTGCGGTATCCTGGCCATCGGGATGGATGCTGGGCGTCGGGATGGATGCTGGGAGTCAGGATGTATGCTGGGCGTCGGGATGGATGCTGGGAGTCGGGATGGATGCTGGGAGTCGCGAGGTATGCTGGGCGTCGGGATGGATGCTGGGCGCCGGGATGGATGCTGGGCGTCGCGCAGTATGCTGGGCGTCGGGATGTATGCTGGGCGTCGGGATGGATGCTGGGAGTCGCGCAGTATGCTGGGCGTCGGGATGTATGCTGGGAGTCCAGCAGAAGCCGAAGGACATGCTGGCATTTTAAGATTCTTAATAATCTTAACTAGTAGGATCTTTAACCTGTAAGTAAATACCCCTTTCAGACTCTTCCAGAAAGTCCCCAGTGAATGAGATTGGGCCGGTTCAGGAAGTGATTCAGAGATTCCTTCTGGGAACTGGGTGCCTGACTCACTGCCCCCTCCTGTTTCAGCACATGGTGGTTGTCATCCTATCAGGCACATAGAAGGACAGCTTTGATGTTGTGACTTTATTACCCAGGAAGTTTCTGGTTTTTACGGTTGAAATTCAGATTTTAGGTAATTGCTTATGTGTTTATAAACAGCTTTATACTTTTGCGAAATGCTGAAGCACTCAAATGTTTTAGGATGCCCAATGTTACTACTGAGATTAGGTGAGTCAGGCAAAAAGTTTGAGACTCGTACAATTTATTATATGAATTATCCTCATTCACACCATTGATGTTCTGGACTTACCAGGCAGGTGGCTCTTGATGCCTGATTAAAAGCTTTTCCTGTGGTTCGGCCACATTCAGGAGATAGCTAGTTAATGAGAGACGCATGGGCAGGTCTCTGCCCCAGCATATAACATCCACAACAGCAGCGTGTGAGCTGTTAGGCTTCATTAATGTAACATGCTTGGTGAGGAAGTCTGCTGTCTCACGGTCACAGCTTATTGGCTTCTGGCATCATCATGTGACTGACTCCCCACCCATCTCCCTTTATTAAAACTTTAGGCATCCCTGAAAAATGCCATAAAGTCTCTTGATAAGGATCCTCTGGCTGATGTTAGTAGTTTATTCAATGAATCTCCAGTACCTATTTTGAAGATACATATTACATGGAACTAGAAATAACTATTACCCTTATTGCCCAGACTCATGGGTGATCCAGTATCTCACTTGGGTGACCATCTTTCATAGTGATAGAGGCCTGTGGCAGTGAGGGTCCTGAGTGAATTGTGCACTGTGAATAGCAGCGGCTGCGGTTTTAGCGTGAGGCTAACTGCATTGTCGTGTTTCGCTTTCTGTAGCTTGTCTCTTCCGCTACAATGGGCTGTCGTTCATCTACCTCCTCTACCTTCTGCTCATTCCACTTTTTGCAGAACCAACAAGAACAACGATGCAAGGTAAGACTCTCATTCTTCGCCTGTTTTTTTTCTGCAGATATAATGTGAAAATGTACAATTTTGTCGAAATTTGTTTTTTTAAACAAATGGATGTCCCAATGTCATACTATGACTGGATGAAACAGATAATTGGCCCCACCTGCTGATCAATGGCATGTTTTGATTGGATAAATCCATAACTGTTTGTCAGCCTCCTGAAAGGTACTGTTGTCATGGAAATGCAAAGCATTTGGACATATGGTGACATTATTCAGAGGACATTTCTGTATCTTTGGAATGTGTATTACTGTATTAATTGATTATAATTAAAGGTTACCGATACGAAATTATTGAATGTCACAAATACAAGTGAAGGATCAATATTCACTTCTGATAATAGGCAATAGTTACTTTCCTGTGTGTGCAGTTATGAAAGATGTATGGATTTGCAGTCTGTAAGTCACGTGAAGCAGTAGCACGCCTTCAGGTTTTGAGGCTTTATGAGTAATGCAAACACTGATTCTTCTTGTACTTATGGCTGATGTTTCACAGCTGTAGGTTGTACAACAATTTTTCAAAAAAAATGTCAATGTAAACTACCCTCTGTCCCCCCCTAGTGGTCATTTGCGACTATGTTGATGATGACGATGAGCAAGAAGCAAGTATTAACTATCATCATTCAAGATCAATGCCATCTGCAGATTTGTGCCATGCCCTAAAATGTTTTAAACTTCAAAAAAAATTAGAGCTCCGGCAGCAGATGGGGGTAGAAAAACAAACCCCCCCCATCCCCAAGTCAAACCACAGTTGTGGAACAATGGGGTATTGAGGGAGACTGTGTAGAAAGCAGAGTGCTCTACTGCAGAGTTTTGGGGTGGGGGTGTGCACGCTGATGGAATGCAGGCGTTAACAGTCTGTTTGCTGTTCACGCTCACACACGCTGTCAGCCTCCCCCCCCGCCCATGTGTGGGATCCAAGCTTCTGGGCCAGTAACTGATAAGACTGCCGCTCTTCTTAGGTCACCCCAGCCAAAGAAACATTCCTCTGGTTTTTGACGACACCTCTGACTATCCAACAAGATACGAGGAACTTTTTCATGAGCATGTACCCCGCCAGGCTTAATGGAGCAGGTCCCCTGCTATCTGAAAAAGAAAACCTTCTAAGATTTTTTTTGGTCTCCTTGGCAAGCAAAGAGAACCGAAAAGACACGGGGAAATGTAAGACATAAAGATCACCGGGAGATCAGTGCAAGGCCATCATGTGAGAAGCTGCCATAGGCACCTTTGGCATCTTCCAAACCAGCACGATACATTTTTTGTAGTTATCAGTTACTTTTTGTGTGTCTGCTGGCCCTTTGTGTATCGTCTGTGACTTTCACAAAATTCCCATTCAAATTCTTATGCTGACCCCACAATGTGCAACTGCTGTGGGGAAAGACACTCAGCACTGCAGCCTCAACTAATCAGTGTCACTCCTGATTATGAAACGGGCAGTATTTTATTTAAGCTGTTTTTGAAGTCAACCAGATGTGTAAAATATACCATAGGATTTTAAATGAAAGTTAAGGAGTTTAAGGTAATACATTCCATTATCAAGCTCCTGAATTCTAATCTGGTTTGTGGACCTTTCACATTTTGCTGCCGTCTGGTGGTTACGTTTGGCTCTCATGGTGCCTCTGTATTTAAAGAGGATACCGCGCAACGGCCGGCATACCGCCCGACGGCCAGCGATGCACAGTTCTGCCGGCAGTGTTCTCGGTCTTCTGACGACTAGGCGGATTGGCGTTCTCTGTTCATCGCTGAGTCAGCAAAGCCTCCACGAGCAGATGGCCAGAAGGAGCATGTCAGCCTTTTATGTCCCAAGCGGAGGGCATAAAGCAGATCAGTATCTGTTCATGTGTCAGACACCCCTTACGTGAGTGTCACTCAACAGGGGGAAATCTACTTAAATACTTTAAAACACATTGAACAATAAGTTCATGAAGTTCACTTAAATGTGTCACTTATTAAATGACCTTTGGCCAAATCTCAAATCATGTAGTGTATGATGCTTTCATTCTGGTGCCAGGGGTTGGTGTGGACGACAAAAAAACAAAGATGACTAGAGAAGCAAACAGGAGAAGGAGCAAATGCCCTTCTTGCCACCCAGGACAGTTCCTAAATGGGCATTATCCTGCACTGGCGTAAGAAGCAGGCGGGCTTCCGCACTGCAGAGAGAACAAAGTGCGGCTTCCAGACGTAACCGGCAGCAGTAAATGGGGGGGGGGGGGCACGGTCAGGCTCAACATGGAGAGATGTCAGCTTCCTCAGGAAATGATGTGGATCGAAAGTCTGTCTCCGAGCTCTCTGGCTGGCTGTGTCTCGCAGCTGGAGCTGCCTCCTGTTTCCTTTGGACTCTGCGTGCTGAAGGGGGAGATCCTGCTGTTCAGAGATCCTGCTGTTCAGCTCTCATCTGGCTCCTCTTAACGCCACTGTCCAGTGTCTGTTCAACTGAAGTATTACTTTGTACTGTCCTCCTCAGCACTGTTGCTTGGGCCGGCTTCCTGAATATGCTTTTGTTCGCCGTTGCTCATTGATGAATTCCCCGGACAAGCTCTGAGGTCAAGGCGCTGCCCACCTTGGCATATGCGCCTCCGACCACTGTTGCATTATGGGAAATATTTCAGCCGTGACTCACAACATGAAATCTAATTAAATGGCAGTAGAAAATTTGTCCTTCTGACAAGTTGAACTTGTAGTACTCTATATAACCTGAGATGCACTCACAGATTTTGGAAGACCCCAGTCAAGGTGGAGTAAAATGTGTTAGACAATGGAGGGCTTTAAGAAGTCCAGTAAAATCCTGTAGAAGGAGAACCATGTTAGCCCAAATGGGCCTATGGCAGCTCCGGATGCCTGGTTTATGCAGAGAAGAATCATGTTCCAGGGTGGCAGAGACGTTGGTGGTGGGAAGTGCCAGCAGCAAAAACAAAGAACATGCGGTGAAACTGGGAATGAGGAGGAGACGGCGGCTCCCTCACTGTGGGAAAGCGGGGCCCAGGGGGGCTTGGGGCTGCAGGTGTCATCTGGAATCACAGGGTTTGGCGTAGCATTAGCCTGTGCGGACTGGGTGCCAAGGTGACACTTTGACTTAAATCTTCCTTTCTTTGCTTTATATGCATTGTGATGAACCAGAGACTTTGGTATTAAGTGATATGAATTGATCATCCAGGCATGAGACAGTGATGTCAGGCTTTCTGCTTAATAATAATAATCATCACTTTATTAATCCCATGGGGAAGTTGTCTTTTTATGCCTCCCTCAACTTGCCCCTTGTAAGCAACCTGTCTGTGACGGGCAGCCACCCATGGCAGTGCCCAGGGGGTTAAGGGCCCTGCTCAAGGCCCCGCAGACATGCTGATGCTGGGTTTGAACCTGGGACCTTGTGATTACACGCAGACTTAGCCCACTGAGCTACACGCTGCCCCCCAAATTGATGTACTGTCACAGTTACCATTATGGATGTGCTTGGCTGTGTGCTGTCTACTGCTATAGGAGGAATTCTTTTACTTCTTTGTATTAGGGGATTTGTAAATTTGCAAATTTTGTTCCATAAAGTTTATTTTATTTCCCTTTTTTGTTCCAGTGCAAGTAGTTTGCAAAGGCACCCTTTCTATGAGGAACAGAGAGAAACATAGCATGGGTTAAACTCTCCAAGGCAGCGGAAGGCAACCAATCAATGCTGGAAGTCTAACATCGCATTTGATTGTCATAATGATGACAACGCCAATAGGTTATGTTGGTAATTTCTCCAGCTACTAATGTGCAGCCTGGTCTTAGTAATTCTCATTTTTGCTCTTTCCCCTCTAGGTCACACGGGGCGCCTGCTGAAGAGCCTTTCCTTCACCAGTATGGCGTCCCTGCTGCTCCACGTCTTCTATCAGACATTCATAAGCAGCCTGCTGGCAGGAAATAGAATTGAGGCCAACTTTAACTGTAAGTAGAACAGCCAGTCAGTCTGTTTGGCCGAAGCTTGTGCATCGTATGTTTGGTCATTTGGGGGGTGTCAGAATATTTTAGAAGAACTTTCACCCGGATTGGATGGATGGATGGATACCATTAACAACAAACAAACAACTTTGTCCTTATAGATGGCTCAGCCACTTTGCGTCTGGACTTAAATGGTGATGGAATATATATTTGATTGTCTGAATACTTCAGTAGTGTAGACTGTGGTTATTCTATCAAGATTAAATGAGTCAAGTAAACCATACTGTAGAGTCATATTTTGTATGTATGATATGGTCATTTAGACACATAAGTTAAGAATCTGCATTTCAGTTGCCGTAATGTGTGTTTTTATTTCTCATTCATGTAGTCAGTCAGTAATGAAATACAGCAGTGCTCGCAAGCATTGAAAAGTTAGCGCTTCAAAATGTAAAATTGGTGGTTTTTCTAAAATAAATAAGCTAAATTTGTGAATAGAAAACACAACTGGCAAATAGATGAGAATAAAATATGTGGTCAGCAGCATTACTTAGCTGTGAAATCCATGGGTCTAGTGACGTGCAGGTCTTGGCCTGACTGCTATGGTTTTACACAAACTGATTCCTTTAATAAACCGGGGGGGGGGGGGGGCTTTGAAGGTGCTATCACTGTGCTGAAGTTGTGAATGCTTGACCCCGCATCATACTTTACAAACAGTGATGTCACAGTTGGGACCCTTTGCTGGTCAGCTGGTCAAATTGGCATGGGAAGCTGACAGGCCTTCTGTAAATGGGGCACATGTGCACGAAAACTTCCAGTATAGATTATCCTGTTGAATCCAGCATGGGCTGCTTCATATATCGATGTTTGCTGTTTCTTTCTTGATGTGTAACTGTGTCCCTTGCAGTGTAGGAAGTGTTGGCTCTGTTCCAAAAGTGACATCTCCATCTCTCTCTGTGACTGTGTGGCTGCTGGCAGGAAGCATATCTGACGACATTAAAATGTGCTGGCAAACCTACGACCCCCTGAGTGTGGCTCGGGAAAACAACTGGCCTTTCAGCAGAGGCAATGCAGGGCGGGAGGTGAAATATGATCCTGCCCTTTAAATCAAAGTGTTTTAAGACCCACAAGCAGTGACAACATCTGCGCTTGTGTGAGGTTTCAAAATAGTCCACAAAACCACTTTGGAATTGTACCCTTCGGGTGTCAGAATGGCCTTGATCAGAAATGCCAAGAAAACCCACAGAAATGTGAAGGAATACATGTCACATTCCCTCTATTGTTAGCTCCTAGGGCACATGCTAAATGCTGCTTTTTGTTCCGTTTGCATTTTCGGAATGCCAGATTGGTCTCACATTGGACATTGAGTCAGTGCTCTAAGCATGATGCACGCACACACAGCTTCGGGGGACCCCTGTTTAATCCCCAATCGCTCACTTCATTCGCACCAGGAGCCTTGTGTCAGTGTTAATTTTGTTTGTGTTTTTTGAGCGTTTGCCCCGTAACCTGCGGCTTCATTCGCCGTCCCTGGTTAGCCCGCTTTCCTGTGTGGCGCTACACCGCCATGCGCCTCTTCCCAGCTCCCTTCCCGGAAACCTGTTTCTGTCCCCGCTGAGGCGCTATATAACTCACTCTCAAGGCTTTTGTTTTAACGTCACTGTGAGACAAGACTCTCTAAGTATCTGCTGCTAATAACAAACATTAATTTTCTTTTAGTGGTCAACAGATACATTGTTTGACTAGAATATATTTCCTCAGGATACAAACCCGCCTTAATCTAAAAATAGGTGGCATGTGTTGCTGTACTGGTTCACCACAGCCGGGAGCTGGTTTCTGGTTCTGTATGAATATGAATGCATAGGGATCAGTAAAGGTGCTTTGCTCAAAGCCTTCGAGAGTCATTGTTCTTGTTTATTCCTTTACAATTTAATCCCAGTTGTTCCAAAAACCTCCACTTAAATACCGAAAAGTAGGATTTCGCTTTGAGATCTTAACCACAAAGCATGCAGATATTTCGCTGGCCAAACTGTTTAGACATTTTATGTCTTTAATGTCAGATTGTAAAATGTTATTTATATTTATTTTTAGATTCAATAATGCCGTCTTAAAATAAGTTTAGTTTTTTTTTTTGTGGGACTATGGTCCCAGGGAGGACAAGCATTGTGACAATTAAGATGCTTAGATAGCTGTAGGTTTTCTAAAATGAACTGTTATTTTCCAAGCCATTATTCCTCAAAAAAAGCTAATCTTTTAACAAAATTAGGAACTAAATGTGCATTTATGTTTGTGTGTGTGTGTGTTTGTGTGTGTGTGCGTGTGTGGTTTATGTTTATATTACATTTTGACATTGTGGGGAGAATTTTTCAGGTGCCCACAACAATCTGTGAATGCAGTCAAAAAAAGTAAAAATGCCAAAAGTCTCATATTTAGTTTGGTTACTTATGGTTAAGGTTTGGGCTGGGTAGGGGTTAAGGTCGTCATTTTGGGATTAGGGTTTTCCCTATAGACACAAGTTGAGATTCCCCACAAAAATGTAATTACAAACCTGTGTATGTGGTTTTGTTGCTGAAGTAGTAGGAGTAGGTTTTATCCTATTGGTGCAATAAACAAATTGAAATTATATTGTAAATATACTTCATAAAATTGAACTTCAAAATGCATTTTAAAAGTTTCGGTGTACCACAGTGATCAATATTTTGCATTTCTATATTGAAATGGTTGCACCTTTTATCTTGTCACTGACATTATTTACATTATTGTGTCTGTGCTATGTGCGTTATTTATATGTTTTGAATGTTTTACTTTTAATTGTAGTTGTATTTCTTAAAAAGAATTCCCCTCAGCCTCCTTCCTTCCTTTTACACAAGCACATTGTGTATGCAACCCCCCCCCCCTCCACACACATCAACCCCTACACCTCCCCTCCCCAAATAGCCAGGCCTTGACCATCAGTGCCCTCCCCCAGCAGTCATGCACCTGGACAGACCGACACAGTTCCTCCACCAAGGCAAGGTGCCCAAATGTAGACTCGCTTAAAATGACAGGAAGTATGAATATTACCAGCTGCTCTTATACCTACAGTCCAGCTTAAAATGTATAAAAGAAGTATTCACCCACATCTGACATTTAATAAACGTCAGGGCCATGGGTAACTAAGCGCTATAACATTCAAGGCAGTGCTTTCACCATAGTATAAGCAGGTCATGAAGCAGCTCGGTACTGTTCTTTTATTCTTTTCACTATTAGCTTACTGACAGCGTTCCCCTGTTAGTTTAAGGTGATGGCTCCGTTCCTATGAGGAAATCCGCCTTAAAGCTCTAAGGTTTAAAGAGCTTTGCTATGATACCAGCCCGGATCCGAAGACGACAGAAGTTCAGCTTTTGAAAGAAAATTAAATTCCTTTCCAGATTTCATTAGCAGTGGACACTTGCTTGGTGATATTTGTGTACTTTGGGCTCATGGTGTTCCTAAGCCAGTCCTTCGCAGATGTCAAAGAGATGTACCAAGAAGAAGAATAATCCCTATGGAATGAGACGCTCATGAAATGAGGTTGTTAATGACACATGTTTAAATAGACGCAGGCAGGCAGACGCAGGCAGGCAGACGCAGGCAGTCCCTGCATGAAGCTTCCATTTGCAATGAGAAAATACAAGTGCAGACAGCTTCTTCACTGTGTCGGAGTTTCGCAAGTAGTCCAGTCTTGGATGTATAATTCATCTGTGCATCTGCGGTTTATGATAATGATCATGGGGACCTCCCATGCTGTATGGGGGGGCAGAGTTACAGCAGCGTCTCCTTTTATTTCATGGTCCACAAACCCCAACCCTGGGAGGCCTGGACATTGGGCCCCTGTCTCTCAGTCTCCCAGTTCTACTGGAGTACCCCCCCCCCCAGGCTCTAATACTCTAATTACTGAGCATATGGTTCCAGAATCACTGAATGAGTTTTAAGGGAAAACAGTTTACAGTTGGGGGTGGGGGCAGATTCACGCTGCGGAGCCCCGAGAGCAGCAGGATGTAGGTTTTTGTTCTTTGCACACTAACGTCCAGAGGGCTTTGCTATATGAGCACCAATTACCAGAACTGCAGCTACAACACTGCAGTGTTGGTCTGTCAGGTGTTTCCCATAAGAAATATGTGTTTTCCCACAGAGAGCCTCTTGGTCTCCCCCTTTATGGCTCTGGTGGATCCAGCTGTTTCCTTGGAGAGGAAAGTCGTTCATGTACTCTTGGGGGTACGTTGTTTGACTCACTGCCACTATATTTATTTAGAGGGGACATTAAGCTTTTACAAATATATACAGAGTATGCTAATACAATTAGGTGGATGAGATGTGGAGAGAGTGTGTGTGTGTGTGTGTTTCCATTTTCCCAAATGTCCCCACAATGTGATAAAAACATGTTGTTTGACCTCGGGGGGACGTTTTTTTCAGTCCCTATGAGCAGAAACTTAATTTGATAAAAATCTGTCAATGGAATCACAAAACTAGAAATGCTGAAAGTCTTGTATTTTGTTTTGTTACTTGTGGTTATGGTTAAGGCTGGGTAGGGGTTAAGGTCATCACTGTTAACATTAGGGTTATGCCCATAGAAGTGAATGAAGAGACCCCACGAAGATATAGGTACGTTGTGTGTGTGTGTGTGTGAGAGAGAGAGAGAGAGAGAGAGAGAGAGAGAGATTTGTTCAGTGACCTGTACATGATCTGACAAAAAATGTACTAATTATGTCCTACTTCTTACATTTACTGAGGTATACATGTTCAGCAGAGTCATCAACAAAAATGTTTAACCAAAAAAAAAAAGTTTCCCACAAAGCAGCTTAATTGCCAAATAAAGACAGGCATCCCAGCAGGGAGGAGAACGATTCAGGTGCTAACATGTGCAAATTTGTATTTCCAACTGACCCTCAGGCCGAGCATGTAGGACACACATGAAATTCATGCCGAATGTGAATTCCACACTTTGCCAGTGTTTACTGCTCTGTTTGGTTGGTATATTTCTCATTGGATGCTGCGTGCTTAGTAACGTTCTTGTGAAACCTAATGTATGGTTACAGGCTGCGATTGTGATACAACTGTATCATTTTGCTCATGACTTCATAGAGTGACCATATTGTCAGATGACTGAGCTTCTTGTTATGTTTACAAAATAAATCGAATAAATCATTGCAGTAACCTAGATTGATTTGTTTAGTGTGTTTATTATGATTCATAATTAACCTCCACTTCATCAAATGGTTTAAAATATGACTGTTTGTCTTTTCCAGGTTCAGTGTGGGAGAAATCCATCCGGCAGCTTGGCTTTGGGAGGTGAGTAGCTAGACTCCGTACTGGGCGTTCTCCCAGTGCCTGTGTTAAAATGGGAACTCGTACCCGCTCCCTCCGTACTGGGCGTGCTCCCAGTGCCTGTGTTAAAATGGGAACTCGTACCCTATCCCTCCGTACTGGGCGTGCTCCCAGTGCCTGTGTTAAAATGGGAACTAGTACCCTATCCCTCCATACTGGGCATTCTTCCAGTGCCTGTGTTAAAATGGGAACTCGTACCCGCTCCCTCCGTACTGGGTGTGCTCCCAGTGCCTGTGTTAAAATGGGAACTCGTACCCTATCCCTCTGTACTGGGCGTGCTCCCAGTGCCTGTGTTAAAATGGGAACTCGTACCCTATCCCTCCGTACTGGGCGTTCTCCCAGTGCCTGTGTTAAAATGGGAACTCATACCCTATCCCTCCGTACTGGGCGTTCTCCCAGTGCCTGTGTTAAAATGGGAACTCGTACCCTATCCTTCCGTACTGGGCGTTCTCCCAGTGCCTGTGTTAAAATGGGAACTCGTACCCTCTCTCTCCGTACTGGGCGTGCTCCCAGGGCCTGTGTTAAAATGGGAACTCGTACCCTCTCCCTCTGTACTGGGCGTTCTCCCAGTGCCTGTGTTAAAATGGGAACTCGTACCCTAACCCTCCATACTGGGCGTGCTCCCAGTGTCCTTGTTAAAACACATTTGCACTGAATTCATTTTTGAAGGAATTAATGATAGTTTGGAAAACTAAAAACAGTGTGTCACCTCAAAGCCTCAGTCTTTCGTACATCGGGTTCAGCAACGTTTTTGTGTTAATGATCCCTAAGCACTGTATTCCTGAAGTCTCATTGTTTTTTCATTACTGATGCCAGTTGCCTTGTTGTCTTCTGATAAAGTCAGGCGATTAATGTAAGTGAATCTCCATTATGTGTCTGCCAAGTGGCTGAGTGATGGTCTTCACTCCCAGCAGGGCCCGTCTTTCGTCACCTGACAGGCCCTGAGCTAGACGACTGTTAAGGATGGGAGGGACACTTGATGTACTCAAAGACTTAGATAATTATTAAATATCCCATTAAAAGGCTTATTCTTCTGGGAGGACTAAAAGGCGTCTGCAGTTTATTCTGTTGTGTGAGTGCTTCGGGAATAGAAAATGGCATAACTATTGGAAATGTGTTTGGTTTGTGACAGATGCAGCAATCAAGTATTTTATTTTAGTGTGTGTGGCTGGAGAAGCAGGGGGATGTTCGTGGTACCTGCCTAAGCGTGCCCCAGTGCATTTTTCCAGAGTTCCTCAGCCACTCAAATGGAGTGCATCTGTTTTTTGTTTTTTTTAAGTCGACTACCTGTGACCTACACGTCATCCGTATCTAGGGACACTGTTCCCTATGGCAGGCTTATCAGATTTGGAGATTCACAGGGGAAAGAAAATCTAGTAACACTTTACTCGAGGGAGCACAGGTGGCTTAGAACCTCAGTTACTACTCATGTTAAAATCGTGAACAAATATAGGAACTGCATGAAATGTATGAAACATTATGATTGGTTAATAGTGAATGAAAATGGGATTAGTACATACTTGATAAGAATCAGAGTGTACTACTACATTATTTGTGCCCCCTCAAGTAAATATTTCTGAAACTCTCAACTTGCAGCCACAAATTTACACATTTCCCTAAAAGATGTATGGAAGTATGGTGGTAGGAATTAATTTCAGCGTTTTGCTCAGAAGCTTATGGAGAGTGTTAACAGCTGCCAAGTCTTGGAGGGCCAGGTTTGCATTTTTCTGGAAACACACAATTCAGAGTGGCAGTGAAATTGTGAAAGAAGCAGCATTTCTATACTTGACCTTCAAGAATTGTGGCTGTCGTGTCTCTTGGGTAGAATTAGTATTATTCTTCTATGAGATCACTGCTTTGATTTTATTTGAAGGTTGAGGAACGCCCTCAGAGTCCATTTTCGTTCTCATGAAGAAAAGTGCTTTGTCAGTCTGGCTTTGTCTTAGACTCTCTCTCCTTCTCTACAAGGTCAGCTTTTGTTTTAAATTCACTTCTGCTTTATCATATTGGGATTGTCTGATGCCTGTTCCTCAGGGAGGTTGCTGGCTGTTGTGTAGATTTTTATCCTTTTGACTAATGAATTAGATATTGGACCTCATTTCTCATCTGCTATGTATGGTTGTTCACTGAAATTCAGGATCGTTTATGGCCTGTTTTGAAATATTCCCAAAATAAAGCACAGAAACTTTGGCCATCCACAGTAATTTTATTGTGTGGGACAGGATTTTAATTCTACTCAAAGAAGTTATACCTTTCTAGGGGAATGTTGGCAATTAACTTTTTTGGTTCATGTAACTTAACTGTTTTATAAATTTCTTTTAGGTACAAGGATATAAAGGAGTTTTTACATTTTATTACAAAACTCTGCTTAGAGGATTTTTGTCCAGTACACTGTTACAGATTTTGATTTTTTTTTTTTTACATTTTCTTCTCTCCATACCAAAACACTAGTACAAGTTTACACATATTTTGTCCAGAAAATAGAACATAAGTCAACCAGAGTACCTGGCTGAGACCCACGTCTGAGAGAGCATGTAGACTACACATGCTGAGAGCCTAGGTGTGACTAGACCTCGCCACCCTGAAGGTGTGAAGTGGCACACTAATCTGTGGCGCCCCCTGATGGCTGCAATTAGTATGTTTTAATTATCAGTTTGAAATCCCAGTTCTGTTCAACTTCATTTGGCCAACTCTAGCAAAACTAAAAAGATTTGCATTAGTTGCACACGCAAGTTATTTTTTTGTTTTTACGTGGCTGGCGAGCTCTGAATCCACGGAACTGTTCGTCCACTCACCCTGTAACACAAGGCGGTCGAGCGGTAAAGTCCTCACTGACAATCGCATATGTGTTTTCTGTTGAACTTGGATTTTTGTCAGATTAAGATATGACCTTTTTCCTGTCCCCGCTCAGTGATCAGATGCGGGTCGTTGGGGTGCGGGGGTTTGATGGGTATTGAGTTTGTGGGCAGTGATACTTGAGGCGTGAATCATGGCCCTGTTCTCTGTGTTAGTTTTGGCAGGAGGGGGCAGTTCTAGCAGCCCTCCCCCCACCGTCTGCCCCGGTCGACCCGTACATTTAGCAGCAGCAACAAATTGCAGGTTTGCCTTTACTTGCTGTCCAAACAATCAGGGCATTCTGCTGACTTGTTTGTGTGTGATGACCTGCTTTTATGCACGGTCTTTGGGGCTTCTCCCCCAAATCAAAGGGGGCACTTTAGGTGGATCGTTTTGCTGCTGCGAAAAAGAAAAGTGTGCACCAAAAGTCACTAAATTTTGAATCATTTTGTGATTTAATTATTAGAATCAGAATCGCTTTTTTTTTCTCCAAGTACAATTACAGGAATGCATAAAGAATGTGTGCTACATTTAAACAATTCAGTACAAGTGGTGTCCAAGGCAAGTCTCTATTAAGTCTGTGTAAGACAGCTGTAAGCCATGATTGTCTTCAATAAACATGTAAAATTACAATGGCAAGGGGCTCGGCAAAGCAGTTTCTATCCGTATGCAAACCCGTCTTTACCTGTGGGGCGATGCCTGTGGGTCAGACTAGCTTGGTCTTGATGTCCTGCTGTCTGTGCAGTGGCTCTGTTAGCCTGTAAGTGTTAACAATACTTTCAGTGTTTGTGCATTTATTATGAAAAAACAGTATCGCTATAGTGAAGACCACCTTCATTTTAATACTGTCTATGAAAATCTTGGACTGGAACTGGACCTCATGTCTTACGAAAAGAAAAGTGCGCGCCAAAAGTCGCTGCATTTTGAATAATTTTGTTTTGCAGACGCCGCAGATTCAGACTTTGCTCTGTTTCGCCTTCCAACAACAGCTTCCTCACCACTCCCTCCCAAATGTTCCCACCCCCACTCCTGTGGTCTGCATATCAATTCATTGCTGTTTCCTTTCCAAACATGACCCCTACATCAACGTTTTGCCATTAGGTTGCAATATTGGCATTTATTTTTGGGATGCAGATCAGAGGTACCATATGAGGTCGCATAGCCAAAGTCTAGCTTATGTAAACCTTTAATATGAACCCCAGAGGAAAGATAAAGCTTTTAAATTTTAAAAGCTTAATTTTAAAATTGCCTGAGATTCTAAAAATGGTTCATATATTGGTCTTGTATTGATCAAAATTCCAAGTTTTGTCAAACGTACATTGCGCATATGTGTAATAACGTGCTATTGTGCTGTGTCCAGGCAGCATATTGTGAAGTTTCTGTGACCTCTAGGCACCAAACAAAGACTTCTTTAACAAATGAAGGCACAGTTCCAGAAGGTGACATTACAGCAATACAGATAGATGACATCAAATTGTTATAAATCCTACCAATCCCTTTAGGATTCATTTCAGCACACAGCTTGATTGTTGAAGAAGTCTGGGCTCCATGGCTATATCTTGAGCTTAATTCTGAAGAGTTTTTCTTAATATTTTTGGATTTGTTTGAGAGCAGTGGGCCGGATGGTGCCCCTGTCTTCCTGGCTATTTCTCAGCTGGGTGCTCCCCTGGCTTCCTGTTCTGCTGGCCTGCATTCTCTTAGGGTCTATTGATAAGTTCCCCAAACACGACGTGTCATGTGCTCTCCCCCATGGCTCTTTGTTTCGTACCTCTTTCTACATGTATCTGTTCATTCATGCTTCTGTTCCTGAAGGTCACTGTGTGTATACTGTGTGTATGTGGGGACCCCTCTGAAGATACAACACCGGAAGAACAGTCAAAGATGCCAAAATACTTTTTAAAGTTTTTTCTTTCGGAGATGATTAATTTGGTTTTCTGTGAAGGTATTAATGCCTTAATTGGGAATGGCTTGACAACTGGAAGCCATGAATGTTCTTTGTCTTTGTTCCTCCTTCAGTTTCCAACTTACAGGATCATGGCTTTTCATGTTTTAGTTTTTATAAACAATGTTTTTTTTTGTACATCACTTAAGTTAATATCTGTGACTGAGCTTCTGGTCGTGCTGGTTGGTTACATCTCATACTGCTGAATGTTCATCTGTTTTACAGGCTGCGAATGGTCACTCCACCATGCGCAAGACTTGTTGCTTTTGTTGTTTTTTATTTAGTAACTTTTGTTAACGGAAGAATTATTTGGAATTTGGAGGCAATTAACACTGTTCTTCAAAACGTTTTAAATGTAAATAATTAAATAAATTCCAGTCAGTGAAGATCAGATGTTCAGCTCTAATATCCCTAACATGACATCATCATAAGCCTTGTTTATGACATGCCTGCAGAGCAGATACTGAAGCTGAGGAACAATCAGCAAGCAGTCCTCACTAGGAGCTGGAGGATTCATGCAGGTGTCCAGTTGTATTCGGGAACTATAGCCATATGATGAAACATATTGGAAAATTTGTGAATGAACAAATGGAAAGAGCCTTAGCATACACTATTAGCCTGATCCCAAATTGTCTACAATTGAGTGATTCCTCAAACTGCCTGGCTGGTACATACCATACTCTCAATGGACCAATGTCGTTTGTGAAACATCTCTGGTTCACTATCATTTCACCCGTATGTTTGAGACTGATGCCTCTCACCGTTCCCTCAGTGTGGCAGGAGCTGATGCTGGTAACGGCATCCGTCTTTTCATCCCGGATGTCGGCATGTGCCTGGCCAGCTTCGGCACGTTGATCATGTGCCGCAGCCTACAGACGCAGCCGGGTGAGGAGCCTCGGTGTGACGCTGGCCTCAGAGCAGCCAATCAGGTGAGACATTCCAATTAAATCTATTGAAAAATATACTACTGTGTTTACATATACTACGCTTACGGACACAAGTCATGATTTTCTTCATATCTTCTTATTGAAGGTAAGGAGGTCGTTATGAGCAGTAAATGGTGCTGGATACACTGCCTAACCAACAAAAACCTCACTGTTTGATGTTATTTAAGCAAATGCTGAAGAGCCAGTGATTAATTGGATCAATATTACAGCTCAGTTATGAAGCCATAAAATGAAGTCAGTACCTGAATCTACTGACTAAACAGGTCATCCCACCAATGGATTGAACGGGCACATTTCAGGACAACATTGCCAAGATTCGTCAGGCTTGAATCGTGAAAGTGTGGTTCAGGGAGCATGAGGAATCATTGTCATACATGCACTGGCCACCACAGAGTCTTCACTTTGAAATTCTTTTGGGATGAAGACATTACGGAGCGATTCGACTCTCCTGTCATCAGTACACAGAATCATGGTGAAAAATCTGGATGAAAATAAATGTTGAGATAAGCTCATAGAAGCTGTTCCATAATGACTGCACCCTGTAATCAAAGCTAAAGTGCTCCCAGAAATAACCATTTGCAACTATTTTTATTTTGACCATGCAGTGCATATGCTGTGTTTGCTTTTATCTAAATCGAAGTCAGACATAAAAAGTCAAGCAGCACTAATATGTTATTTCCCTGTATACAGTTAATATCACTTACAGTTACGGAAGCATTTGATTTTTACCAGCCTCCTTATGTCTGTTTTTCAGTGAGAAAGGCAGCTCTTTTCCAGGTATAGGGTCCATCATGATGATTAATTCTCCAGTGAGTAGAATATGTTGGACATGTTCCTGTCTGGATCAGCATGGACAAGTAATCATTTGTGTGCCTCAGGAGTTTCGTCTTTCTTTCTCATGACGTCACTGAAAGCGGAGCTTGCCGATGTGCTGCCTCAGCAGAGTGTGTGTGTAGAGTGACAGTCAGTCAGTGTCTGTTCTTTGCATCAATCACAACTGGCACATCAGGATCACCCTCATGATCACCCTCAGGATCATCCATGCGGATGAGGCTCATTGTAGCTGCATGCCAATCAATCCCTTAGTCTCCAGCTGGATCAGAGCTGTCCGACTGGTTGAAACAATCAATCCACGCTGTTCTGGCTCCTCCCTGGGGTCGCTAATAAGTGGGATGTTGTGCCGTACAGAGCGCAGACAGAAGAGCAGAACAACAGGATTCGGGGGAAAATGCGGAGTTTAATATAAACGCTGGCAAATGCAGACTGACAATACAACATTAATGACCGGACTGGGGAAACAAACTGAAACGCGGGCTGAATACATTGGACTAATGACGACGCTCAGAAACAGCTGGTAAACGCGGGGATTTCACACGAGGTTAATGAGGGGGCGTGGCACACGCAAGGAGCAGACGATTGGTGCAGGACAGGGGACAGGTTCGGGTGGTATTCTTATGGGATGCTCAATATCTGCCCAGTAGCACCAGTATCAGGTTTGTGGGTTTGCTGCTGTCATTTTCTGGAACCATCGTCTCTTTTATTTGGATGATTGTTTTTGGCTCTAACACACTGTATGTATACAGCCTCACAGCCCTGATTTTAGTTTATTCTATTTTTTTTTACTTTATTCACCAGCCTAACGTTTCAGCCACTTCTGATACCTCAGCCTTCCTCTGACAGTAGAGGCGTGGTGCAGAGCCGCAGCTCTGCTCCCGGTCAGCATTCCAGCACCCAGCTGCTCAACATCTGGAGAGCATTAGTCACAATGTGCATTCGGTGGAACCAGCACTGAAATTAGGGCACCCCTTCCTGCCGAGCCGCTCCAGCGCCTGCAAGCTGTTGGCCAGGCCCCTCACCCCAGCGCAGCCCCCGGCTCCAATAAGAAACGCTCTGAGGACATTTCCTCCCAGGGTGCAGTGCGCTCTGTGCTGATTATGAGCTGGAATGTGCCCCCCCCCCCAGTCTAGAATGCGCTCAGCTGCCTTTGCTGGTGCTAATTAAAAGCCTATGACCGCCACCCGCAGCTGCCCGCCTGGCTGGAGACTGACATTCTGTCTTACACTCACCTAATATACATAAACCTGTTATTTTAAGTGCCAAAAAAATCACATCAGCACGATGTTGAACTAAAGATACCCCTGTAACTTTGAAGCCAACAATTCACAACTGGTCAGTGTGCTGGAGTTCCCATGCTGTGTAGATGGAATTACTTTACTAATTTTCTGATGGCCATGAATATCCGTTTCCGCTCTCTCATTTTGTTTAAGTGAAGAAGAATAAACTCACATGCAGTCCAAAGAACGGATATAATGAAAAACTGCCCCTTGATGAATAACAAACTCACACTGACTGACATTGAGTTATCTTTCACACACACACATCCTCTGACATGAAACACTACAAGTTGCTCGCTGGTTTGTACTGGTGTGGTTAGTGTTTACATCTGTTCTTTGTATAATTCACCGGATTTCACAAAAATGAGAGCAGGGAGGGCAAGAGCTGATCCTTATGACAACAAAAAATTGTTAGTGGTCAGTGCTGGTGGTTTTCAGCACCTCGGACAGCTCAACCAGCAGCCCGCTATGTTGGCAAACCATTTGCAGTTTTACGACGAAAATAAGAAAAGTGGCTCCAGAGTGTCAACGATGAATTCTATCATTTAGTCTGTGTTTCCGTCCCCTGATTGTTTGCCGTTCCTACCCAAGGAGAAGTCGGAGTCGGACGACGGTGGGACGCGCGAGCAAGATGACGGGGAGCAAAGTGACCCATCTAGTGATGGAGAAGAGTGGGAGGAACCGCAGCACAGTGCCAAGCTGGTGGCCTTTCAAAGGATCGCGAGCGCGGCGTCTGCAGTCAAGGAGATCATTGGGAATCTCATTACAACGGCGGGGAGAGTCGTCGTAACCGTGTTACTGGGCTTAACAGGTGGAACAACTCGTAAATCAATCTATGGTCGTATCGACTTTATATCCATGAAATGTGCATTTAGTGAAGGACCATAGCATAGGTTCTGTAAGGAATATAAAACTTTCAAGGTCTGTAACTCGGTTTTCTGTTTTCTCAGTAAGTGTCCCGTATTTGCCTGATGTCTTCAGGGATCACGCTGCCTTCCCTGACGTCACTGGTGTACTTCCTGGTTTTCTTGGGCCTCGGTACCTGCTGGTCTTTGCGCTGCTCCTTTGACCTGCTCGTCTTCAGCTGTCTCTGTGTGCTGATGGCCATCTTCAGCGCCGGGCACCTGCTCGTCCTCTACCTCTACCAGCTGCCGGCCTTCCAGGAGCTGGTCTCGCCCACGGACAGATACATCAGGTGGGCTCCTGCTTCCAGCATCACTGCCCCAGTGTGCTGATTCCTAAATCTGTGTGACCCATGACTTGGTGATTAAGGTTAGTTCAAGAAAGGCAGAAGTGTAGGGCTGGCACTAACAACTATTTTGCTATGGATAAATCTTTAGACTATTTTACCGACTGTTCTGTTAATCTAAACAATTTTCCTCCAGAAAATCAAATCTTTAATGTTTAAATGAACACAGTAACAAGTTTACATCAACAAACTGTGTGTCATTGCAGTGCGTTAGATGATGGACATCGGCTTTTGGGCAATACATGGACATTATTTCCCCCCACAATTCAATAAGCGGATCAGTAGTATGTCTAAAATATTAATGCCATTCTTATTGCGATGCCAAAAAGTTAGTAATCTGTAAAATCTGGTGTATCTGCATGCTTATTAAATATGCTTAGCGGAGCACGCCGGACGCGACTGTTTCATTATGTCATGGATAAGCACTGAAGAAAGGGACAGACTAGCAGCCACATCATCCTTTAAAAGAGGAGATATTGTGGTTAAACAAGGAAAAAAGACATTGACAACATTTCTTTGGTGAATATAGTTTTAATTTTTATTTCAGTTCATCAATAATTTTCTTTTATTTCGTGTCCATTTTTGTTTAAGTTTTGGTATACTGTAATAAAAGTGATCCCAATAAGCTCAATGTGCATGAACACACACGGGCACCATCAATCACTGCAGAATAAACCCAGATTCAAGCTTAAACACTTCCTCTGTGGAGAATGTAAGGTAGCAGGCAGACTGCTTCATGGCTTTAATAATGATTGTATATAGCAGCTACAAGGACAAAAGATATTTGAAAAGCTGTCTGTATTAATGGCAATTCAATAAACACGAATAGACGACTCAGTGGGTAGCGCTTGTTCTTCAGGTGCTCATGATATGCGATAGAAACTCTGCAGTGTAAAACCACCTTTTTGTTTAGTGATAATTTGAAGTACTTCCATAATTACGTAGTGATAGTGAAGGAAAAAAATTCTTATCATGGATTGCAGCATAATTTAGTTAAAATTTTTAAAAACACTTAGAATATTGATGTCGATGCGTTTTCAGTGTCAACATCATTGAATACGTCGACTAGTGGCGGCAGCTCTAGTGAAGGGTCACCCTGCAGCATGCGTGCAGTGACTGGGAGGCCGTACACCGAGCTGCATTAGCTGTCACACGTGCTCTTTCTGCCTCACTGTGTGTTTTCCTCGCTCTGCTTGACAGACAAACCACACTAGTTGATAAGTGGTGGGTGGTGCTGTCGTGGGGGCCCTGGGCCCCTCTGGAACGGGGGGGGGGGGCATGAATGTTTTATGCTGCTGCCACTAGAGAACACATCCACCTCTCCCACACCCCCTAGTAACCCAGAAAAAACAGGGGGGGGGGGAGGGGCTGTTCCAGATGGTTCCAATTATAGCACACCATTTTTGGCTTTACTGGAAAAGCTACGCTGCTGGTTACGGGGAACACTATGCAAAGCACCCATGGTCTATCAGTGTATCCCAATCCACCATAGCTGGTCTACGTATTTGCTCCCTCCCAGCTCCTGACAGGAGCAAGAACGTGGACTATCTGTGGGTGCCTGAGGACTGGATTGGGAAACATTAGTCGCTGTCTCTGAATCGGGACTCGACCACACAACATTACCGTATTTTCGTGGTGACGACCAGAGTGGCCAACATTAGGAAAGCAGCCAGAAAAAATTTATGAGAAAAAACCCATGAAGGCTTTCTCAGTCAGCATCTAATTTTATATGAATTATCTTACTGTCCCTGCGCTGAAATTTCTGGTTTCTGTCTCAGATATGAAGCTCACAGCAGACTTTCAGTGGACATTACAAAATGCAGCTGACTGCATGATGCTGCCTGTATCGATCTGTTTTTTTTGGCATTTAATTGGCAATACATTTTCTGTGGATTTTATTGGCCTGATCACATGAGAGTATCAAATGTGTTTGGCTGATAGCATACAGACCCTATAAAATAATTTTTAAATACACGTTGTTGTGTATAGATAGGTAATTGAAATACTGCACAAATAACAACTATAAGTAATGAATTCATCTTGTTTCTGTTCCTTAAACATTATCATCAATATCTTCAGATTCTTTATAGTTACATCTCTTTATAGAACAATCTCCATTATAATGAATGAAGTGGGGAGAGAGTCTATTAAAATGTGTGTCACATTGTCACTTATAATTATTGATATCCATCAGTTATTTAGATCAGTTTCTCCAAATCTGAACCTGGTAGGGAGTTGGCAGGGAGCAAAAATGTGAACTGTCTGGCAGGGAGCTGGGAGGGAGCAAAAATGTAGACAGTCTGTGTGTCCCTGTGGGTCAGGTTGGGAAATACAGGTTCAGTTTTACTGAGGTCAGTTGCTGTAAATATTGGTCTGTTTTGTTGCCTGAACCCCCCCCTTCCCCTGAGTCTTTGTCAGTGTTGAAATTAAAAGAGAGATGATCACCCTGAGGAAGCTGGTTCCCTTGGGAATCCCTTTTGTTTCCTGTAATGAATGTTCTCAGGCGCTTGTTTTGACTTCCTCTGCAGTTTGTTTGGTATATCCTCCATCATTCAGAGTGACTGTTCCAAGACATGGAAGTTCATTGTCAACCCCACACTGGAGTGGTACCACTTTGTTAACCCCGTCATGCTTCTTCTACTCTACTATACCCTTGCCACTTTAATTCGACTCTGGCTCCAGGACCCTGTAGTTGACCCAGTAAGTTGGTTTGCTTTCTTGTTACTGTACACTCTACTTCTTAAATCTTAATCTTAAATCTTAAAATCTTAATTTTGCATGTACCTTATTTATTGACAGATAACTGTCTAAAATAATTGGCTCTGATTTCCAGGATGTGTTCTCCATGTGTAAAGTTGCAATTTTCTGGTGATTTGTGTCCCTTTTGTGGTTGTTTGACACGCTGGTCACTGTAGGTGTGTACTGGAGGGGAGGTGAGCGGAGACAGAGAGACACAATGCCGGCATGCGGCGGAGGCTGCAGAGGAGCAGAAACAGACCTGCAGCTTTGAGGGAAAGCATGTAAGTGTAGCCGGTTTAAAACCTAAGGCTGCTTTTGTATTTGATCACTAAGAAGCAGGATAAGAATTTTATTTATTATTTATTATAAATTTTTATTTATTTTTATTTATGAGCACATCATGAACTCAAACTGTATGACTGTTTACCTTCATGTATGTTTGGGTGTGCGTGTTTGTGACTATCACTTGTAAAATTATTATTCCAGAGAGATTACGTCTTTTTATATCCATCTTTCAGCAGCTTTACAGTGTGTTTGACTATGGAGACATCTGAATCAAAAAGAGTCACAGCTTCACATGTTGACGTTCTGAAGGATCATGAACTGATTGAAATGTTGCTTTCATCCAGATGCTGGTGGTGACCTACAATGCTGAAAATGGTCCAGTGGGCTCAGATCATCTCATATCTTCCCAGTACAAAGTAGACGACACAGATTCAGGTGAAGCTCTTCCCAGAGGTGGAAATTTCAGGTCCAGAAAGTACAAATCCAGATCGTGATTTAGTTTCAACCAACCAGTTCTGTC
>JAABNY020000001.1:31024779-31046869 GCA_015164015.2 Brevimyrus niger
GCGGCCGCCCTGGGCGCGGCGCGTGCGGCGGCCCCGCCCGGGGGCGCGGCCGGCGCGCGCGCGCGGCGCCGGCGCGCGGGGGGGGGGGTGGGGGGGGGGGGGGCGGGGGGCGGTCACGTCATGTGTGGCCTCCATGAACGAGACACTGAGGAAATGAGCAGAACAATTCATGAAACAGAACGGAGAAAAAATGCAAAAAAAATTGGGAATCAACCCCTAAAATACACAAAAACACAAAACTCTGACAAACCAATAGTGCTTTGTTTTTTATTCATGTTTTTGTTTAAATATGTACCGCCCCCACACACACATTGAATTGTTCAAGCTTGGAATGAACTGACATTTTATATTAGAAAGATTCCAACGATCAACTAGGATTATATTTTGCATCGTAGTAATAATCAGTATATTGATTATAATCACCTTAATGTCACATATCATTGATGAAGCATTTGCATTAGACAGCATGGATGGCACTTGCAGAGCATGTCTATTTCAAATATTTTAAGCTTTATACAAAATATTGTACAAATTGCACAGATTTATTTGAATGGGACCGGCTCTGTTTCAGAGGAGCTGAACTATTCCAGATCACAATAGTGAAAGCAGTCAAGGCCAGGATTGAAGAGGAGAAGAAGTCCATGGACCAGCTAAAGCGACAGTGAGACCATTTCTACGGTTTACCATCATTATCTGAAATCAAACTGTAGCTAATGCCTGTAATGGAACCATTTTCCAAGCAATCAATTCCATTGAAAATGCAGTGAGAAATGCACCATCAAAAATACACCAGCAGCAAGCTAAAGATTACCCACACACTCATGTGTACGCAGAATGGACCGCATCAAGAGCCGGCAGCAGAAGTCTAAGCGGGGAAAGGAGAGGATATTAAGTTTGGCTCAGGAATCCAAGGATGAAGACAAAGAGGACGAAGGTATCGCTGATGTCTTCTGGACGATGATGGGGATGAAGATGATGTATCGGATTGATGTAAACTCTGCACAGATCATTCTAAAACGATTGCTGTACCGTGGCAGCATTGATTTCACTTTTTTTTTTTGTTTAATAAAGCTGACTATTCCGGCGTCAATAATCTCACCTCTACAGCTGCAATGTTTATAGGCTTAAGCACTGATTGCCAGCTCTTTCTTTCTTGTGAAAATATCATTAAAATATTCGAGCAGGTACTGAATTGTTGGATTTTTTCATAATTTTTTTTAGATTTGTCAAAAAGGTTTTCTATAAATAGAAATTCCCTGAATGTTATACGGAGCTTTAGAATGAAATTAGAATTATTCAGGCTTCTTATTGGGATGCTGTCTGGCATTGCAGGTTCATGCCTGCGATCAGAAAGTCACTGGTTCCAATCCCATGGCTGTCAGAGTGTGTTTTGCCATTTGCGTTTAAAGCATTGTTACTGGTTATAATTTTATTGGTATCTCTAGCTGTAGTAACATGTAACAGCTTGGATGGTCATCCATTACTTGCTTTCATTTGGATCATGTGCTTATGATCCGCAATGTTTATGCATTTATACTTTAATAGGAAGAGCAGACAGAGAGGCGATGAAGTGCAGGGAGCAGTGGTGGCGACCATGGGTTGATCATGCTTCCAGTAAGTTCCTTCAGTCCATTCTCTAGAAAGCGGCTCTTTACTTTTAATGAAAACTGACTGTAGTGAGTACCTAGTCTCTCCCATATTTTATATGTAATTATATACTACTAATACTGTAAGTAAATTTTATTTTGCCGTGTGCGTCTGGATCTTGTGTAGTGTTTCACTAAATATAATGATTTTGCCAGTGGTCAGAAGCGGAGATTATTACTTGTTTGAAACTGACAGTGAGGAAGAGGAAGAGGATGAGGGAAAAAAAGAAGCACCCAAGAAAACAGGTTTACAGGTCAGTAGAACAGTGTGATTTTAGAATGTTATCATGCTAGAATGTTAACTGGCTTTATGGAAGTCTATCGCAAACCTGCCAATTACTGCACCTCAGTGTATTTGACAGGGCAGCCTCACACAGGGGAGGATTCATTTATCCGGGGGCCGGAGTCTGGTATCAGCATGGACAGTCAGTTGTTGATTTAAACAACCATTATATTTTCCCCTCGTGGTGAGGGGAGGGGGGGGGGGGGCATGGCCCTGGTGCTTTCTGGGGCCCTAGACTATAGCGTAGGATAGCCTGTGTATTGTGGTTGTTTACCTGTCCCCTGTCATGTCTGAGTGCTGCAGGATCCCTGGCTGTAGTCCTGCTTATGGTCCCTGCCTCAGCTTTGTGTTCTTTCCACAGCCTCCCAAGCTCTGGGGTTTGTGCTCAGTCACCCTAAGGATAAGTCAGCCCACAACAACAGTCCTGAAAGACTTTAATGCATGGCTCGATTTGCCCATAGTTTCATCACATATTGCTGCAGTGTGTTACAGTGTAGTGAAAAAAAACACCATGAACTCAATGATCTCAATGAATGCAGTCAAAAAATAAAATACAACATACAGATCTGTTATTCTGTGTGAAAACCACAGGTATTTTATAGTCATTTCTGATAATCCCACTAGTCATGATGAGCATCTGGTACTGGCCCATATGGTTAAGATCAGGGTGCGGATTCATCGTGTCTGATGTTGAAAACAATGGCACATTAACGCTGGGCAGACTTCCAGAGGGGAGCCTTGCAGTCAATGGCACCAAAGAAGGGAACATAAATAAACAGCATCACAGAGTAGACAGCCTGCAGTAAATGTGAAAGTTTGGTCTGTGTGAGCTGGTGAATAACCTAAAAGATGGGCCCCTTCTTCTCAGCTTGTGTACCAGACCTGGATGATGAAGTCTGGGGTGGCTATAAAGGAACGAGCCAAGGAGAAACAGGGTTTCTGGAAAGCAGACACCAGGAGAGACGAAACAAGGAACGACAGAAAGGAAGGTAGGAGGTTCAAAGTCTCATTCAAAGCACATGGCAAACCTGGAACGCTCTGCTTATTCCCAACTGGGGAGGAGGAATCCAGTTGACTTCTTGCCACTTCCTCCCTGCATCTGGCCCCCACAGATTTTTGCTCTCATCTGTCAGTGTTGTGTGTGGGATACAGTGGGTTGAACTCTCACTTCCCCCGATCAGCACTATGGTAACAAAAGAGAGTTTTGTTCACCAAGTCAACTTGCTTAACATCTGACGGAGCCCATCCTGAGCCTGTGAAGCACCTCAGGGCTCCATATGATAGTGACAGTGACAGTGACTTAAATGCTCTGTCAGCCAGTACAGCCCTCAGAATAGCCTGATGCCCATCTGATTGTGGCTCTGCATTGCCGCTGAAGGAACAGTTATGAGGTTAGCAGCACTGTACTCCCACACCTTCTGGTTTTGGGCATTGATTTACAGCTCTGGCTGTGTCTGGGGTTTGCATGTTCTGTCTGTGTTCACAGTCCAGAACCAGCTGATGGGGTGAGTTGCCCATTTTGACTAATTGACTACCCTGTGAAGGACTGGTATCTCATCCCCACCTTCTGCTGTAGGTGATCATAACCCTCTACTAGATAAATAACCCCCCCTCCCCAACTAATCCTGCGTACCTTAGCTTTTCGCTGTCTAAAAGTAGCAGCAGTTACAGTATTATAGTACACAGTGCCGTGATAGAGGCATGTTTTGTTATATTTGTCATTCACAGCAAGCTGTATTACAATAGAAGTAGGGGAGGATGACCAGGGAAAAGGAGGTGCAACATTTGATGGAGCAGGTTGGTATGGAACCGACTTGCATGTCTGTATAAATGCAGTCATTATGGTTTTTAAAGATTACTGGCTTGCAGGCTTATCAATATGTGACATGAATGATTGCACTCCTCTCAGATTCTCCGAAAGATAACATCATCAAGAGGATTTTTGCCACCGTGAAGTTGTCTTGGATCCTTTTCCTGGCCCTGCTGGACAGTTTCACAAACTGGCTGAACTCGGTCTCTCAGGAGTATATTGACATCTCCACCGTGCTGAGGATTGAGCGCTGCATGCTCACACGGGAGGTCAGGAAGGTACGGGCCGCGCGTCGTCTCACCGGCATTAGCTGTATCTGCTGCATTATGGCACCGCTCACCTGTGGATCTCCATGTAGCAGCTCTGTGTTCAGTAGTAGTTAAGGACAAGGGACTCAATGTGGCCGTACAAAGACCCAAAAGACCCCTTGAACAAGATGAGTAACCTGAATCAATCAGTACTTCTGTAAGTGTACCAATAAATGAATATGTCTACGTCACTGTAGGCAAATGAGAAGTAATAGAGGAAAGCGTACTTGCGTGTCATTGATATAATGATAAACCGCTGGTCATTTCAAGGAGCCATCTCAAGGTGGGCTTTGTATTTCAGGGGAATGTTCCTTCGCGAGAGAGCATTCATATCTACTACCAGAAGCAGATTCACATCAATGTGTCCAGGGAGTCTGGGCTGAGCAGGCCTGCTGATGAAAGGTCTGCATGCAGCCCCCAGGAGCTCAGAAAAGGACGGCCTGCTTCGAAACTGCAAAGGCAGGATTCTGCAGCTTCTCACGAAAGCCTGTCGAGGTACCAGAAAGCGACGGGATCACAACACCTGCTCGTTAACGCGCTCCTAACAGTCACAGCATAAATGTTAACTTAGGAAAAAAAGCACATTCATTAGGTTTCAGTGAATATAGCTTCACAATGATTTGATATTGTTCACATAAAGCAGGAACGTTACATTCTGGGGGTAGAAACATGTGTAGTACCCTCTCCTCCTTTTAAAGGTCAACAATACTTTGCCCACAGAACATGAATCCATGTAACTTCACATTCACAGTCCAGATGGGCTTCAGCTTTGATATTCTTGCCCTTTGTCTCCTTAACAAGTCTGTCTGAGTTTCTTCCTGTCATAAAATACTTTGGAATGCTGGGCTTCCTTACTCAGGCATTTGTAAATTACTGCCAAAGTTAAACAGTGACTCTCTTTTTTTGCCTACCTTGCATTGAGTCCTATTCCCTCATTCGCTATCATTTATGTGATCATGTGAATGGGTTGGGTATCTGTGTATCTGTATGAAGTGTGTCTGTGTCTGTGTCTATCTCTCATGAATTAATTGCTCTCCACCTCTCTCCACGCCCATGTGGCAGTGCCTTCACACAGGGTACCATGTTATTCTCTCGGCAGTCCACCCAGGAGGAACGAGATGGAGCTGTGGAGGACGTTCCCAGTGAAAGCGACCGGCCAAAGCTGCGCAAGATGTACAGCGTGGATGCGTCCGATTCGGCTGCATGCAGCGGCAGCAGGTGCTTCTTCCTCGTGACACCCATCCCTACCCCAGACTTCACCGATCCCCTTGGTCATTATTCTTACAAAACAATACACTACTCAACATTGCGCTAACTGTGGCAGTACAAGGGGGTCCTTAGTATTCATATTGACAGCTAAGAGAAGAGGTCTGGGCCCAAACAGCCATGGTAAAGAGCAGGAGATGACAGCGCTGGCATTTTCTATAAGAAGCGCTGCCAGTACTTTGATTCTTGTTGTCTTCGGAATACTTCCATGTACTTCTGACCTTTGAGATCATGGTAATTGTCATTTGCTTGTGAGGTTATGTGGCTTTTGGTGTTTTGAATTCTGTGACTGTGTGTCAGTCAAGTCCGTAGGTTCGGTTTCAACGTTGGTAGGGGCCAAATCAGCTCCAAGCACCCCCCCCCCAGTGGCCCCCTAAACACCCATGGTCTTCTTACAACAGTGGTTGGAACATGTCCCTACCGTCGATTACGAAATCTACACTCTTGGTATCAGTAGTGAAACTACTTTCAAGTGCATTGCTCTCATCTGTTACTCGTCTTAAGTAAGTGATACAGAGGGTTTTGCTCCAGTTCCCAGACTGGCAGCAGTTCATACTGAAAAACATGAATTCATAGGCACCATATGTCATGTCTGTAAGCATCCCACTGATAAAAATAGTTGCCTACATGATGAAGCAGTAAATGACAGTAACGACCTTAATTCAGCAATTGCTTCGTGCTGACTTAAATGTGGCGTTTCCTTGTTTTTCCCCATGTCTTAGCGAGCCTGCCCCATGCACGACTCTGCACTCATGGCAGGACACCACGGATACCAAAGAAGAAGTAGAGCAAGAACAAGACCCAGACTCGCCTTCTCAGGGAGAACTTTGCTGTGGGAGAGGATGCAGATCTGAGGGGCTCCAGCAAGCCCCCAGTGCCGGGGCCGCAGACGAGATATCAGGCTGGGTGATGGACAAGTGCTGCCAGGATGAGGCCTGTAGCCCCCTAGCAGAACACAAGCTCCCGCTGTCCAGTCCAGAAGCAGAGATTATGGCCTTAGGCCAGGACGTTCCGCCTTCCTACAGTAAGGCAGTTAGCTTCGACCGGCTTTCTGTTTGCTCCTCTGAGGATGGGTTTGAGCAGAGAAGGGACAGCCACTGCATTCGGCCAGAGGACACCCTACTTCCCCCGTTAACCCACGAACTGACGGCCAGCGAACTGCTCCTCAATAGGTGAGTGGTTATTCTTTGGTTATTAATCGACTTGAAAAGCAGGTTGTACTTCAGGAAGAACCTACTTCATGGTGAGGGATCGAAACCGTACGTTCACATCGGTGGCGAGAGTGTCAAAGCGATCAAAAGTCTCTCATTCTTTATGGGAGAGGCTGCGTCAACAGGCAATGAGGAGCAGCACTTCGCAATTTGGGCCACGAGAACGTCAAGATGAAGTTAAAGTCTGGTCAACTTTATGGTAATGAGCTATGATGCGGTTCGGCGGCAACCAATCAGAAATAGAGATGCACCATTAAAGAGAGTTCCGCAGAGCACAAGCATGTAAACTTTTGTTCTGAACAAAAAGTTCCCAAGCACCATCATGGAATAAACCATGAGACAGAATGTGTCTCCACATGGAATTTTACCCTCTAGACAATGGTGCCATGTTTATGCGGCATGAAACTACGCATTTAAAAGACCTGTGTACACATGCATTTTTATATTGTCTCAACACAGTATAAATATAAGTGTTAAAAAGGTCTTTCGGTACTGAGACATACCTAGCCTAAAACTTCTCTGTTCAAGGGCAAAGGTTTTAGTCTGTAGTGCATTATATTGGTGGCCATGTTATAATGTTTGGGCTTTTAACCATAGCCACTGAAATTAAAATTTTGTGAAAATTTTAATGAAGAGGTTTGTTGTTTTGTCTGATACACTGAATTTATATGTCTGATGGAGTGAAGTAAAAGAAGACTGAGTTCAAGACCCAGACAGCCCAATATACAACTGTATAAATAAGTGTTATTCTAGGTTTCCATAAACATCCTGAATTGTGTATTTTTAACTGGCACGTTTCACTGATATCATTAAAGCGGGTTTGATACAGGGACAAAAAAGGAAAAACTAAGGCATAGACCAAGATGTTTGAAATTATTGGTGATTCAGATGAGTTGGTTTAGTGCGTAATATTTTTTGTGGAAAAAACTTTAACGTTATTTATAGCAGTAGTGTTTGTCTTAACATAATTACAAGTACTTTGACAAATTCTATCTTATCGGCAGTTGGTACAAGGATAAACTATACATTTTACTTCGTGGGCTGCTTTACCAAGTTTGCGAGACCTAGCATTGTGAATAACGCCGTCTACGTCAGAGAGCGTACGCGGCATTCGCTGGCGTTGCGGACAGGGCGGTGTAAACGCGCGATGACATCAGTTTTGCTGACCGCGGTTTGCCTCAATGTGCCGTCAGGATGTTCTATGACGAAGAGCTGGAGGAATCGGAGCAGTTCTACCTGAGACAGCCCCCGCTCCTGCAGCTCTGCTACGCCCTTTACAGCGTGCTGGTGGGCCACTCCGACATGGTCTGCTACCTGGTGATCATCATCAACCACATGGTCTCTGCCTCTTTGGCCACCCTGGTGCTGCCCATCCTGATCTTCCTGTGGGCCATGCTGTCCGTGCCGCGGCCCAGCAAGCGCTTCTGGATGACGGCCATAGTCTATACCGAGGTCTGCTCTGCTCTGAGCGGGTGTAGAGGGCCAAAGTCAGGGGTCAACACTAATCCCAATGATGGTTTTATGGAACATAATGATCATGATGGAATATTCAACCATCTAACAACATTCTATGACATTATCTAAACTTTTATTCATTTAATGCCTATTATCAGAACTGTTTTTTATACTACTTTTCTTCTTTCTTTACAGGTTACCATTGTGATCAAATACTTCTTCCAGTTTGGGTTTTTTCCTTTCAATCAGAACCTGGAGCTGGACAGGACCAAGCCGTTCCACCCACCAAACATCATCGGTGTTGAGAAGAAGGATGGCTACGTCCACTATGACCTGGTCCAGTTGCTGGCCCTCTTTTTTCATAGGTCCATCTTAAAGGTGTGAACCATCACGGCATTTAATTTTTAGTCCTAAAAGACTATGTGTCAGCTTGATTAGAGCTCAAGCTGGTTACATTGTGGTGAACTTTGTACTTTGGATAGAAGCAAAACAATGGTTACAGTTGTTCTGGGACTGAGGTATACGCTTGTGTTAATGTAACTGAGTTCATCCAAAGGCTTGAGCACCTTGGCGACCAACACAAGCTGCAGCCTGCCAGGTGTTCCAGTTTAGAGCGTCCCTCATGCCGTTCTTTACTCCGCTCCCTCCGCTGCGCAGTGTCACGGCCTGTGGGACGGGGACACGTCCCAGGGCGGCTTTGAGAGCAGGGAGCCCCCCAGCCCCACCCCCATGGGATGGGAAGGGTCTCGTCAATCCTTCGCAGCCGCTGATGGTGGTGTGACCCCCGGCTCGGAGGTGGAGGCAGAACCCGGCTGCGCTTGCTTCTCCAGTCCAGCTTCACCATTCTGCAGCAGATCCAGTGCAGGCTCCCAGATCTCCTGTCGGTCCTGCCATTCTGCCATCTCTAGTAAGGGAGTTTGGGGGGGGCATGAAAATAATCATGTTTTTAGAATAAATTCAACCATGTAAACATCTGACCTCCATTTAAATCACATCATTGGGTTAAGATGACAGAATTTAACAAATAATAATACTAAATGGTTATTATTTATAACCAATTAATCATAATTAAGCAAATTAAGCATTTGCTAGGGCGAACAAAGTTCACTGCTGAATACATTACTGCCTGCCGTTCCCTCTGGCAGAAAACGCATGTATGCATTTCTTATAACTGTTTATGTAAGGACATTTATCCCACTCTTCTGCTTGAAATATGTGATGTTTGAAGTCTTCCTTACATTCTCAGCTGGCTTCACAGCATTTATTTATTTTTGAGCTCCAAAAGTTTCTTCTTATTGAGCCGTTTAGTTGAAGATTTCTTCCTGGAAAACTACTTTTTGATTCAGCTTAAGAGTTTTGACAGATATCTATAAAATCTGCTTCAGTATTGTCTGGAACACCGTGGAATTCGTAGATTACTCGTGAACAGCAACATCCCGAAGCCCTTTGGAGGACGCACTTGCATGTCCTCTCCAAGTAGATTTTCACCTGATTTTATGACATAGATGCACCTCATAATCAGTTGAGACAATGTGCAATGCTGCAATTTTACATTATAATTTCTTAAATCTTGTCACCCACGGATCAGATATCCAGATTAACTATCCACACACAGGCACACGCACACACACATGCACACACTCACGCTCACACATACACACTCACACGCACACACACATGCACACGCACTCACACACACAGACACACACACACACACACACACACTGCCTGGCTCCACCCAAACCGTGCCTGTGTTCGGCCCTGGCAGGCGGTGTGAGCAGCAGGCGAGTCGGCAGCCAGCTGAGAATCTCACAGAGGAGCCACAAGGAGCATCTGCTGGACAAGCTGAGGGAGAAGCTCCTCAAAGCCAAAGCTTTCACCACAAGCATGTATGTCCGCAGCATCACAAGCAGCCATCAGCACACGTCTGGTCAGATGCGTTTCCGCACTAAGGTTTCGCTTAGCTTATCATCTACACCAGGGTGACTGTCTCCGAACTGCGTCATCATCTCAAGCCAATCACAGTTATAGGCTGTAGCTATTAAGTTTCTTGTCTTTTCCATAGCTTTGCATAATCTAACCGTTTTTTCACTTTTGAAATCGTTTCTTGAAAGAACATTTGAGAGATACATAGCGGTCCGGCAGTTCTTCAACACGCTGATCTACCCAGAATACAGCGCGGTGACAGACGTGTACGTCCTGATGTTCCTGGCAGACACGGTTGATTTCATCATCATCGTGTTTGGATTCTGGGCATTTGGGGTACAGTGTTTTTGCCATGTCTCTCTGGTGTGACCCTCTATACCAATTTATTAATGCACAGAGTTAAAATTATGTTTTGCTATTTCACGATTATTATTAATTCAACTTAAAGTTGTTAATTATTAATTCTAAATTTAGTGCAGCGGCCAGCAGCATGAAGCTAGAACAGGGTGAGGGATATTATATGCTTTGCTGTTCTATGATTATTTCATGGACACCTTCTGTTTCATACAGAGACACTCGGCAGCCGCTGATATCACTTCTTCTCTGTCGGAGGACCAAGTCCCTGAAGCCTTCCTGGTCATGGTCCTTATTCAGTTCGGCACGATGGTTGTGGACCGTGCCTTGTACCTCAGAAAAACGGTCATGGGCAAAGTCATATTTCAGGTCATTTTGGTGTTTGGGATTCATTTCTGGATGTTCTTCATTTTGCCTGGAGTCACAGAAAGGTACTGAACACAGTAACATCACATTTGAAACTTTCCACTTTCAAACATCATCATCATCATCATCATCAAATATAATTAATTCCTGAGCATTGCAGATATGCACAAGAATGTAGAGAAAAATTAAAAAGATGATTGTTTTCTGCTAATTTATTTTGGTCTCTCTCATCATTTCATCAATACACCACGAAGTTCTGATAAAGGTGTTTATACTGTAAATGTGTCTGTCTGTCTGTCTGTTTCAATCCTCAGGCGCTTCAGTTTGAACACCGTGGCACAGCTCTGGTACTTTGTGAAGTGCATTTACTTCGGCCTGTCGGCCTATCAGATTCGCTGTGGCTATCCCACCCGCGTTCTTGGCAACTTCCTCACCAAAAGCCACAATTACATCAACCTCTTTCTCTTCCAGGGGTGAGTGGATGGAGTCTCCTCCTATGTTTATACAATGATCCACATTAGTTCCACGTCCAAGTTCTTCATGTCATTGCACTTGCTTTGCTCACGGATGATGCAATTTGTCTTGTAAATACCAGACAAGAAACAGACGTGCTGTATTCATTTGTTGATATTTTGTAACCTGTTGTTTTTAATCACAGTCCTTGATATTGGGTCTTGGCTGAACACAAGCTAAGCTACTAACTCCATCGCAGTCCCTGTCCCTAGTTGTGCTTTTTATTATCAGTCGGCCTGTCGTGTTCAAAAGGTGTTAAGGCTCATCACGGGGCACCAAAGCAATAGCTTTGTATGTTGCTTGCTAGCTTTCGTCTGGTGCCCTTCCTGACGGAGCTGCGTGCGGTGATGGACTGGGTCTGGACGGACACCACACTCAGTCTGTCCAGCTGGATCTGTGTGGAGGACATCTACGCCCATGTGTTTGTGCTGAAGTGCTGGAGAGAATCGGAAAAGGTAAATCACGGCGGGTCCATGCGTCCTCCACGCCCGAGTACCCTCAAGAAGCAAGATGGTCCTTTCTGGAGGCCGTGGAAGAAAATGAATGCAGCAGCAGCACCGTCGCATAATGTGATGATTTTATTCCAAATGTTACCGTGCTGAAACGTGGAACAGGCCCTGGTGTATTTCTGTAACTAATCAGCTGCGTGTGTCTGATGTTTGCCAGAGGTACCCACAGCGCCGCGGGCAGAAGAAGAAGAAGGTGGTGAAGTACGGCATGGGTGGCCTGATCGTCATGCTGCTCATATTCATCGTCTGGTTCCCTCTGCTCTTCATGTCACTGGTCAAGTCTGTGGCCGGAGTGGTGAACAAGCCACTCGACGTCTCTGTCACAATCACCCTGGGGGGCTTCCAGGTGGGTCAATCATCTGACGAGGACTGGCTCTCTAGGGGGGCGAAATGTGGGAACTGTAAGGTTGGCGTGGCTCGTTCAATGACCCATTCTTGTAATTTCAGGCCTGTTGTGTTGCCTATGAGATTAAAATCCTTGATAATGTTTCCATATCACATATGAATGTGAGCATATTTGTGGGCTTGGAATTTAAGAAGGGGGTTAAGTTTGAAAAGACCTTCCTTGATGTTGGTTAAAATTTGATATCTGATATTAGATTGAATATTACTGTAGCACTTAGTGCATTTAAAATTGTTTTATAAATAATATTTTTTGCGTTTCATTTTCACAGCCAATCTTTACGATGAGTGCCCAGCAAAACCAACTTAAGGATATGTCTGAGGCAGAGTTTGTAAAATTCATGAATGGGTATAAGTATTGTCCTGTGAGTACTTTTGATACATTTCTGTGAAATGCTCTTCTGTATGCTGTGAAAAAGCAGCCAAAGGTGTCTGATAAGCAGGACGGTGCATTAACAATGTGGTGGGGGCATAGTGGGATTTAAAGGTGTCAGGCAGCAGTGCGACCCACTGAGCCACAACGAACAGGATATTTTGATCAAGCTGTGCTGTGTCTTCAGGGTGCATTGCAGTTTCTGGAAGCTTACACATCTGATGATGTCACAGTGGCTGAACTGGAGGGGAGCTCAAACTCCCTGTGGACTATTAGTCCTCCCAGCAGGAAAAACTTGATGCAGTTACTGAGTGAAGATGATCAATTTTCTGTTACCATATCCTGGTCCATTCAGAGGTACAACTGAATTGTAATTAATGAATCGTAATTAACGCCATACGCGAGTTTGCAAAGCAATGTCATATTAGCCACACAGTAGATCACTTAAAGTAATGGAATGATCCAGTTGAAAGTACACGTTGCTAAAATGTATTCTGCTTCTGTTGTTAATCAGGAATCTTAGTTTGGGGGCCGAAGCTGAGCTGGCATCAGATAAACATGTAACCCATCTTGATATGGAAACAAGAAAAGATCTTATACAACTGTTAAATGGGACGAGGAGGGAGGCAGTGTAAGTATCGCCTGAGCTCTGAATGTCCTCTATGTGCCATTCCTGCTCAGTCTTAAGAGCTCCCCCCCCTCCTTTTCTTCGCAGAATAATTGCACACATCTTCCCAAGTTTTATTCGTGCTCCCAGCAACTCTAATGCCAAACCAATAGATAAGCTTTATGAAGGTAATGTATGAGGAATTTCGCTACACATTGTATCGAGTGCGGCTGCGAGATAAAGCTGTAAACTTGGAAATGATGGAAACCAAAGGCCTTGTGCTCAGTCTCTAGTCACACATCATGGTGACAAATTGCACTCTAGCACAATTTCATTGAGATACAGCTGTCGGTTGAAGTTACAGCACAACGCTGTGATGCCAGTCCTTTATTAAACGCTCACACATTAGATTAGCTAACCTATCTTTAAAACTTCATTAAGAAATAAAATTAATGAGCGACGTAGATGCAGTTTAACCTGTGCAGGCCTCTCTGCCGCAGCTGGATACAGATTAGTCTTATCTGTTTTAGATGATGAGTATATGAACATTACTCTGGCACTGGAGAGGAACCATAATACCACCAGGAGCATCCAGGAGTGGTGGATAGTGGACCAGGTTACCAGTGGAAAAATGAACGTGGGCAAAGGACACAGAAAGAGTAAGCCGGGTCTGAGGCTGTACGTGTTCAGTGATAAAGTCAGCCCACCCAGTTTGGGTTTCCTGGCCGGTTATGGGTAAGTGGCTTCTCACATCGCATAACAGATGACTTGCTAGCTGTAGCGTCTTGGCTAGCAGAATGATCACTGTTGCTGTACCTTTAAGGAGAGTTTGCATACAACTCATCCAGTTATAAATATATGCTGTGTGCAGTCGCTTTAAAGACACGAGTTATCCAGCAGAATACTGCAATAAACAAGCAAGGACTTGCATAAAACATATGGACTGAGTGTCTGATCCACAGGATCATGGGTCTGTACGCTTCAGTGGTGCTGGTCATCGGCAAGTTCGTGCGGGAGTTCTTCAGCGGCATCTCGCGCTCCATCATGTTCGAGGAGCTGCCCTGCGTGGAGCGCATCCTCAAGCTCTGCACCGACATCTTCCTGGTGCGAGAGACGGGGGAGCTGGAGCTGGAGGAGGAGCTCTGCGCCAAGCTCATCTTCCTACACCGCTCTCCCGAGACCATGATCAAGTGGACCCGAGGGAAAACACTGTGAGACCTGCACTTGAGCACTGTCTGCTGTCAGTGAGGATATCCTGTCCCTTCTAGAAGACTGCACAAAAATAAAGAGGCTGACCCTGGCTCTGGGCCATGCTTGCTGGCCGGCTCGTGTGTGGTGCTGAACACTGATGGGATTTCACTCCATCCTACACTAACTTGGGCTGTGCAATATGACGTATGAGAGGATGGCTACAAACTGTTTATTACGAGCTCATACTGGAACAAGGAACAGCAACAGACTGAGACACTTGCCACTTTCAAAAAGACTTTCTTAAACCTGGGAATACTTTGGCTGTGGCTGTGAGTCATCTTATTTTTACTTGACTGGTCAATGTCTTGTCTAGGACATGTTTTTCTCAGGAATAGATAATGATCATCTCAAACGGAAAAAGTGTTTTATTCAGTGTCCACTGTGTCACAAAGTGGGATTGCGGAGAGAGGTTGTGGTGATAAACTTGCTGTCATTGCGTTTGAGCCAAGGGGTCCCAATGGTCCGCAGATGGAGGGCTCTAAAAGCCTGGTTTTTATATTTTTAAGTAAAGCAAGCATTTTCTATCCAAATGAAACTGAGTAAAGGTTCAGACTATGCATTCAACAAATATAGCAGGAATTATTAGCAGTGATAAAGTCCTTTCTGTCCAGTGTACTTTTTATAAAATAAAGTATGCATTGATCTCTGTGGGTGTTTAAGGTTATTTCATGCACTTGTGTTTTGATTCTCTCAAAGTAAATCACGTTTGTAAAGATCACGTGTCTGGATCTGTAGCAGTTACTGTACAGTAAATAAGAACTAACACCCACTTTGGCATTTGTATGGGTCTTGGAAACATTTACTCACTTATCTAACACTGTTATCCTAAGAGTGGCGGGAAGGGACCTTCGCGATACAGCTGACAGGGGACCAGTTCCATTTTCAATGTATATACACAGATCATATACTTTGAAACAGTGTTTTAATCTTACCTTTAAATGCACAGAATACAATACAAAGTCACACCAAAAAAAAAAAGTTTAAAATAACTGAACTCTGATTTTAGTCAAATACAAGTAATGTAGTGTTTTTATGTTTTCTCTGCAAATTCCTTACATGAATCATAGTAAGACAAGCTATAAATGTCATTCATCAAGTTGGTGTTGGGTCAATAAAAATAATTTAACACACTGGAAAACAAGTTTAGTAAAGAATGTGTTGGGGGCAGGGGGGGGCAGGTGATGTCATAATTTGGAAAGAAAGAAAAAGACGATGGAAATTAACATTACATCACAAAAACCAGCAGAACAGTAAACATGAAAATAATTTCCAGTTCTAATAAGAAATGTTTCAAATGTAGAATATGGGGTCATCAGCACTGTAAGAACCATATAACTCTGCCATTGACAAAAACTCTACTTCAGTTTCATTGTACGGGTAAAAGTGTATGAATGACATTCCTTCAAGAGCACATTATTTCCTTGCAAGTTTAAATATTAATTTAAATATACCCATATTATTACTACACAAAGCATAAACTTGCAGCCCCGATTTTCTTCCTTGTGTTACCTGGGACTTTTCAATCACACTATTTTTGTACAGAAATAAAGTTACCCTTCGAACATACTGAAGGGTGGATAACCAAAGGGGACCGCAGCAAATCAAAAAAGGGGGTTATCAAAATTATGACATATAGCATTTACATATAGTTTACCACACTGCCATGCTTCTGTCATTATGGTGCAAGTGCACAGCGCTGTCTGAATCGAGGCGGCGTGAAGCCGGACGCCAGGATGCGGGGCGTCTGCGCCTGGAGGTTAACACAGGCCCCCTGCATACTCATCCTCCTCCTCTGCAGCCTGAGCTCCACCAGCCTGTCCTTCCGGACCAGAGGGAGATTTCTTTTTCTTCCCACCCCCTGGCACCTTCAGGCTGATCGCCAGCTTGGCATACTGCAAGGGCAGAGGGATAGGGAGACGGAGAGAAACGACGTGGAATGTCAAAGCAGGGCGAGAACGCCGGCAGGAATGTAGGGATTTAGGAACGATTTACACGGCGTGTTAAAGCTCACATCGTTGTCCATGTACTTGAGCAGAGGAGAGTTGCAGACGCGGCTGACTTGCTCCTCATCCTGCTCATCATAGCCCCGCAAGAGCTGCTCCACGGCTGCGCAGTCTTCACTCCCACTGAACCCTGGGATGCTGGGAAAGACCATTCCGGCTAAGACTGGCCTGCGGGGCCTCCTTACCCATGCTCATGTTACAAATAAAGTAGGAATAGCTCAATGTACCTGTAACTCTCCCTTACGCATTTATCTGCAGCCACAAAGTCATTTCTGTGAAGCTGCACGAGCACCTGGGCAATAGTTTTCTGCGAAAAGAAACCTCAATTGCATATCTGTTTTCTTTGACATCAAACATATTTCTATTAATCACAGAAAGATCGTAAAAAAGCCTATCCATCAATCCATCATAAATGCAAAAGAGCATATGACTAAACTGGAACCAACTCTATATCAAAATGTAACACTTATTGCTGGTGATATGTACTGCTTACATGGAATTATGTTCAGGTCCAGAAAGTAAAAATCCAAGCCTTTATTTTGTTCCACCCAACTGGTTGAGCACTCTGTGACTCTTAATACGCATTGGATGGAATAAAATCTTGGTCTGGATTTGTACTTTCTAGACCTGATCTGATCTTATTCATACCTTAAAGCATGTAGGGTAGTTTTCTATTTCCTTGTACATATTCTTCTCCTTCTGAAGGGACACAGCTGCTTCATCAAAACTGACAAAAAAAATAGTTAATTTATTTTAAGCAAGAAGAGAAAAAAAACAAGCCACAATAGGTTTTTGTGTAAGGACAGGTGGAGGGTTGTACCGGCGTTGCCTGACTAGGAGTCTTGAAGCTTTTCCTAAAAGTTCTGAGGCCTGTCTAAGTCGATCTTCATTCTGCAGATAATGAATAAAGACACATGAATTATTATGCACAATGTAACAGAATCGCACGGCCTCTGCCCAAACTCTCAGCTTACCTCAAACACTGACGCTGCCTGCTGGTAAAGGTGGACTGCTTTATGTAGATCTACTGGTTCAATTAGCCTGAAAAACGAGTTAAAATTACACTTATACATTCTTTTTTTTTCTTGCAAACCCAGCTAATTTTGTTGTTGCTCACTTCACACTTTATTGACATGCTTTTATCCTAAATGCCTCGCCTAAATGTTTTTAGAGTTTTTAAAGGCTAAATGTGTATATTTCACATGTGACACAAGTCTTTTTAAGCACCTCACCTAAGTCCTGGGATTCAAACTATATACTCCAGGACCAGAACCCTTATAACACTTAAAAATTCGGGTAAATACAGAACCTTGGGGAAAAAACTGAAGGTGATGTACTTTCGTGATAAATATATTCAAATGGAAAATTTCTCTCCTGAGAATGATCTTTGAGACTGCAGAACAATGACATCTGTTAACGGTGGATCCAGGAATGATTTATTTACTAAGGCTTGTTTAGTTCATGCATGTGTATGTAGAAATGAACTCACTTTCCAGCCCTGTCCAATGCCATCGCAGCAGTGTCAGGAGTGCCATTTTCTACATACATCATGCTGGCTTTCTCGATATACTCAACTGCCTCAGGAATCCGCTGCATGTCCTGCAGAATGCGGTCAGAGTCAAACCACACCTCTCAGTCTTCATCACACTGTACACGCTATTCAAATGCAGTCACCAACACATTCTGGAACACTGAAGAACATTCCACTATTCACTAAGCTGCCATTGGGTGTACGAACCATCATCTTCATCTCAAAAACATACATCAGTTCTAAAATGTACCTGCTACTTTTATTTGGTTCAAAACATACAATCACAGACTCTAATGCTGGCTCTTTAAACCCAGTACAGCGTGTTGCTTGTAACATAAATTACTACATACTACTATAAAAATACCACATTTCTAGTGGTAACAACTCACCTTTAATATCATTCCAGCTTGTTCAAGCGCCCTGAAAATAAAATTATAGGTCACAAGAGGCAATAATCCATTGAGCAATGACCATACTGACACCTACATACTATAATTGATATTATACTTATATACTTTTAGATACAATACTTACTTGGCAGCATGGAAAAGACTGCACATGTAGTTAAGAAAAGGTTACTACTGGCGGCTAACCCAAAATTCACTGCAAACTAAAATATGTCCACATGTATTTTTGCAAACATTCGAATAAAACTTGAAATCAGAAGCTGCTGCACTCCTGATTTCAGTGTGAAAGATGACTCCTTCTCGCAGTTTAGGATACGCTTTGTTGTTGCTGTGAGCTTCTGCTTCCTTCAGGTATGCGTCCTTGGCCTGCTCAAGCTGCTTCGCATTCTTGAAGGCCACAGCTGAAGAAAAGACATCACTTAGGCAGGATTGTGGCCTTCATACTTACAAAGTCATACATTAACAAAAAATAATGTGCCTAAAAGCCAACAAAAAGTATTATTATTATTAATAATAATAATAAAAATAATAATAAAACATTCAATAATCCAAAAGGAATTGTATTGGGCTTATTACAATTAAAAAGATCTTATATGTTTAACCCAGAAAGGAAAAACAGTGCTGGACCATGAATAAAATCATATGAATAAAAAGAGCGGGCCGTACCTGCTTTGGCATACTCTGCAGCCGCACTATCATAGTCAGGCTTCCACTTCATAAAACTTGTCTTTAAACTGCAGTTAAAAAAAATACCAGTCAATATCACACACAAAAACACCCATCATTTGCTCAGTTAGTCAAAATACAGTCAATGATATGATCAGGAGTCTTTCACATACAGCTCTGTAAAACATTATGAGACTACTGCATATTTTGTAAGAATCTGTAATGTTAAATCCTGGTTTAATCTTGGTTCTTGGCAGAAGACTACACTAAGCGGCAGGCTGCTTCCATCTAAGACTGCGGTATGCAAAAACACGGTGAAGCAGAGACACTGGGATGAGCAGCCAGGTAGAGGGTGGAAGTGACTTTCTAATGCCAGAGATGACTGCCAACCTATCTGACAGTTTCTCATGAATTGGAGGATGACATCAAATGACCTTCAAAAGGAATAAAAAACATTAAGTGTAGGTATGAAGTGCACTGCTAGGACAGTTTGTATCAGCTTCTTAGAAGCAGGACTGAAGTCCCATAAAACAAGGAAGAAGCACTTCATTATTGAGAAGCAGGGAAGAACCAGGCTTGAGTTTGGAAAAAAATGTATACTTTACACATAGGCACATACTTATAAATTGAGAAATGTGTGAACCTAAAAATTATGCTGTAATTTCTTACTTCCCAGAGTTTCTATGCCAGTTCGGTAAAAAAAAGGGGGTCTGATGTAAAATCCTAGTAGTAAAAACGTAAGTATATCTCACACCTATCCCGTATAGGCCCCGGACCCCTGCGACTATGCATAGGACAAGCGGGTATACAAAATGGATGGATAGATACCTCACACCTATCCCAAACGTGATATTGAAGGTGCAATATTTACAATTAACAGCCCCTCTGGTTGATATTATATAGAGGACGTTGTGTGGAGCCGCGGTTTACGACCATACGCCTGTGATCTGAAGGTTCTGCAGTTGGCAGTGATGCTACTGTCTCGCTAGTATTCAGTTATATGTTGCTTCATACAAAGTGCTTCTTTAAGTAAATGTAAGAAACTATACATCTCTCCCCCTTTTACTTCGAAGACTGGCAGAATACAAAGCCTGCAGTGTATGCAACTACATGCATTGCAGGGGTCTGGATAGCGACAGCTTACACGGTGAGTATTATATAGCATCTGTTACAACTGACGAAAAACACTAACATATGTATTTAACCTTAGTCTTAAAAGTGCCAAACAAAACCGAAAGAAGACGTCTATAAAACAGGCATCTATACACATATCGTAACAGCAATCATATTTATTATCGCCAGCGTGGCTATATGTAGTCAATTTAACATGAACCTTACTGCTTTTCAGCTTGGCATAGGTGGTCATGGGCTTCGTTTATTTTTTCAGCAGCCATGATACAGTCGTGGCAGTTAAAATACTATGCAGTTGTATAAATATATAACTGAGAAGAAAATTGGGGCGAAATTCAGTAACACTTCCCCATCAGGAGTCTTCCTTGTTAAATTTTGACAACGAAAAGTAGCAGGGTTACCAGACTGAGTTTATGATTCACATGGTCATTTAGTCTTGAGATCTAATTTTTGGACAACAAAACGAAACGCTTTATATTCTGTTGTTGGTGTGAAATGCTTACAGATCTAATCGCCAAATTCCACAGCGTTACAAATAATTCTCTAATTCTTTTTAAAGGTACTATTTTCTACGTGTTTTTTTAATCTATAGGCTACATTGAGTGTGAAACATCAGGCAACCCAGAAGTTCTACGTTACAATCATGCGCCATACATCAGAAAAACGCGACTCCAAATCCTTTTCGGTTCCGGGTTGTGTTTCGTTTTATTATATTGATTTAAATTATGTTACTCGTTTTTTTCCCTCTCTGTGTCGTTGCTGAATGTATGTTTTGTATTGGTGAGCTTAGTGATGGGCGGACGAAACCCCACGAAGATTTTAAGGCTTCTTCCTGATTGTGTCGGTATAAGGGTTCGAAGTTTCGCAGCTTTGAAAACTATGAGTGGCACCTAGCGGTCTCCAAAAAATACAACAGCTGTGCACTAGAGACTGCAGAGGGAGCATGCCTACACGTGGTTGATTGTATCATCTGTGGCAATTCCACGATGTGCATTAAAAGCTTAATGATCGTTGGATGTGTTCATTTATATAAATCATGCTACCCATTAAAATAGTCCAACAGATGTGAATGTGTGACATGATCGCATTATAATACCAGTAAATATTTGTATTCATCTGACAACTATTTATTGAAAGAATATTGTTGCTGCGGGACAACATGAAAGAATGATTCAATATCATTATTTGGGGAATTGTGGCAAATGACAAAGGCAATCATAACAGGGATTTAGGAAATGTGCTTGCGGAACAGGGTATTTATTAAATATTTAGGCAGCTTCTTCTCTGGCTCAGTTTCACCTGCCTTGGAGAAGATTCCCTCACACAGTACTGATGATGCTGGTATGCAAAGATACTGAATGTGTGACCTGAAACAGGTGGGTATAAACAGCCTTATGCATGGTGTAATAGTACAAAGGGTCCTCTGAGCCGGAAATGTGGGCATCTATAAATACAATGATAGGGAGAAGTGAACAGTGGCTACTGAGCAAAAAGTTTAATGAAATTCTGGGCTGACCAGCCCCCAGTAAAATTTAAGATCTGATCATATATTATTTATTACTATTATTAAAGTAAATATAAATATTCATTACACTGTAGTCCTAAACATTTTCCATTGGTTGATCATTTTAAGCAATTGTAGTCCTATTTAGCCTGTATAACTGAGCCTTGAATCATCTAACTAATAACCTGGTGAGCTGAGGCTTATAAAGTGATGCTCCTAGTTGGCACCCAGATTTCCAGTCTGGAGCTGTCTTGGGTGAGAGATGTCAAGCTGTGTGTTTACTCATAGACCCTGCCTCCCAGTTTAGTACTTGCCAAGTTTGGACATGCCAAGCCACCTATAAAGGAAAGTGATAGCGTCATTACCTGACCTATACACAGTACAAATGGTTTTGGAGGTGTTTGACTAATGTTATGTGCCATTAGTGTTGTGGATGTGTACAGGACACCTCAGTCATCTGCTCCAAGTGTTCCACTTCAGCCCGCCTCCCAGCCACGCCCCATCTGCCCTCTGACCTCTGACCCCGGCCCTGTGTTCCTGTCGACGAGGATAAAGCCTGCTGGTCACA
>JAABNY020000001.1:31054871-31073537 GCA_015164015.2 Brevimyrus niger
GGCCACACTGTGTACACTTGTATTTAATGTAAAATGAAGTTGTCCTCCGAAGAGGGGGGGTGGTGGTGGGCATTTAAAAAAAAAAAATATATATATATATATATATATATATATATATATAGTCTTTATTATTTTGCCGGCTGTATCTCGATGCCTAGTCCACCACCGGCAGACAGGTCTTGCTCCCCAGTGTGAACAAGTCCACCGCCAGCTTCTGCCATAGTTACTCTCAGTATTCTGTGGGTATCAGCGGCTTTTTGTGGTTCTTTCTTTCTTTGCTGCATATTTGGCAGTTTAGGGCCAATTCATGCTGCTGACTCAGGCCCGACCACCATACTGACTGTTGCTTCAACACACCCTGGTGACCCTCATGCAGATTGGCAAGCACATCATTTCTCATGGTTGAGGGGACAACAAGTTGAGTTCCCTTCAACAAAAGCCCATCTTTAACAGTGAGGTAGGCCTGTTCTGCCCTGTAACAGCCTGAGCCCTGGCTCACCGTTGCAGTCATCTTCACATACAGTAAATGTGTTTGCGGCACTGTCTCTCCCCAGCTCCCGCTTAAGCTCATCCAGGTACAGTTCACTCGCTGCCAGGTTTCCCATGACCATGTCCACATATATGATTGTCCCTTCGAAGAATTTGTTTTCATCAGGTGCCACATTCCACTTCACCGGTGCACGCGACAGCATTTCCCCGGCACATGAGCAACGGAGTATGAGTAACGCATGAGGCGCATGCTAAAGCGCTGAATACGTGGAGGGAGTGACCCCAGTAGACTTAATAGTGGCTGGTGATCAGTTTCCCCAAAGAAATGTTTGCTGATAAGGGAGTTCCTGAACCTCTCGCAGGCCCAGCCCAGGCCCAGTGCCTCTGTCTCCACCTGTGTACATCTCTGCTCTGTGGGAGAGATCGTGACACACTGGCTCCTGGCTTTCACTCCACCTTCAATGTTTGCAGCAGAATGCCATCCGAGCCGTATGCTGACGCATGCGCTGACACTTAACAGACTATATTGTGTTATGTATGGCTAACGACAATGAGGAAACCAATGCCGTTTCCAGCCCGTTAAAAGCTTTCATCTGTTCACAACCCCACAGCCGGCAGTTCTTCTTGGACAAGAGATCTCGCAAAGGATTGTCTTTCCCAGCAAGTCGTGGGATGAACTTCCCAAGCTGATTGACCATTCAAAGGAAGCTCCTCAGCTCGCTCAGATTAGCAGCCTCTTTCATTGTCCTGATGGCCTCTGTCCTCCCCGGGTCAGGGCTAATGCCACTGACCAAAATCACGCGACATTAACAGCAATGGAATCTGTCTGGGTGCTTTCAGTGAGAATGGTTTAGCCCCTGGCTTGAGTTTCACAGCATATGGCTGTCACACTTCCCCAAGACCACTGCAGCGCTCTGCATAGCTCATTTTTAGCGTTTCCACGGTGATGCTGCCTAAATGTGCCACTAGTTCCAGCTAACCAATAGCAGGCTTTCCCAGAAACGCGGTGTGCAGATGGCGTATGACACACATCTTCTCTCACCCCCTTTTTCAGCAGCAGGCTGGTAACACCAATGCCACCATGGCCCTTCACGGCTTGTGCTGGGCATCCACGTTTTGAATGGAATGAGCAGCTGCCGCATTTAGGGCACTGACTATTTCTCCCCTTGCTCTGTTGACTAAGTTGAGGCTTCACTCGTTGGCTACTAGCACAGTGAGGCTTAATTTTTACTTCCCTGCTGTCTTTAGATACTCTGTCAACAGACTTAGCTTCACTTCCCTCTGTCCTTCAGTTTCTGCACAGAGACGTTCGCTGACGCCTCAGATCCTCATTTCCCTGCACCATTGCTTTGGCCTTTTCAAGGGGCGGGTCCCTGTCCAGCTGCATTCATTCTGATAGCCGCACATCTCTGAACCCAACAACAAGTCTGTCTCTGATTAGCTCATCATGCAGCACTCCGTAGTTACAATGCTCTGTTAGCACATACATTGCAGTCACAGGAGAGTCAACAGTTTCGCTTTGTTCCTGTTTGCTCATAAATAAGTCTCCTTCACTATAAATTAGTTCTGGAAGCCCTCACACACGCCTTGATAAGTAGACTTTTGTTCCTCTGTCAGACAAAATATCATCCACCTCATCACCCATACAGTAAATGAGTGTATTTATTTGATTACCATCAGAAGTAGCACTTAAGTTACTTGCCGTGCAAAATCTTTTGAATCCCTTTATCCTTTGGTTTTGAAAACTCGAAAGGACTCCGGTGAATGTATGCTGAATGTGCTTGATCCTAAGCTCTCTGTGCACACACTCCTCTTCCATTTGCATTGTCATCCACCATTGTACTGCCTCAGCTTCCCCCCCTTTCACAGTCCCAAGCTCCAGCCTAAAGTCTCTGTCCACATGGAAAAAACACACAGATGCAGAAGCCCCTAAAAGCGTCACAGTCTGGACGTTATAGCGGACCATTAGACTGCCCCGTCTATGGGTGTTCCAACAAACAGCTGTATTGCCAGGACTACCAGATAGAAAAAAAATGCACAGTACAATGGAAGAAGCTGCAAGATTGTCCTGAGTGAAACACATGGAAGATAGGAAGATGACATAAAAAAAAAGGCCACGATAACAGAAATTGCTGAATAAGTTAAGCTGGCTATGATAGAAGGTTGTCAGAATATACAGGCCATCGCAGCTTGCTGCGTATGGGGCTGCGCAGCCGCAGATTGGTCAAGGTGCCCATGCTGACCCCTGTCCACTGTCGAAAGCACCTACGATAGGCATGTGAGTGTCAGAATCACACCATGAAGCAATGCAAGAAGGTAGCCAGACCATAAAAGTCACATTTTATTATTACATCATGTGGATGGCTGGGTGTGGGTGCATTGTTTGCCTAGGGAAGAGATGGGAGCAGGATGCATTATGGGAAGAAGACAAGTTGGCAGAGGCGTTGTAATGCTCTGGGCAATGTTCTACTAGGAAACCTTGGGTTCTGGCATTCATGTAGATGTTACTTTGACATGTGCCACCTACCTAAATGTTGTTGCAGGTACACCCTTTCTTGACAACGGTATTTCCCATCTCTTTCAGCAGGATAATGCACCCTGCCACACTGCAAAAATAGTTCAGGACTGGTTTGTGGAACATGAAAAAAGAGTTCAAGGTGTTGACTTGGCCTCCAAATTCCCCAAATCTGAATCTGATCGAGCATCTGTGGGATGTGCTGGACAAACCAGTCAGATCCATGGAGGCCCCACCTTGCAACTTCCAGGATTTAAAGCATCTTCTGCCAATCTCATACCACAGGACACCATCAGAGGACTTGAGTCCATGCCTCAACCGGTCAGAGCTGTTTTGGTGGTAGGAAGGATACGTACACAACATTAGGTGGTTTTTTTGTTATGGGTTATCGTGTGTAAAATTGCAAATGAAATGAACATCAGCAATGTGATTCTTTTACACTGGTCACCACAAATTGTACCGACAGATTCACATACGGCAGTGCTTACAAATCACTTATATTTGCTCGATCACTTATATTTGCTCGATCTCAATGGAATCCAAGATATTTCCATAGCTTCTGGTCATCAGTTCTTGTTAATAATAATTTTTTGTTAAGTTTGTCAGACGCACCACAGTGTGAGTGAGCAAGAACAAAAATTATTACAATCGGCTCAAAGAGCACGTGCAGGGATATAATAATTGCACATGTAAACAAATAAACAGCAAACAAATCACAACTAATTATATTGCTGCTAAATTGTATTTAAAATAGCTCATTTATTATTCAATTTTAAGATTTTTTTTAGATTTTATACATATTCTAGAATATTTCCAAGTTTGACAATGCTGACTCATCCTTATAATTAATTACTTTTGTCAGTCAAATGCTATTTCATTCTGTCAATGCCCAAATCATCTGTAATTTGTGGTCCTGTTCTATACAGCTGTGTTCAAACCAGTTTTCACCTCCTCCATCATGGTCTGGTTCAATTTAGCCACCAGGCAGGATGTCCAGAGGCTGCGCCGTGTCATCTGAGCAGTCAGGACGGTCAATAGATGCAGCTTCACTCCCACAGACTCACTAAATGTCTCAAGAACAAAAAGGGGAGCTGGCAAGATCATCACCCACCCCTCCCACTCTTCCAAGTTCTCCCCTCAGCAAGTCAGAGAACCGGTCTATCTGAACCACCACATAAAGACATGAGAACAGCTACTTCCCCTGAGCGGTTGCACTGCTTAACCCCTGATCTGAAATCCAGCCCTGGACTATTGCACCTTTCCCGATATGGCATTCATACACCATGTAAGATTCTTTGCATGCATACTTGGCCAATAAAATGGATTCTGATAACGACACTTTAACAAATATGATGTCAATTGTCTGGGTCAACTGATTGGCTCATTTGGAGTTTGACCTCATTGGAATTTCCCTGTTGCTCTGCTACAACACTGCATAATAGGGCATCCCCCTAGTATAATACTGTAGAAGTTTGAGGGCAAAGTCGTGTGTTTGCAGTCACATTCTCCCTTTATCCTGCAACTCGTTTCTTTCTATCTTCTGATGGAATTTACTGCAATGGCGACTTCTCACTATTTCACCACAGATTATTTTAGATTTAACTTTATCATCATTGCACAAAATACAAGTACTCAGACAACAAAATGCAATTTGGAATCTAATGCAAAATAGCGAAAGTGCTAGAAAGAGCTGTAAAATATGCACATGTGCAATAAATAAATCAATGAAAATTAATATTTATACATTTTCCTGCTCCTGATGAACGTGCTTAGGCCCCCATATATGACATTTTGTTGCGCCTCTACCTCACACCGTTCAAAATTTCTCTTCTTTGTTTGTAATTTACATTCGCTGTCCTCAGACTTTGCACGCAAAAATGCTTGATTTGCATATTATATGAACATGCAGTTCATTTGCATTAACTTTGTATGCTTATTTCTGGGCGGCAACTTGGCCAGAACCCCAGCTAGTACACGCATGTACTGTACACCCATTCACCGGGTTTATCAAGGGAAAATCGCAAACATACGTACAGAGACCTACATACATGCATACACAATATGCTGTGTGAAGATTATAATGTATGATTCCTTTGCAATTTAATTTAATTATAAATTGTATTTTGTTGATTTTATTTGCATACTGTACACCCTTTGCAGATGTGACAAATAACAGACGTGACTTGACTTAAATACGTCTCTGGACCTTTATCCTGAAAGACCGATATGTTACAATTTAGATTATGCAGCGATTTAAATCGGGATTAGGGTTAGTCTGAAAATGCCATACCAACGACAAGGAAGGATCGGGATACAGGAACCGCAGAGTAGCATTCGAGCTGTTGTTCCGTGATTATTTACGGTTTATTTCAACGTGTAATTTGTGTATTTTGATTGGATTTGCGGCGGCTACTTAATATGGCGCACGACCGCTTGGACTATAAACGAGAGCAATAAATAAACACAATGTGTTTATGGTCTGCGTGCGGCTGCCTTTCTCTTGTTATGGCCATAGTATGCGGTTCCGCGGCCGTCAGCGTTAATCTGTAAGGCTGCCCGGGACCTACGATCCCGGTGACAGCTGAGCGCCGCTCCAAGTATATACACATACCAAAATAGGAGCAAGCACCCTTAGCACGAACGGAGAATCCATCCGGCTGCTGGTTACTGCCCCGGGGAGTCTCTGCCGAGGCGCCGGCCGTTTGCTGCCCATTTCCCGGTCCCGGCAAAAGCTATTTCTAATATCAAACCGAGCGCTTCTACTCTGGAACTGGTAAGAATAGCTATTGTCAATGAAGCTTTTCTTTAGATATGATCGTCGTTATTTCTGACCATGAGTCAGTTATGCATGCATTTGAATTACCTGTTATTAGTGAACCCCTATTGTAGTGCGGTGCTTTCTGCGTTTGATTTAGTAGAATATGGGTAAATGGGTCATTTTAGGAATGCTACAGTGGTGTAAAACTGATGACCATTTTTACTAGACTTATTCTGTGGCTAACTGCTATTGGCTATCTAAACATGTTTTACTTGCACTCTGAATGTAGGTGTGCATGTGTTTAATGTCAAATGTATAGGCTATTTTTACCACTGAACAAAGATAAATGGACAAGGTTCTTTACTGCAATTTAGGGGTACTCATTTTACCGTGATTGATTCTTCTCAAATTTTCACACACCCTTTTCCAAGAAAATCCCATTCATCTACTACCCAATTACCCTGATTGGGGTTGGGGCTGGAATGTGTCACTGGATGGGATGCTGGTCCATTGCAGGTCACATACTGTAAAGTCATGCACCTTGGGCAATTTAAAGACAATGGTATTTCTTTGAGCTGTGGGAGGAAACCCATGCAATATAGGAAAAATATGCAAACTGCATTTAAACCCCCTAACCCTAGAGGTGTGAGTAACCATGCTACCCACTGAGTGATCATTCCCCCCTAAAAGTAAAGCTTGATTTGGTATTCCTTGGTTGGGGAAACACATGATTTTGGGAAAGTCTCTCAAAGACACTGCAGGTGCTTTGCTTATTAAGCCGATAGCTCAGAACACTTTTGATGGATCTTTTAAAACTTTGTAGTAGCATTGTCTGGGTGTTGAATTGGAATCTTTTACATTTTGAGATGGATCGCCACAAAATCGAAGTGACGCTGGTTAGTTGCAGTAATGGTGAAAGCAGATGCCATTTGACATTGTAAATGCAACAAGTCAATTTATTTGATGTGAATTTAATAGATCTTACTACTTTGGCGCAGAAACATTATATGGATAAAGATCTACACCTGGTTTAATTATTAGACAAATTGCCCCAAAAATGAAGCAGCACCACTGTGTGGCAGCAAAGGATGGCAACAGCAGCTGTTAAAGACATTTAGTATTGGGATTAAAGTAAATATAAAAGTATTTCAATGGTCTTTTTCAAACACAAAGTGTGATAAAGTAGAAGTAAGCATGATAACTCAAAAATTATTTGGCCGGTCTTTGGATCTTTTTTTTGGAACTTTGGAGGAATGGGAATGGTTGAAAATCTGGAGCTGTTAATATTTTGAGACAAATCTCATTAAAATTGAAGTAATGGCACTCAAGCGACACTAACAGAAGGATGAGATGATTAGAGGTATATCCCTGTGCACAGGATTAATCTATTTATTATTATTTAACCTACTTCACAAAAACAATATATGCATGAAATTTTGCATGTAATGTATGCTTCATCAGATCCAAAATTGTCACTTAAACGACAGAGGGAAGCAAAACTGGAACTGCAAGACAGAGGGTGGCTGAAAGGAAAATGGAGCCTGTAGCCACCATCTTTGAACACAGCTGTCTGTCATCTAAACTTTTTTCATGGCCCTTTTTGCAAACATCCCAGGAAAATTGCACATGTCTGTACTTCTAAAACTGTGGGGGCGCAAGATAATTTTCTGAATATTTTTGAAAGTTTATGTCGAATTTTGGTTGCTAGCCTCCCATCCGGCAAATTTTATCCGTAGCAGTCCTGTAGCCAGTTGGAAAAGTGTCTGATGGGGAACTTATTATTGTGAGAGAATTTGTTTGCGTCACTTTATTTTGGACACGAGGGAACCTGTTCAAATTTTGTGACAAATCACATCAAAATTTAAGCAATGACGCTTAATAGCAGCAAAGAAAAGGATGAGATGATTAAAGACTTATTCTTGTGAAGAGGATCAATGTATTTGTTGTTATTTACTCTATTTACTCTACATCAACTATAATAGAACTTATTACCACTTAAAAATATGTCCATGGCCCATCCAGACCTCTGTATATATTGTATCATTAGTGTATCTATCGGTTCTTACTGTCATATGACAAAAATGTTGGTCATGGTGCCAAATAGATATACATAGAATGCAAATAATTAAACATATAAATAATTTAAATGACATTTCCAAACATGAATGTTAAAATACACAAAGGAATACAAGTAACCACCTAATTGGTGGGCGTAGATTCTGCAAATTGTCATATAAGTAGTATGTGTAATAAATGAAGGTTTACTTTCAGACATAAATATACAAATAAGGACTCAGAGCATTCAGGCAAAACCATTTATTGACTTTCACATTTCCCAGTTACCCATCCAGTACTTCTAGAAATTGTACAAGTTGGTAAGTGTGGGTGAGTAGAGATTTGATGGGTGGAGCCAGTATTGGGGCTTTCTAGGGAACACAATGCTGTAATTTCGGTCACCAGTTCTAGTTTAATTGAGAATTAATTTGAAAACTCGAAATAGCAAACTGAGAGTACAAAGAAAAAAATCATGTGCACGCTTTAGGGGTCATTTGAGCTTCATTCATGGTCTCCAGGGGTCTCTGTACCATCGATGTATCTGTTTCTGTTCTTTCTTTTATGTCATGGACAATGTTGGTCAGAGTGCAAATGATAAATAAATAGAATAGAAGTATTTAGACATAAAGAAGTGAATAATATAAAAGAGACTTAAAGACATGGACATTAAGCCACAAAGAAATACAGTTAACTGCCTAATTGGTAGGGAAAGATTCTGCAATCTTTGTTAGTGCAATGTGCTCTTAATGAAAAAGTGTAGAGTCAAGGTTACTTGTCACATCTAGGACTCATAGCATTCGAGTAAAAACACATTTGTTGGCTTTCAGATTTCCTTGTTGATCTACACAGTACTTCTGGAAATTATACAGGTTAATGCGCAAAGAGTACAGATGGATGACGCGGGTAACGAGGCTGTCCGGCGAATACAATACTGTGGCTCTGACACCCCTCTTTCTAGTTTGAAACATGAATTTGTGTCACAATGGTGTGTTATGATAAGTTCATGTCTGCTGTTAACTTTCCAGGAGACTTAAGAATCAGCAATACACTAAACTGGAACAGGGGAATGAAAATCACTACAAAAACTTTATCAGTCAGTTGATTCTTTCAAATATTGCAGTGTTGGAGAACAATGATGCCAGGAGTCTCAGAAAATGGTTAAGTTACCACAACTGTTTTCATCCTTAATTGCTTACAGTTTGATGCTGGTACGATGTCAGTCAAAGGACAAGAGAGCTACGTGTACGACTTCTGTGATGCCAGTCACCCAGCAGAACTCCTGGATGCGCTCAGGGAATTCTACGTAAGCAACCTTTTCACTGATATCACCCTGCAATGTTCCAGCGGGCAGGTCTTTCATTGCCACAAAGCTGCCCTCTCAGCCTGTAGCTCTTATTTTAAGGTGATGTTCACGGCAGACATGAGAGAGCGCTCAAACAGTGTTATCAGGCTATCGGGGATCGACAGCGAGATTCTTACTGCTCTGGTAGACTATGTGTACACTTCCAAGGTGAGCATCACCCAGACCAATGTGCAGAGTTTGCTCGAGGCAGCCGACCTGCTGCAGTTCAGCACAGTGAAGATGGCTTGCGAGAACTTCCTGATTCGGCTCCTGGATGTGGATAACTGCCTGGGAATGCACGCATTCGCTGAGCTCCACCTCTGCCCGGCATTGGAGAGGGAGGCCCGGCGAGTGATGCTCAGTCGATTCGAGGAGCTCATGTGGCAGGACGAGTTCCTGGAGGTCGATGTGCAGAAGCTTACCACCATAATTTCGACAGAGAACCTCAACGTGTGGAAGGAGGGGGTTCTCCTGGAGGCCGTGGTTAGGTGGGTAGCACATGATACGCCGGGACGCATAGACTATGTCCAAGACCTGCTCTGCCGTATCCAGCTTGACTTAGACGAGATGTACTTCAAAACTATGTTGGACACGCAGAGTTCCCGTTTGCTGGCCAATGAGAACAAGATCCGCTCTTTGATCGCCCACTCTCTGAAGTCCACATGCAAAGAGGTGTCCATGAGCTGCAAGAAGCTGACCTCTTGCATGTACATAATCGGGGGCTACTACTGGCACCCACTGTCTGAGGTCCACATGTGGGACCCGGTCAGCAACACGTGGGTGAGTAGGAAGGACATGCCGGACCACACGAGGGAGAGCTACAGTGTCGCCATCCTGGGACCCAACGTTTATGTGACGGGAGGTTACAGGACGGACACCATTGAAGCGCTCGACGCCGTGTGGATTTACAACAGTGATACTGAAGAGTGGGCAGAGGGGTGTCCCATGCTTGATGCCAGATACTACCACTGCTCTGTGGCACTGCACGGCTGCATCTATGCAATAGGTGGCTATAGGGGAGGTGCACCTGCGCAGGAAACTGAATTCTATGACCCGCTGAAGAAACAGTGGTTTCCAGTGGCCAAAATGATCCAAGGTATGGGAAGGCTCTGTAAATATACACATTTTAAAAAGATATCCAGTTTTATTTAGGGTGGTGTGTAACTTAGTGGGTTAGGAATGTATGCCAGCAGGTCCAAAAGGTAGTGGGTTCGAATGGCAGCATATTCTGTTGGGTCCTTCAGCAAAGTCCTTAATTTCAACTGCTCGAGGGGTGCTATATATTGACTCGCTGACCCCAAAGTTTGCTATAAATGGTGTCTTTGTCTTTCATGGAAAGCCAGACGGGATATATGAAAACTGAAAAAATACTGAAAAATGTACTTGTAGTTATACAAATGACAAATAAAATATGTTGTACTTTTTGCCACAAACATTAACAATTATATCATTGTTCAGCTGAGCTCTACATAGCTCTCAGCAGGTAAGCCATTTTCCTAATGCCATTGAAGAAAATGTCGACAGAAAGCCGTTATGCCTTGCAATGTCACTCGGGCCTCTACAGAGGGACATTTTTGTCACACATGTGACTAAAAATCAATATGTACAAATTACAAAAACTATTCTCTTGCGCATGTGTGTATTGCTTTGAGCAATTACATTACACCACTACCTGTAGTTCTATATGAAATTGATTAGTCACTGTTAGGTAGGTTAAAATGAATATTCCCAGCATGCATCACACTGCTAAATGACCCAGTACTGAGCATTCAGAATAAAGTAACTGGTGCTCGTGATCAACAAAAGAACCACCACTGTGATAGACACACTGCTTCATGTCTCCCTGAGCATTTGAATGACTGAAGTCTATTAGTAACAATCTGATGGTAGTAGCTGAAATCAATTATTAATTAGGGCTGGGCAATATCTAAAAATAATGCATGATAATTTAATTGAAAAATATCAGGATAAATGATCATATAATGTCATATCAACACCCCCCCCCCCTCCACCAAACCCACACTCAACCACAGAAGCATCCAAATAGTCACTTTAAATCAAAACTCACAAGCCCCTCCCATAAACGAAAGAAGCTGCAAAGAAGGAATTTGTAACTAGGTTGTCCAGGCTGTCATTTCTTGACCATCTGCATAAGTTGGGAATCTCGGAATTCCTGCCAGGAAGTTACACTTGAACATCTGACATTCTGAGGCTGCTGACTGGAAGATAGAAGTTGGTGATGTGACAACATCTAACTTCCCAACTTACAAGAATGGCAAAGACACAATTGCTGCAACATGCAATGAAAGACAGCTGTTTTTTTTAGCAGCATCAGAAACATGGACTGGAAAGCTGAACTGGAAGCCAAATAAACCTTCTCTTGTCTTGCTTTGAGTGTAGCCTATGCCTACTTTCCAGACACAAGCAATAATTGCCGGTTAGCCACTGTCAGATATCGACACAGGGTTACTTGTCAGTTATCATTGATTACCAGTAATACTGTTATATTGCCCAGCCCTATTACTCATCATTTCAGATGGTTTGATATTTTCTCAGAAGGAGGTAAAAATTATGCTGGCAGCCCCATTACCACTGGTGTAGCACAGTGTAGGGTGAGAGTGAGGCTGTGTGCGTGTGGACATCTCTTCATACTATTTGTGAGCATGTGTTTACCAGAGCAGGCTCCCTTTGTGTTTATTTGTGTCTTAAAAATTTATTGGCTGGTTAGTGCCCTTTTTAGTACTGCTCTCTCTTTTTAAAGGTGTGGGGAATGCCACAGCCTGTGTGCTACGTGACACAATCTACGTAACGGGGGGCCATTTTGGTTACAGAGGAAGCTGCACTTATGAAAAGATTCAGAGCTACAGGGCTGACCTCAATGAGTGGAGCATAGCCACAATAAGCCCTCATCCAGGTAAAGAAAAGTGGACAGAGTAATTACAAACTAATGAGCAGAGGTGGAGGTTTCAGGTCCAGAGAGTACAAATCCAGACCAAGATTTAGTTTCAACCAACCAGATGAGTATAAAGAGTCTCAGTCACAGAGTACTCAACTGGTTGGTTGAAACAAAATCTTGGTCTGGATTTGAAGTCTCTGGGCTTGAAATCTTCACCTCTGCTACCGTGTCTTTATGCTGTAGGTATAATAAGACCTGCTTGCAGCAGCTTGTGGTGGCAATCAGCCTGTGCGACTTGTTTGCAGTATAGAGGGGGAAACCTTCTGAGTTTTCTATAATCCTGCCTGGAGCATCTGTGTTGCTCCGGTAAATCCAGGCTTTACAATTAGCAAGGTTGGGGGGGAATATAGTAAAATATAGTGAGTCAGTTATGCCAAAGGTCTCTTGGCCTGGTGGTCAACTCCCCCAGGTACTGTATATGTAGAGTTTACTTATTCTCCTCCCACAGTCTAAAAACATGTGATTTCGATGTTCTTAGTATGAGCATGTGTCCTGCAAAGGACTGGAACCTCATTCAGGGTGTCCGTCTACCTTATGCCTCGTGCTTCTTGGGATAAAATCCCAGCTCCTTTCACCTCTATACTGGATAATAAGTATCACAAAAAAAGATTAAACAACTCTCAGAGGCTTTTGGTTTAATTTTGCATATTACATTTACATAGTACTGTCTCTTAAATACAGGGGACAGCTAAAAGATCTAATACAAATTTTTACATGCAATAAACCAGAGCTCTTCAAATCTGGACCTCAATTTCATATCTAGGCTATATCTATGTTTTCAGTTCTCCCAGGTCGTTAGTTTAATAAGTACTGATTCTGATTGGCCAGAGGCTTCACACCTGGTTCCTAAAACTAAAGACAGGCTGGAAGATCAGCAGTGCTCTGACCTTGAAAACCGTGATTTGAGTCGCCCTGCAGTAAACCTTTGATGTTTTCCTGTTTCAGAGTATGGTCTGTGCTCTGTGTCCCTGAACAACAAGCTTTACCTAGTGGGAGGACAGACCACCATCACAGACTGCTATGACCCAGAGAAGGATGAGTGGAGGCAGATGTCTGTCATGAAGGAGAGGAGGATGGAGTGCGGTGCGGTGGTCATGAACGGCTGCATCTATGTGACAGGGGGCTACTCATATTCCAAAGGCACATACCTGCAGAGCATTGAGAAGTATGACCCTGAGCAGGACACCTGGGAGATCGTAGGTAACCTTCCCAGTGCCACTCGATCCCACGGCTGCATCTGTGTCTACAGCGTGTAAGTTGCCCTTTTTCGGTATATGTCAGAGGGGGCAGGTGTTTCCTGCTTCGGGGGACAGAGCACCTGCATGACCACGCCCCCCACCAGACCTCCTGCTGAAAAGCTGATCTGATCTAAACCTGCCCCCATCACCTTCCTGCCACCTGTTTTTGCCATGATGCTCAACACTTTCAGTGAGGCAGTAGTCAGTTTCACCACTTTCTGTTCCTCCTAAGATGTATTAAACCTTATTATACATTTTTGTTGTTTCTCTGAATACCCTCCAGTGTCCATAAAATCCAAATGGCATCAATCTACAGAGGTTGGGAGATTTTATGTTAACAAGTAATGCTTGGTATCAAGTATCAAGTCATTTGTCCGCTCAGGAAAGTGTTGCTATTAGTCTTTGAAGGTTTGAAATGTGCACATTGTCTACTGTAACTTTATGAGAAGGTACTTTTAATTATTTGTAAAATTTTATTATCTCATGCAGAATGAGATGAAGTTTTCATACCAGCACAATGTTTGGTTTTTACCTATTTGTATTTACAGTAAAGCAAAGTAGCTTTTAACTTTTTAAAAGTAATTATAAAAACATCACTTTGTAAACCTTCAAAGTGTTAAAAATTTTGGTTGAATGTAGAGACCCCTACAAAAACACTAGGTAAACTATTAGTTTTTAATTGTGTTTTTATATGTATTGTAATTGTGCATATTTTTTGTTTATGAATGCCCATAGAAACTTGTGTGAACTGTGGTTTTATACTGTAAATTTGAAAAAAATGCTATTTATGTTGTATTTTAGTCATTTTATGCTGTAACATTTATATCAGTTATTTTAAAACATTTTATGTCAAACACCATATAGGTGTATACATACACACGCCACACACACACACACACACATATTTATTCTATATAACATTAAACATTGTGTTTATTTTCCATTTAGCTTAAATATTATACAAATCTATTCACAGATGAAGTCAAATTAACATAACTAATTTATTATTTAGCATTTCTACAGAGGTTTCATGTTGATTATTAGTTTAATATATAGTTTCATTTTTACAAATGAATGTTCCCTTAAGTGCTTTTTGATGTCAAAATTTGTCAATCGAGCCAGTTTTGCGAGTCACAAATGGCGTTAGTATAATTTTACTTTCTTTTAAAAAAAGTTTTTGATTGTTATACCAGTGTTACATTATATAAATGCACTATTTAATAAATACAATTGTTTTTAATTATGCTGAGTTTTATTTTATATTGCCAAACATTGTGATTATGCAATGGTTATGGTGGTTACACTGATCAGTTATTAAGGAAGGAAGCAGCAAAAGTTTGACAAATACATTTTCTTTTTGGTTCCTTTGATTTTACAAACAGAAAATCCTTTGTGATACTGGACATACAGAATAAAATCATGTTGGTCCCATTGAAATGAAAGCAAATATCCCATACATCTGGAAAAAAACGACAGTTTGGTATCTACTCGTTGATTTTTGTGATATCGAATAATTCATGTTTTGCATGACATGACACGGTATGTATATGTATGTAGACAGACAGACACACACATGTATCTCTGTGTGTGTGTGTGTGTGTGTGTGTGTGTGTGTGTGTGTGTGTGTGTGTGTGTGTGTGTGTGTGTGTGTGTGTGTAAAATCGGCCTTCCGGGTTCCCCATGGCAAGTTTGCAATATATACTGCACTCACTGCATGACCCCAGCTTGACGCGTGAGGATCTGCAGCGGCGCGACGATGCCGGGACTGCCCGCGCTCACACATACCGAGGGAGGAGCATGCTGTCAGCTAAACGAGCCTTACAGACCCCGTGGCACCTCTATAAATAGCAACTCAGTAACACGGGAGGGGGAGGAAAAGGGGGAAAGAAAACTCTCCTACACAAACGACACCGCCCAGCAGACCGGCGCACAGCCGATTCCCAAGCAGGGCGCTTTAAACCACCAACATTGCCCATGAAGTTATCGCGAGAAAACGCGAGAACGCCCCGACAGAACAACAAAAATAAATTTTGGACAACAATCCTTAGTACATGATGGCGGCGTCGCTGCTGCGCCGGGACAAGAAAGCCACAGCCGCGCAACTGAAGGCCGACCTCAACCGGACTGACGACGGCTCGGGGGCACGTATGCTTCAGGATCTGCTGGATTGTGTCCTTAATCCAGAAATGCAAGCCGGGGACACGGAGGCCTTGGAGTGGTGCAAGTGTCTGCTGGCAGGAGGGGACGCTTTCGATGAGTTTTGCAAGACGGTGCGCTCCTACGATAACGCCACCCTTTGCGGCTTGGTGTGGACTGCCAATTTCGTGGCGTACCGCTGCCGCACCTGTGGCATCTCGCCGTGCATGTCGCTGTGCGCCGAGTGCTTCAACAACGGCGACCACACGGGCCATGACTTCAATATGTTCAGGAGCCAGGCCGGCGGGGCCTGCGACTGTGGGGACAGTAATGTCATGCGGGAAAGTGGGTGAGTACGGCCGCCCCAGGGGGTGTCAGTGTTTATGGATGCAAATACACTGAAAAATTGCAATAAATAAATCCAAGCTAATCTAATATAATCTAATGAAACCTTTATGAGATAGATGTAAAACTACCGCTGGTGATCGCCGTCCCGTAAGAATCGATCGCCGTTAACTGGAGCCACATAGTAACCAAAGTGTCATTTCATGCTGTCACTGTGTCACTATGGGGAGGGGGGTGTTCAAGTCATATTTATTTTTGCTAACGTCACAGACCACGAGGAGTAACGCCGGGATCTGTTTTCGCAGCTATTTCACAAGTTCCTTTTTGCGATTTCCTTGTAGAAAAAAAAAAGATATTCTGTTTTTGCTGCATTCCAAGCAATGCTGTCAGTAGCAACGTAATAAAAGCATGTAACATATACCTGTGCTAAGCTCGTATGTGCACAGAAGCATAATTTATATTTTAGCTGACAGAAATGAAAGTTGTTGTGCAACCTCCGTTATGGAATTGTTACACTCCGCCAGGTATGCTTGCTATAATTGTAATGCCTATTTCTCCACGTTCAGTTTTGAATTCAGAATAATAGCAGTTGCGTTACACAGTCAGGTGCACCCGATTTCAAGTTGTTACAACAGGCGTGACCTTTATTTTGACATACTGGTTGAACGTTGGGCAAAATTTGTCACCTTGGGTCCCTGTGCTCCATAAAATAAATAGTTTAACTTATTCATGGGCCCCAGTAAAGTGAGGCACCCCCTGAATCTGTCCTACTGGACCCCAGGACAAAGTTCTTCTGATAATAATGACAAGGTGATGTATTTTGAATCGTAAATGTTTAGGATATGTATATATTTTTTTTCAAATGGTATTTTCTGCTTATGGTGGTGTTTAACTCTAGGAAAGCATCTCTGTGGCTACTCTTAGAGGAAAAACTCTTATATTTGGCACATGAATAGGGCTGCAAATAAAGACAAAAATATCCATGATTGGTGAATGACTTTTAAAAATGGTTACTACTGGACTGTTTGTTGAATTCCTGTGCTTTTGTATTTGAAATAAGTATTGAAAAATAAAGATCTGTGTGTAAAATGAAGGTGTTTTTTTCCCTTTCAGTTCACTTAAAATAATGTTATAGGTGATAATTGCATGTGTTTACTAGATGTATAAAAAGTGTTAAATATTGAAATCTGTCATTGTGTATTTATGGCTTTTTCTGTGTACATTTTGGGTTGAATGAAGTAACTGTGTTCTGGGCTAGTTAGCATTAATTTGTCTGGCTTTGTTTTTATCTGTGTCTTCATGGGTGACAGAATACAGGGAGAAATCATGCGGTGATCCTGTAATATGCAGTTTTTTTCTCCCTTGTTTAAATTCAAACAGGTTGACTAGAGCAATACTTTTTATATGTGTGAATGTCACATTGTTCTGTTTCATAGATTTTGCAGGCAGCATCGATCGAAAACTGGAGAAAATGTTCCCTCCATCCCCAGAGACCTGCTGCTGATGTCAGAGATGGTTCTTCCCCGTTTCATTATTCATATTGTTCAGCACTTAAGAGAGGGATACACTGAACCAGGTAAAGAACAAAAAAAAAAAAAAAGGTTCGGGATCAGTGCCAGCAATCGGAAGGTTGCTGGTTCAAATCCCGTGAATGTCAGCAGTGATCCTGCTCCATTGGGTCCTTGATCAAGGCCCTTAACCTGTAATCGCTTCATCCTGGGTATGACGGCGATCTACATCCAGCCCTGCAAAGAGGTCCTCCAACTTAAAGAGAAAATTTGGGGGTTGCTGGCAGGATTGGCACTCTGCCTCTGTTCCATTTGTACTAGTGTGGTGCTGAGGTGTCCCCCGCTGCAGGGCTGCGCTTGAGTTATAGTAGTATAACAGATAATGTGGTGGCATATTGCTACTTGCATTACTGTGCAAAAGTTTTAGGCAGCCAAAGAAAATGATGTCTAAATGATCTTTGTGTTGGTTTAAAATGTTATGCCTGTAATGCCTGTCGGAGTGCGTTAGCTTAGCCGTTTCAAAACCTTTGCTGAAATCACCATGGTATCTGCAGCAGCCATCCATACACCCATGTGTTTTTTTGACTCTACCACTAGCCCACCTTGTATAACTAATCAATATCTCACCCACTTTTTTATACTAATTAGGTTAATTATTTAAGTGAGCTGGTGGTGAAATTTAATAAAGACGCGTTATGGCTGGGGGGGTCACTGAGGAGAGGTTTGGGAACTGAAGCCATCCAACAAAATATCAGCAAATTTTTATAGAACAGAAGAAGTTTGTACTAATTTGTATTGTTAATTTGCATGTGTACTAATGTTAAATTGTGTTTTGTATTCTGAGAAATGGCGCACTTACAACCTAGCTAAACAGCTTTATATAGCTTTTAAATAACTATTTATGACTCCAAGACTGTTATCAAAAGTGCATTTGGTCCTTCTTTCCTTGTCTTCTAGTTTTGACCAGAAGGTTGGCTGATTTTTATCTTAATGTACCCTTCCATAATAGACCGATCAAGTAATCCGTTGGTATCTTCATCCTCTTTTGCAGAGGCAGGAGCGGAGAGAGATCTTCAGAAAGTTCTGCAGCAGCTGGAGCCCCACATCTCCTTCCTGGAAGAGTTAACCAAGATGGGTGGGGCCATGAGAACTGTTCTAACAAAGATCTTAACCAATCAGCAGACTTTCAAAGACCTAAGCATGGGTAAATTGCTCTTTATTGTATTCAGTCTGATTACCACAAAATGGTTATTCTTGGTTCTTGCATTAAGCACAGACAGGATCCTGCTTGTTAGATGTGTGATTCTCTAATTAAGTGCATCAG
>JAABNY020000001.1:31087035-31098632 GCA_015164015.2 Brevimyrus niger
ATATATGTGTATATATATATATATATATGTGTATATATATATGTATATGTGTATGTATATATGTATATATATATATGTATATATGTATATATGTATATGTATATATATATGTATATGTGTGTATATATATGTATGTATGTATGTATGAAATGAGTCATACTACAATGCAATTCTTATTTGAATGCCTTCTTCACACACTGGAAAATTAACTAAATAGATTCTATGGATTTTAGCAAATTCCCTAATTTAAATTCTATTTCTGGTGGTGTGAGGCTGCAAAGGAGTCATTAACCATGATGGTACCTTCTGTCCTGAAGTATTACTCGGGTGGATTGGTGTAACATAGTGAAACAGTCGCATGATGACGTGAGGTTTTTTTTTAGATGCTAGGTTAGTCAGTCGGAGCGCTCGGCAGGGTGCTGATATTATGCCCTTTCCTCGGCTGACCTCGAGTGCTGCCTTACAGATCTCCATGGATCACCCAAACATGTCAGAACACGTGCTGTGCATGGTGCTGTACCTGATTGAGCTGGGCCTGGACAACATGGTGCAGGAGGACAGGGAAGATGAGGTAAGAGGCTGCTTTAAAGGTTTTAACATCAAGTTTAAACATTTTTTTTTTTTTATATATATATATTTTTATCCCGACCTGTGGAAAAAAAATGTAATTTTGTGACAAATCTCACCAAAATTGAAGCAGTGCCACGTAGTGATGGCAAAAAGAAGAGCAGCTTGGACATTTAATCTTGTCAGGATGATGACATAAAAATAAATTGTCCATTTGTTTCAATGACAGTTTTTACAAAGAACAAAGTATAGGTGAAGATGTGAACCTGTTCAAATTTTTTGAAAAACTGCACAAAGATTCGAGGAACAGCATTTAGTAACAACAGAGAGAAGAATGAGATTATTAGACATTTATGTTTGTGAACAGGATCAATCTGTTTATTATTTACTCTATTTACCCTTTTTGATCTTTGATGGATCCTATTACCACAATTACCACATGTTCACAAAAACATTATATGGATGAAAATGGAGCCTGCAGCCGCCATCTTGTGAACATAGCCGTCTGCCATGTAAACATTTTCTATGGATCTTTTAGCAAATTCCCAGGGACATACAGTTTAGTGATTCTCAAACTGGCATGTGGCATAAGTTGCTGTGCATTTTGTAATAAAGGTAGAAATTGTAGAAATTGGGGAGTGTGGGAGGAATCAGGATTAGATGGGTGGAGCAGGTGACATTATGCTGTTATTCTGATAGCCACCTTTTTTTAGTTGATTTTTAAAAATACCCTGAATAACTTAATTTTATGGTAGATAACAATGTGTAAGTACCTAATGTTTAATGCTTTGTCAGACGGTGGCGTGTGACTTGGCAGGTTAAGACTTCAGTGCTGGTTTGATTCTGCTCCCAGTAGATGAATCACAGCACCTTTAGGCCCTTGGGGGAGGGACCAGGGACAGTTGTGGAACATTTTTTTTTAGGGGGGGAAGTCAAATCAAATCAAAAACATGAATTTTGCACATACACAGTAATCTCCTAACCCATTTAGAAGACACTGTTTTCTTGGCATTTTCAGTATGTCAAAAGTCCATTCAACAACTGACCTCTGCTTGGGCGGAATTAAGGTAATAATAAGATAATAATATTAACTTTATTGTGGGGGACCCTGCATTTGGCAGATTTGATCACCAAGATTTAAAAATGCTGGAATAGAGTTGCTGTTGTAAATTCCGTTAAAATACAGCATACGCCGGTGTAACGTCTGAATGCTATAATGATGAATGCTACACCGGGGAAGCTGAACACTGACTGACTGTGTGTCTCGAGACCAAGGTCTGCGATGTGTAAGAATGAGACTGAATGGAATGGATCCGTAATGCAAATGTACACACGCAAATGCTAACTCCGGTAGCATTTGATGCTAACATAATGCGGCGATTCTCTGGACGCGCTAGTGGAAGCTAACGCATGGTAAATCATGATGGACGCCTTGTGAACAGTAAATACGTGTCGCTTTCTGGTTTTACGTCACTGTCTTTGGTTTTACGTCACTAAATGTAGCAACGCCTTGACCAAGGTGACACTTCTGCGGTGGAAGAATCAAAGTGAGCTGGAGCTGTGGAGTAACTAGGGTCTCTTCACAGTATGGTTTGGGTACGGCCTGGTTCCTGAATGCTAGTGGAAAAGCACTATTAGTCTCCCCATGGCATTCATGGTGCTTCTATGAGGAAACTCACACCATGCAAAAATAATTATAGCTATATTATAGTTTTTTGCATCGGATATGGCACAGTATTTTGCTCTGTGATCAGGCACTCAAATATTTATCTGCCTTAGTTATCATGTAATAAATATTTATATATTGGTTTCAGCTCCATCAGAGTACATTTCTCTTTCCGGTTATTAACTGGGGAGATAGTTTGAGCCTGACCAGATATCCGCGAATGGCACAGGATTGGCAGCTGTAGCTTGACAAAGGCACACTGTCCTGTCTGCCCCCATGTAGGGGTAATTCCATGCTAAAGCCCAGCTCCTCTGTAATGCAGGAGCCTTCCATTGAAGAGCACTGCCATGATAGCTGGTTTCCTGGCACCAGTCTGCTGTCGAACCTGCACCACGTCATCAACTTTGTGCGGGTGCGGGTGCCGGAGAACGCCCCGGAGGTGAAGAAGGAGCCCCCCCCCGGCACTAGCACTGACCCTGCTGCTGCGTGTCAGGTCTGCCAAAGCACCATGCCATTTCAATCTGGTTTGATGTACTTCATTGCTGTAACATTCTCTCCCTGATAAGAACCCGTTTATATGCTATGTCATTACCAGCTCTAAGGTCATTATTTCACTCTATGCTGTCTACTTGTAACCATATTTTTATGCGTTCTCTCTTAAGAACCTGTTTTTATGATATGTCATTACTACAAGGTGTGGAGGATGCTATCTCCCACTTTAAAATGTGCTTGCATGGTCCGTAACCTTTGGTGGATGCTCGCCGTCTTCTGAACTTGGTGTTAGCAGTGGAAAGTGTTACAATTTTAGCAAAGTCACATATCAAATACACTCCCCCTTTATTAGGTGTTACAGTATTTAAGCAACCATGATTCCCCATGCAAATTTATTATAGCCTTTTTTGGCTGGTGACTGATAGACTCTTAGACTCTTAGATTTCCACTCTTCCTGTTTCTCAGACTTCCCGGCGCCTGACTGGAAATTGGCGTGAGGTAGAGGCTTGTGTGTGAGCTTCTAATGGCTACCTTATTTAATAAATGTTAGTCCAGTGCCTTGTTAGCATGGCAGGGTCGCATTCCGTCTTTTGAGAAGCATCATGTATTTTAAGGCGGTTCAGAGAGCATGCCGCAAAGGCCGACCCACCGTTTATATGGCTGGTTTGGAGACTAATTCATAAACTCATTGCTAAGCTGCATGCAAGTTTAATGTTAGTTGAGTCGGGTTGTAGCGTGCGATATTTGGTGAATTTAACACTCTTGCCTTGAATACCAGATTAATATGGTACTACGGACTATTCTAAGAATGTAAATATGAGACAATTTTCTGCCTAACAAAGCAACGGCATCTTCTGCATTCACAAAGGTAGAACTTTAGAACCTTATTAGTAAGGAATCCGGAATTCTTTGGTCCTTGCAGCAAGCAACCAAATGAAAAGTATTATTTTTGAGTCCCTCGGTGTCTTTACCCAATGCACGATAATGAAGTACAGGAAAGGACAGCATGATTAAATAAAATTTGCAGGGTCGCTTCTCGTCATGACTGGTTTTATACAGTGTTTTTGTTTGCATTTATTTTCTGCTTCTTTCTGCAAGATCAGAGGCGCTAGTTTGGATTGTGTACGACTCGCTAATGTTGTGCCACCTTTGTCCTTAAAGAACCTGCGGGAGGCGCAGGTGTTCAGCCTGGTGGCAGAGCGCAGGAGGAAGTTCCAGGAGATCATCAACCGCAGCAGCCGGGAGGCGGATCAGGCGGTCAGGCCCAAGGCCAGCTCCGGCCGCTGGGCCCCGACACCTCCGCTGGTCACCGAGATCCTGGAGGTGCGCGAGAGCATGCTGTCCCTGCTCCTTAAGCTGCACCGCAAGCTGTCTGCCCTCCAGGACCCATTCAGTCCCGAGCGGCTGGACGAGCCGCCGGCCGGAGCCACCCGCCGCACCCACGGTGATGGCGTTACCGCCATCGAGCGCATCCTGGCCAAGGCAGCGGCCCACAGCCGGCACAGCAGGCGAAGCATCCTGGATCTGTGTGCGAGGAACGCCCCTCCTGTGCCCCCCAGGAAGCACAGCCCCTCGGATAAGAAGACCATGGACAAGGAGGAGAGGCGAGTGGGCGTATCCCAGTGGGCGTATCCCAGTGGGCGTATCCCAGTGGGCGTATCCCAGTGGGCGTATCCCAGTGGGCGTATCCCAGTGGGCGTATCCCAGTGTGCATGTGCATCTGCCTTTTGGGGGGCGTGTCAGCCTGTACAACACTTGAGTGTCGCAAATCTCCCGATCCATTCTGACTCACGACTTGAGTAAGTACTACGGTAACCGGATGGATTTAAGTGCATGTCCTCTCCTTATCTCAGAATTGACCTTTCCATGTTTCTAAGTCAGCCAGGCTAATTGCTACTATTCAGGTAGCAGTCTTATTTAGGAGCTGAAATATTGGATGCATTTTGTGAGCTCTGACAGGGTTTGAGATGAAGATGAATTCAGTCAGGCATGCAGACCTGCATCCTGCTTCAGCTCAGTGACCCACCTTCAATGTGCAGGCCGCTTGCTAATGAAGATGTAGCAAACCTAATAAGCAGTCAGTGACGAGCCGTTTCGGGGGTTCATCTGACCAAAAGTTATGACCCCCTCTTTGGTATGTGGGTATTTCTCAGCCATGTGTCCTATACTAGATACTGTAAGTGGTGAGAAGATGGGTGGATGGACCAGGTAGATTTGAGTAAGCTTTTGAGAAATAAGCCCCGATTGCTGTACACGAGCAGGAGGGTAAAAAGTTATTTAGCATCGCAGCGGGTGACTGACAGGGATGGTTACAGAATAGTGATATTCAATAGCTATAAGTACACTGGTTAGACAGCTCCATGTGTTTAGTGTGAGGTATTCAATCTTCCGTGCAGGTTCTCTAACTCGACTGTTGTGGAGTTGTCAGGTGGGCCAGTCTCTAGGCTGCAGAAAATCCTCATAATGGAAACAGGCTGACTGTCATATCAGCTGTGCTGTAAACTGAAACCCCAAGGAGACCTGGACCACAGACTGTACTTAGTGCTGGTTGTAACTGAGCTTATGGTGTTAATTCTATTGGCCGGCCTTCGGCCAGTACATATGGATTAGCACTGGCCCAATGCCACTGCAGCCACTTCGGTATGTGAGCCAATTATGCAATATCGCAATGTGTGTGACCAATCGTCTTTAGCCTTTATATATGTTGTAAGGGTGAAGTTCTGGACTTGGTCATATTTTGAGTCAAATTGCACCAAAATTGAAGCAGAGGCATATGGTGACAGGGATGGATGACTTGCATAACAGGAAAACACTAATATTATTACTCTGTTTAAACTCTAATATTATTACACTATTTGCTCTCTTTGATCTTTGATGGATCTTGCTGCCGCTTTATGTGGCATTATGTAGATAAAAATCTGCACCTGAGAAACTGGAACAAATTGCCCCAAAATTGAAACGGCCACCAGAGGGGGCAGCAGAGCGTATAATGGCCCCCACCCCCTCACTGGGCATATTGTTAAGGTTGCAGTCTGGTAGCAGGTTTGTGAAATTTACTGTGGGGTATTTAAGGTGGGGTGAGTCTGCAGGGTCGGCTTATTCTCATAATGCACGGTATTTTCATTCTGTGTAACTTATTGTGGCTGAACCCCCTTTTTTGGACGGTATGCATGCTTATCTTAACGAGTCTAATGTCGCATTAAATATAAGCTTATTTGGTTTGGGATCTGATACAATATGCAGATTTTATATGCGCCCTGCTCTGCCTATGTGGCAGGTTTGGGCCCAATGAAAGCATATAATATTTGCCCCCCCAGTCCAGACCAATCCAGTTATTTTCCAAATTTTTTAGGAGGGGCCCTTGGAATTAGGTGGGGTAGCGATGAAGAGCCTGTCCAGGGAACACATTCTAGTTTGACATGAATTTCAAAGCTCTGCAGGCAGTTGTCACTGCGGACACTGAGTTCCCCCCGCTTCACATAGATATTCTTTTCCTTCTGAGACACATTTATTCATTTATATATACATTTATTCAGTCTTGTGTCCGTGATCAATGAGTAATTTCCCTTTCCCAATTCATCTCTGTTTCTAATGTTTTTGTAAATACATTAACTGTATAAGAATTTCACTTTCAGAGGCTGTGACTTTAAATTTGTCCCTCATCTGTCACTGATTCATGAGGATGAAAGAGCCCTGTTTGTCTCTATGGTGTCTGTATTTTGGTTGTTTTGTTTTTCCAGGCGACAGAAGGCCAGAGAAAGGCAGCAGAAGTTACTGGCAGAATTTGCATCCAGACAGAAGAGTTTTATGGAAACGGCGATGGATGTGGGTGAGTGGGAGAGAATCATTTTATGTCAACGTTACCTCACGGTTTTATTTTCAATCAAAAATCCCCCATTTACAACTAATACAGCAATTACATGTGTGGATTTCAGTGCAGGTTTTATAAGGGGACAGTAAGTACCACTGTAGTTAAGGACCAGGATGGGCCTTATGGGTGCCTGGTAGTTGCAGATAGGCTGTAAATATCATGACTCTTACGACGAAGGCACTGCCGGGTGAACGAGCGTCTGCTCCCTATTCATTTTGCAGACGTCTGGGTCTGCAGGATTCAAATGGTGCAGATTAGCATCCGTAATGGCTAATCATTAGACGCATGCGGTGAACGCGTCGCCATGCCCTCTCGTCCAAGCAGCTCGTTTTTCATGGTCGTGTTTAGCGACTGATGCAACATAGGGCAAGTGAGGATGTTTAAGTAGCTCCTGATGGTTCTCCCCCCCCCCCTTTCCCCGGGGAGGGTGGAACCGCGCCCGCAGTGTGGGTATGTGTATCTGTAATCTGTGACTCTCACGAAAAAGGACGCGGTGAACTCGAGTCCTTCAAGGGGGAAATCTGCAGGAAAGATCTCTAAAGGAGAGGGGAATGCCACACTTTAAAGTGTTTTGTGATGCAAGGTGAGGCGCGATGCCGTGTCCCAGTCCTGTTAGGAGAAGGAATTAGACTGAAGTGCCCCTAGCGGACCTCCTCTTTTGGGCCGGGCCGGGCTGGATCAACCACGCCTTAATGGGGACCGTGGGGAGTATCCTGACACGTGGTGCTTTAATGGGTGAAATATGTCTGCGGCTAGAAAACCTGACTTTCTTTGGGACCCCTGAGCAGCAGCTAAGAATAACGAGTTTGTTCTTGAAGGAGGTTGTTTGCTGTTGCCCTTCAGGTGGTCTCATCACCAGGTGTTTCTGACACTCAGACTTGCTTGTTGTTACAGAGGTGAGAAATGAATCTTCATAATTAGTAATGGGGGACATGATGATGATTTATCAGGACCGGTTGAAATTATATGCGCGATATCACAAGAATCGTGATGCAGCACTACTTGGCACTGTTATGATAACAGCAGGGATCCGTGAAGCCCCTGTGGCATGAAGCCTGCCTGTTCAGAGGCTGCAGCGGCACGATATCTAACGATGTGTGGATAGGATCAATACTGAAGTACTGGTCCTTTCCATTATTTAATGTTTTATTCTGAGAATCGATTCTAACCTTAACATTTTTATGTGGTAATTTGAATGCTTATATTATTATGAGGAGCAGGACACAAACCATTACCAGGCCATTACCATATAAGGTATATCTCAACTAGCATCTCTGACCTTCTTCTTGTACTTTTTGTACATATATTTCATTTATACTTAGGGCTCAATAGACTACTCAGTAATTTTGGCTTCTTGTGAAATATCATAGGAAATATTTTTGTAGTTGACATGGCTCTGCAACCATGATTTTGCAAACTGTGTCCTGGTTGATATATCTTCATATACAAATATATTATATATATATATATATATAAACATTTTTAACTACTTCATCATGGGAAGTGATTTAATGTCCAAATCTCTCTCAAAATTTTTATTTCTCTGCTGTATTTGTTTGACTCTGTCCAAATTGAATTTATTTTTTCAGCTTGTGTATTGTAAAACTTATTTTTGCTCTAAGAGAGAGTTAACTATTTTTTACACACCTCAGATCTTACTGAGTATTACCAAAATGTAGGGCATTTTTGAGGTACAGATTTACCTAAACCGGCATGTTTTTTGGAGTGTATAAGGAAACTGGAATATCTGAAGGAACCAACAGGCACAGGCTGGAAATCGAAGCAACAGGCACATGCACATTTACGGATTTGTAATCAAACCCACCTTGCTACCCACTGATGAGCTACTGCTCTGTTGAGTAGGCCAGTGTGTCAGATAGGTATTATGAGTGATGAACTGGAAATGCGTTAAATGGGGAATCTGGCAAGGTGAAATAGGTTTAGAAGGATTATCGCATGATTGTGATATCATAATGAGGCTCCTTGTGGAATATGTACTGCAGCTATCACTGTTGAAATGCTGCGTGCAGTGCAGTCTCTTATTGACTTCCTGTGAAGCAAACCCTTATTACTCTGTGCAGAAATGGAAAGAAGAGAGAAAATTGCAGGTAAAAGGGTTTTATTTGCCAGAGATTGCATGGGTGACCCAAGGGAAGCTTTGTACATAGCCTTCTGAGAAATCCATGTTTAGATTCTTACTAGAAGATGCGGCATTTTTGAGATTTAATTGGTCAGTGACTGCTCAGACACTGGTGCTGGACCATTGCTGGAAGGTAAAGGTTAAAGTTTTACTCCCTTGCTGGGTTAACGACACTGGCAAATGAGATAGATGCCTTCAAGCACCGAATATGTCAGGCCTTTTGCTGATGGGATGCTCATGGAGTTGCAGGTTTTGAGTATGGTTGCTAATAAATTGAGGAGACTCAAAATGTATGACAACATCCAGCTCAACCTTCTCGATGTGCAAGACTCGTGCCGTTTCCCCCGCCCCATTCCCCTGCTGCTGGGTGTCTTTGGCGGGATCTTGACAAATGCGACTTCATTCGAGTGTGGAGGGTAATAATAGGGGTGTAAAGCTGCACATCTTAGAATTTGTAAACTCAGCCCTAATTAGAAAAAAATTGTAAGCCAAAGGCAAATGCGTCTGACATATTTGAAAAAAGGAAACCAAAGAGACGCTTATTTGCACACACTAAAAATCATGGATGCGCCAATTTCATTTTCATTGGCCAATTGGTCAGTTTCATTCTTTTATTGAATTTAGGTTTCTGTAAGCAAAAAAATGTATATCTTTTCAAATATAAATGGCTCTGCAAAGTGTCAAATTCAGTCACACAGGTATCACAACAGGCTCTTTCCAATTTCTTGTGTCTTGTGAAAATAGTGTTAAGTGGTGCGCTAGTGACTAAAAGCTCAGCTTAACCACACTTATGCCTAGTCGACTCCACAACAGCGTATGTTTTTGATTTGCCGTTTTCCCTACTTGTATGTTGCTTTGGATAAAAGTCACTGCTAAATAAAAGTAAAAGCAAATGTAAATGTAGTGCGATTCTTTAGATACCTGTTACATTTGTATTGTAGATACGATTGCAACCAGGTATGACAGGATTTTGCCATTTTGCCCACCATTAGTTGGGACACAAAGTAACATTAGCACACTACTGGATTGGCTCATAAAATTAGTCATATTTAGACTGATATGGTCATGTTGAGGTCATCTGGCTGTGACCTGCAGCATGCTCCAGGGCAGTTTGAAGCGGAGTGTGAGGTGACCAGGATGAGGATCAGCACCTCCAAGTCTGAGGCCGTGGTTCTCTTCTGGTAAAGGGTGGATTGTCCCCTCCTGGTGGGGCTTTAGTTGCTGCCACAGGTGGAGGAGTTTGAGTATGTCAGGGGTCTTGTGCACGAGTGAGAGAAGAAGAGTCATGGAGATAGGACAGTGTCAGTACTGCAGTGTCAGTAGTTGCGCAGGTGTTGTAGTGATCTGTCGTTGCAAGGAGAGAGCTAAGCTTGAAGGTGAAGCTTTCGATTTACCAGTCGCTCTACGTCCCTGCCCTCACCTATGAGTGTCCTAAAGAATGAAATTGCAGATACGAGCAGCAGGAATGAATTTCCTCTGCAGGGTGTCTGGACTTAGCCTTAAAGATAGGGTGAGGAGCTCAGACATTCGGGAGGGACTCGAAGTAGAGCTGCTGCTCCTCCGCATCGAGAGGAGCCAGTTGAGGTGGTTCAGGCACCTATCTAGGATGCCTCCTGGGACCTTCAGGCATGTTCCACTGGACGGAGACTCAGTGGACCCAGAACACGCTGTAGAGACTACACCTCTCAGTTGACCTAGGAATGCATTGGTATCCCCTAGAGGAGCTGGAGGAGGTGGCTGGTGAGAGGGAGGTCTGAGCATCTCTGCTTAGACTGCTGCCCCTGGGCCCAGATCCCAGATGGGCAGCGGATGGATGGATGGATGATTGGGGTGAAAAACAGCCATGTCTGTTCAATAGCTGATTGACTGGTCCATCCTTAGTAAAAATACATTTTTCAGAAATGAAAAATTGAACATTGTAATAATTATAATGAACTAAATCCAAGACAAAATCCTGTGTTCTCCACTAAAGACGATATCTGTTGTGGTAAACAACCCTGTAGCGGTAATTATTTTTTTAGCCAGGTCTAAATTTCATGGCAAAAGCCCTTGAAATGCCATGGGGAGACTACAGAGGCAATTTCCGACTTGCTCCAGTCGTACACACTTTCGGATGTCGTCTTAAATGAGTTACTATGTTGGATATGTTTTATCTGAAGTTGGTGTAACAGAGCCAACAAATACTCTCTCTCCAGTCTTGGTGAATTTATTGGGAAGCCAAGATGCACCCAAACTGCCAATTATGACTGACTGCAATCAGCATTAGCCGTAACCAGCTCACAGTCACAATTAGTATAGTACCTTAGTGTTGAACTAAACTGAATTTATGCTCCGCCTGTATTTCATTGTGCATACCCAACAGAAAATGACATACGGAATGGTACACAACAAACCTGTGTACTGGTACAGGCCTCATTAATAAAATGGAGTTCATTTCTGAGCTTGTTCCCATGTCCCAAGCCACCTTGTGCCAAAGACGGCCTATTCCCCCAAATAACACCCCCCACTCACATGTAAATAGATTGTGCTGCTAAACCCATCACTAATAATGTCATGATCTATAAAAAGGTGTGTCTGTGTGTGTGGCCCCCCCACCCCATTTTTATGGGCTCTTCTGCTTGTTTCTGTGCCTCACCAGCTGTTTGGTATATTGGGTGGGGGGTGTATGTGATGATGTAGTGTGTTTTTCTCCTGCTGCCTGAGGCCAAAACTGCTACATTGTCTGTCCCATATGCTGTTTTCCTCAAACTGTTTTCATTTGCGCCCCCCCCCCCCCCCCCCCGGGCGCCGGGCCCGGGGGGCGGTCTCCGGCGGGGGGGGGGTTCTTCTCCTCCTCTCCGTGGTTTGTATTTAATTTGCAG
>JAABNY020000001.1:31104211-31120730 GCA_015164015.2 Brevimyrus niger
AGGTTCGGCCGAAACCGAACCCCGTCAAAAAGCCCAGGATTCGGCCGAATCCGAATCCTGGATTCGGTGCATCCCTAATCATAATGTCATGCCCCGGTCATCCGAGCTTCCCATGTGCCAAGCCCCCTCATTTGCCTCATGTGGAATCCTTGTGTTACCAGCTGTTTCAGTTCATGGTGATTGTTGCTGTGTATTTAAGTCCACGTTAGAGTATGTTTCCCCAGTCCGGTCATTAACACCTTGACGTCGTTTTCACATTCCTGGGTGTTTCCCCAAATTAAACCCTGTGTTTTCCTGATTTTGCTGACTCCTGTGCTGCTTCCCCATGCCCAATAAATGACAGAAAGACCAGAGTAACACAGACTTACTGTAAATAAACAAGACTAATTAAAACAGCTGATGACACAGAGATTCCACACAAGGTAGCGACAGGGGCGTGGCACACAGGAGGATCGGCATGAGCAGGGCATGACCCATACTTACTTATGCATATAGATTTGAGTGCCCTTAAAATGATGTTGAATAATGACTTACGAACATTTCAAGTTATGAACAGCCATTCAGAATGTTTCTTATTTTATAAGTAGAGGAGCATCTGTACTTTCCAGCTCTTCATTAAGCTCCTTAATTACACTGTGCTTTTATATTGTGTATGTATAAATGTTTGTTTCATTTGTATTCCTGCTTTCTTCCTACAAGTTTAATTGTATATATAGGTATATTTCAAAAGCAAATCTGTGAGAGGAACAATGTCAAATTGTCTTTCTTGTCTTATTTTATTTACTTATGTAATAAACTCCTCCGAACAGCACAGGCCTTCTCTTGGTGGCCATTTTAATTTGAAGTATTAAAACCAGTGTTCTGAAGTCAAAAATCTGTGTATAGGGTGGTGGCATACACAAAATGAGGGCAGTAACTTAATGGAGCCAACTGAATACTAATTTTATTATGAATCCTATTAACAGATATGTATGGTTTAATTGCGAGCAAAAAATATAGTTTTAGTGTATTGGGTCCAAATTTGTGAAGATAAGCTAGTTATTCTCTTTGTCCTCAGAGTATCTATGAGAAAGAGAAACAAAGGTGAAAATTATCAGTAAATGATAATACTTTGATAAATAATTGATAAATGGTACTTCAAGGGGTTCTAATTTGTTTTAATTAACATTTAGGGCTTGTCAAGAGTAATTAAACCTGTTAATAGGATCAAAAGAGCAGCCTGTATTTCTTTCTGTTCTTCAGAGGTCAGGCTGAACTAAGTGGGCAAAGCGAATGAAAGGTTTTGTAGCAGTTACATTTAACTCGCCGTTTTTGCTGTTGGAAGGCTTCTCTCTTGTTCTCCCGCCGATGCACGTGTCTGACTTGTGGTGCCTGTTCTCAGAATGATCAGGTGCTCCAAGGCTCTTCGGTGGAGAAGGGCGAGTTCACCTGCCCCCTGTGCCGGCAGTTTGCCAACAGCGTGCTGCCCTGCCAGCCAGGCCAGGCCACGGAGAGGGGCGTGTGGCACGGTCATACCAGCAAGGGCCTAACCGTGCTTGTCAAGGAGGTGGGGGAGCTGCAGGACCAGCTGGGCGCTTTTCCAGTAAGCGCCGCTGTAAGGCGGAGATTTGCATCCGTCTCCCCCATCCTCACATACTCCTCACATACTCACATTCTTCTCTGAGGATCATCCTGCCTACAATTGTAGGGTCAACCTTTCTTTGAGCTGAAGTAAAACGAATCTCGAGCCTCTAGTTGTGCTAAAATAATGACGCATGCCTCGTCGCCTTGGCCTCCGTGGTGATGACGACTCTCCTCAGTGCCGCGCCGTCCACGCGCCATTAAACCGAAGCCTCTGTCGGGTCTCATCTCGGCTCCCCCGAGGATGAGAATCTGAATCCCTCTATCCACTAATGTTTTTCTTTCAGACCGAATCCAATCTGACTAAAGAAATGGAGTCTGTGATAAAAGACATCAAGAATACGACCCAGAAAAAGTACATGGACTATGGAAAGACCCCAGGGTCACCTGACAACGACTTCCTCTTCATGTACTCCGTAGCTAGGTGAGATCAGTGCAGCTCATCCCCTGGTTTTGCACAGAAGTGAGATGTACTCCATCCATCCATCCATCCATCCATCCATCCATCATAATGAATGAGGCTAAACTTTATTCTAGGGAGTAGTGGACTTGAAGCTGGGAACAGTTTGGACAGGATGCCGAAGTGAGGCAGGTCACTTGCTTAAAACACACACAGTTACACATCATGGGAAATTTAGAGACTCCCCTTCATCTAGCTGCATGTTTTTGTGCTTTGAGGTGAAGTTGGAGCTCCAGACGAAAGCCTGTACAAATGCAGGAAGAACTTGCAAACTCAACAAAACAGTCGGCAACAGGATTCATACTGTGAGCCCTGGAGGCCGCATTGCTGCCCTCGGAGCCTCTCTCTCTCTGTGGTGCCCGCATTAATTTCATAGGCGGGAAAATGTTAATTTTTAATAAAATGTTAGTTAAGAAACTTGCATACGCCAAGGGTGACAGAAGTACGGGGAAGGTCGTCCGGATGTGGCTGCCCCACCCCCACCCCCAGGAATTGACCCCGGACTACCCCATCCTTATCACAGCTTTGTCCTTGTGCAACATCAAGTCTCAACGTAATTGAATTTAATGGTGTATTACCTAGTGTGCTCAATAATCTCAGAAAGCTGAGAATTTCATTGGCTGGATTGATTAGCGATTATTTTATTTTTTTTGGCAAGTTTTGTGACCTCCTCAAAGTTCTTCCTGCAGGATCATACTAGGAACCCAGGTTATGTTTGCTGACTCGTTCCTGCATGGCCTGTTCATCAGCCCGGTTAATACACGTTACTAACCCTGAAGGCATCCGTCAGTCTCCCATTGGCTCTAGTGACGGTTATTCCTTGTATTTCTTGCCGTCTCTCTCTGAAACATTCATATGTTCAGAAAACACTCTGAGTGAGGCACTGATTTAAAAAAAAAAAAAAAAAAAAGCCTTCAGTCTTATTAGCACCAATTTAAGGAGAGGTGTAAATCAAGTGCTTCTTTTTCTATGTGGACCAGCCGCTCGTGTTCCCTCCATCTGCGCCAACCCTGCACATCCTCTTCCCCACAACCTGCCAGCTTTCCTAAACGCAGAAAGCGGCACGGATTGCCTGGGGAGTGGAAAATTCCTCTGTCGCACCAGGGTTCTTATCAGCGGCAGGCAGATGGAGCTCTGTGCCGCCACATTATCAATGTGAAATTGCTTTTTTCCTCCCAGAAAGAGAGGATTAGCCTCCGCCTCTTCAGCCCTACAGAATAAGCCCATGACTTTGGCATAATAACACCCCACTCAGTTTGCTCTTATTTTAGCAACATAGGCAATGTATAAATATCACCTTTTTGTATCATGTCATTATTTAAAAGCTGTCAGGGTTTTGTTCTTAAATGAGTAGACTGGTGTGTTTTCCTGAGACGTTGATATTGGGGGTGTCCAGAAATCTTGTAAGTACACCATTGGTCAATCTAGGTCAGGTGGTCACACAATGGTGTTTTTTTTTTCCATGTGTGATTTTTATTCTTTTCTCTGTATCTAATTGCTTGGAGAAAGCAGGATTTTTTATTTTTTTTTATTATTGAAATGCTAGTGTAAGGGTCGGTAAATTCAAACACAAAAGGGGGTGGGTAATTTGAATGTTGTAAAAAGGAAGAAAAAATGTAGCATGGCACTCCATAAAGTGTCACAGCTAGAAGAAATCCTGCGTGATGCCGTTTCCCTGACGCCGTTATCGTCTCAGGCACGCAGTACGGTTAAGCTGGGGGTCCGACCGCTCCGTCCGCCGTCATTTTACTCTTATCCCACCCGTGTTAAGCTGACCGGGTGGCTGATGGGATGCTGGTATCTCCATCCTCCACAGGACCAACCTGGAGCTGGAGCTGGTGCACCGTGGCGGGGACCTGTGCTGCGGGGGGGCCAGTGCTGCGGCCAAGCGCTCCTGCCTCAGTGAGTGCAGCCATGTTGGTTGTTGTGATGCTGCCGTTGTGGGTGAAGTTCAGGTTGCAGTCATTTTAAAATGCTATGAATTTTGTTTATTCCAGGGTCAGAGATTTACACACAAAACAGGGTCATAACCAAGTTTGTTCCTTTATATATTTAGCTTCAATACAAAGCGTTTCCCCAAAATTTTTGTCACATAGATTAGAATTAGGAGATTAAGAGTACAACCTACCATACTGTTAGTAATCTGATAGTAATACGTTTCCACGACGACTCTAAATCTGACGGTATGAAGTTGGATGGTTACTCCGTAGCGGACGGGTCAGTTAACCTTTGTTGCAGACACAAGTTTCAAAATCTAATAAAGATGGCAGGGAAAGGGAAGCCATGTCCCCCTCTCAAGTGAGCTGTGTAAGACTTGCTGTTTTAGGAGGAACCAAATGGGTGGGCAAGGAGAGCCATCGGTCTGTGGAATGAAAATGATGACCGATGGAACTGCCTGTGCTCATGACTTTAACTTCTTTGACAAAGCCACTAAAGGCTAAATGCTTTAGCTAATACAGCAGTCGTGCGCAAAGTTTTAATGGGGTCTGTGTTGGGGTTTTGTTTAATTTGGTGCAGGTTTGGAAGAAAGTTGTCGCAAAGTGCGTAAGAGAATTCAAATGGGATTGAATTGTGGAGTAAACATAACTTCAAATAACGGAGGAAAACGCCTGAGGCTTTATTCCTTAAATACAGCTGCAAGCAATATACTTCACAGAGTATGATTTTCTGAATGGATTCATTTCCAATTCACAAAGACCCAGTTTGATTTGATTTTCAGTTCCAATAGGGATATTTCAGTTACAATACTAGTTTTGCTTGGATAGGAAAGAGATTCTCAGAGAATGTTGTAAATTTGTACAAGTCCCCCTCCAACCTGGTACATCATTGAAAGTATTAACATGTGCATTACGAATTGACCCCAAAGCAGCTGGATTATGTCTTGTTAAATGGTTCCAGAGATTTGTGGTATTTCTGCAGCATCTTCTGCAGTTATTTTTGTGCAGCTCTTCACCGTCCTCATGTTTCTCAAATCTGAAATACATCTAGACATCTATCTGTAGGTTTGACTGAACCCTCAGAGGAGCAGCCGTTGCCATGTTTATCTGTTTCTGTCACCAGATCTTTTTGCACGAGGCCAGTCAGGGATTAATGGGTCTAAAGCGACACACGTCCACAGGAAAAGGCCATAGACTGAAAAAGGCAAATATTTAAGAAAAAAATCTATCTTGGAATTTTATGAATCAATATTATTTTATGCAAAGGAAGATTGATTTGAATCAGAATATCTATTTAAAAAAAAAAAAAACACCCAGCCCTTCCTGAAAGCTTAGCATATCTAAACCTTTTTAACGTCCGTGTCCTTCATGCACGTGGCATATTGTTTCTGTCCAATGAAAAACATGTATCCATTTCAAAATCCATTATTTCTGGAGTATGAAAAAATCTCATTTTCCCAGAAACTACAAAATAAATCTAAAGTAACGTAATGAGACCCTTAGACCTACAAACAAAGCCTCAGCTATGGAATCTTTACACTGCCACCATTGAACAGCTATAAATATTAAGTATTTTAAATGGACTATGGATCGTTTGTGAGCAAATATGTCGATGGCAACAAGATACAAACTAATCTCACTTAATATGCACAACTGACAGTATTAGTTAGCTAGCAATTTTGCTATTAACATTATGTTGTTATGATATAATCCATAAATGAAGTAACTCATACAAACAGCGATCATGAATGCAAAAGTTAACTAGCAGGAAATACTAGTTAAACAGATGACTTCATAAATTTTTGTTGGTCAGTTAGACACAATCAGTAGACAGATGAGAATAGGTATACTCCACCTATAGTAAAAAGTCACAATCGTCAGAGAGTAATGTGGTTTTCATCAGACAGTGACAAATTGTTTCTAGGCTTGAGTGTGCTGGCATTGTTTTACCTTCCAGAGCAAACATTATTGCATTATCGCACAAGGGCGCGATCAGTCAAGCCTGTTGTTGTTTGAGCTGTTTTGCCTGAAGAATTCGAGCAGACCCAGCAGCTTCCTTTGAGGAGTTCATTCAGAGGAAATGGATCGCAAGAAATCTCCGTACCCATCGTCATTGAGCCCTTGGTGAAGTTGTTTTCCGGGGGGGGGGTGCCCCAAGTGTCATTTATGGATGCAGGGGTACTCCGTGTGGGTTTCCATTCGTTTTTCAACCCCCCCAATGGCGAGGGTGAATAAACATTCAGTATTGAAGAAGCAGCCCAGGGGGGCATGTCTGCCGAGTTTCCCATGGGCATGGGATGATGTTCTCGGGGCAGAAACAGGAAAGCTGTGGCACTAACATCCTGGTTATAATGAATCTACATGTATGGCTCTCGGCTTATTTGTAGAGGCACGCGTGACCTGTTTCCGAAGGACCGCTGGATGTGTGGAGTCGTACTTGGAAACCAGGTGTATGTATCTACGGTGAGCTGTAGGCTGAGCGCAGGCAGGGAGGATGAAGTCATCAACGGGGAAAGCGGTGATTCGGTCGCCCCGGGCGTCACGGCTCCATTTCGGATTGATAGAACAGCAGAGAAAATGATAGGAAGAGAGCTGGGCTGTTATCTGCAGTCGGAGGGCATCTCTGGTGGAGGCAGATAGTCCGTGCTCATGGGGGGCATCTCTGTCTGTGCATCCAGACGGTGGGGTCCACAGAGACTCTGCGTCCTTCGACACTGACCCACCGAGGCTTTGACTAGAAATAAAGCTGCTATCCAGTGACTTAAAATACTCGGCGTCTGCGGTAAATCATCCATAGTAAGATCGCGGAGGATGTCCACAGATGAATCACCGACATCGTGTCACGTCCTTCATGTACACAGCCATGGCGCTGATGGCGACGATGGCGGATCTGACCACGCCGGTGACGTCAGACCACAAGATGTGCGTCAAGGTGACGGGGGTCTTTTCTGGAGAAGCTTCCGCCCTGGGGGTAGAGAGGCGGGCGAGTTTGGGGCGTGTTTATTTGAGCTGATGGAGGGAAAGCTCTCGGGTACCGGCCGCGGCGTTTGCCTCATCCCTGCACACCGGCATCTGCTGTGCGAGTGCTGACACGTTTATCTTGTCAAAGTAAGTCCCCCGCTCAGGGCCAAAGCCTGCAGAGGATGCGAGAGCCCATGTCGCTTCATATCAGCAACTTAAAATTTGGACAAAGACACTAGAATTTTTTTTTTCTGGGGTGTTTTACAAACTTTTGCCTGTAGAGGGCACTATTGCTCCAGTTTCTCCATAATTCTGGTAGATATTGCGCATTCAGTCAGACAGCCTTTGTAATTTTTCTGTTCATCGCATGTGTAATGTTAAAATATGACTGCAGGCTTACATACAGTTAACATCTAAAGGAGGTGTTTCAGTCAGGATTTTCCCACCCATCCATCCATTTTCCCAGTGCTTATTCTGGATACAGCTCACAGTCCGGGAGAGATTTTCTGATTGCTATGGGCTTGCTAAAAAGAGAGTCACAATTACTCGTATCCAATTCAGTGTTTCGCCACATTCCTCACAGTGTTATACCATCTGCATATTAGACCCAGTAATTATAGTAAATAAAGTTATCAGTAAATGATTAACATTGTTTATGACTTCTTTTTCAGTCACGGTGCTCATTTTCAGCATTTAAATTCTGGAATCCAGCTTGGATGTGTGTATCCTGCAATTGCTTTAGTAGCACGGTTACACTGAGGCCACATGGAAATGAAGTAGGTTAATGATTATTCTGGCAATATGAGGATAAGGTTGGATAACGTCATATAAACAGTAAAAAGGGACATTTTTTCAGATAAAAATGTAAGTGTCCAGTATCATTCAAAGCTGAAAAAAGGACCACTGGCATTTGGCAGTATGTTAAACTTTTCTTTTCCTTTAGGTTACAGCAACATCCGACTGTTTTTGTTCCCACTGTATACGATCAGATCCAAATTACGCACCTCTGAATGCACAACAACCTGATTGCTCTGCAGGCGCCCATGTATTGAACCTCAGTCTTATAATTATTACTGATTTTTTTTCTCTAAATAAATACTAGACATCCAGCAATCCTGTAAGTTTCAGGAGATTCCCACAAATTGATAGCATTATTCAGACACCCACTAACGCCCTGTTATTCAGCAGCAGGTTTGAAGACAAATACTGTGATAATACCGTAATACCCAATCCTAGCCTCTCTCGTTGTCATGGTGGAGTATCTGAGTGCTGTACTGTTGATCATGGGTGGCGGTTTTAGCTTTGAGCATATTCAGGTTTTCTCTTGCTTTTTTGATTCTTTTGGATGCAGTCCTTAGCTTTTTGAAGTGAAGTATTAGCTACAAGGTTTTTTACAGCATTTTTAATAAATGTGTTTTTCTTCCATTTTCCACCTCGAGCGTTGAGAGCAAAATTAATGCCTGAGATGTTTGTTATTTATGAGCAATGAAGAAGCTCTATGGTTTACTCCTGTAAAGGCATGTTGAATAATCGAGGCAGCGTCTGGAACCAAGTCCATTTATTGACTTTGGCTCAGCTTTCATCAGTAAAAATTTGGGATTAATGTTCTGGCATGAGCCAGCATCTTGATCTTGATGTGGACGTTCTGTAGTCCTGTAGTGTCAGTGAATGGTTTTGTGTAGTTTGTATCGAATCTGAAATTCCATTAGTTAAAAACGGATATCCAGAGATTTTTGAAAATGCTCTGAGCTGTTTCCTTCTGAAAAGTGTTGCAGTGAAAACAGTCTTATGAAAACAGAAACTTTAAAAGCACCCTAATTGTTCCCTGCTCATCACGTGGCCCCTTCCCCGATTTTGGTCCTCCTACTTATAAACTCTTGTCTGATTGGTCACCTGGTCACCGTACTCAGGGGTAAACTGTAATCCAGCATGGGAGATTTAGGGAGCTGCTCCCAGTAGCACTGTCACTGCCAGTTGAATAGTTGAACTTTCATAAACAATGTGAAAACATCTGTGTGGATAGGGAGAGTTTTTCTTTTTATGGAAACCTAGTGGTGTGGATGTGACCTTACACCAGTGGTGTGGGTGTGACCTTACACCAGTGGTTCTCAAACTTTTTTTTTTCCCTGGAGATCTCCTGAAAAAACATTAGTTTTGTGACCCCTTTTGATATACAGTGCCCACAGTTTGAGATCCACTGTTTAAGACATTGTTCTATCTGACCTATCGATGCTAAGCATCTACATCTAGCTGTAACCTCCAACTGGGACCTTTGACCAGCCAGCATATGATTTTGGCTTTGACTCTTTTAGACTTCCATCATCCCACTGTCTGGCTCGTAGCAGGGCTGGTACATGATTGCGTAGCACTGCATTATGGGTATTCCTTTACCATAACCCCTGACTGTAAAAGTCACCCCTTGCCTTTTGTTGCCAATGAGTCGCCTGAAAGTTTCTTTGTGAGTCTGTCTGCCTGTCTGACTAATTTTTCCCCCACGTTCTTGCTGTTCAGATCAGCTCTTCCATGTCCTGGCTGTGCACATGCGTCTCTACAGCATCGACTCGGCCTACAACCCATGGATCCGGTTGACGCAGATCTCCTGCAGCAGACATGCTGAGTGAGTGTGAGCCTTGCTCTGCCTCCTTGCTTTCACTCCTCACTGGGTCTCACACTGTCACTGTCACCCTTACTGTGCCTCATGCTGTCAAATTCACTGCTCACCCTCAGTGTCTCACACTGTCACCTTCACTCCTCACTGTCACCTTCAGTGTCTCACACTGTCACCTTGATGGCGCACTGTCACCCTCCCAGTGTCTTGTGCTGTCACCTTCACTACTCACTGTCACCTTCACTGTACCTCAAACTGTTATCGTCCCTCCTCACTGTCACCCTCACTGTGCCTCACGTGGTTTCTGTCACTCCATACTGTCATCCTCTCTGTCCCTGCACTTCATCTCCTGTGCCCCCCCCCCTTTCCCTGAAACTCCCAGCCATATTGAGGAGCTGTGATGACAGTGGCGTGAAACTCACAGCGTGGTCACCATAGATACCAGCGATTTTGCTGCATCCGCTGAATTGCACACATCCGCTGAATCCCACCCACTCTGGTCTCGCTGCATTGAAACATGCTTTCAGGAGATATTCAGAGAGCCTCCATTTCTATTGAACGCAGCAATCAGGGATTCTATAGAAAATGTCTCTTTCTGGGCCGAGCATCGGTCACGCTTTGTTAAAAATTAGTCCTAATGGTTTTTCCTCTAAAAACATTAGTATTTTAAACCAAGATCTTGTTGTTCTTCGTGTTTGCGAGTTTCCCACTTTGGATCTTTATGTGTTTTTCCCCACTTGCAAAGCACTTAGTGCTGTTAATGAATTGACCTGTCGCCGCCCCCCTTCACTCTCTCTCTCCCTCCCTCCCGCCTGTGTAAGTGCAGTGCCGCTCATCATGAGGCTCAGCCCTCAGCGGAGAGCCGTTCTGACGGGGGAAAAAGCAGGGAACTCTTGTTAGAGGTTAAAGAGGGGGCGTTGGCTACACCGTGTGCGCTGGGGGTTCAGCTCCCTGACCTTTCCCTCCAAACACAGTTACATTCCGTAGTTGTATTTGGAGAGAGGGCCCGATAAATCGGTGCTCTAGTACCGATGTAAAGTATTCATCTGGAGTACAGCTTGTTATCCATAAGAAAGACTCAGAGTTTTACCCCAGCCAGACTTTAAGGCCGCAGAAGCATCTAGATTACATCTGAGTGTTTAGTTTCCCAGAGTTTATGGGTGTGTTTTCAGAAATCTTTCTAAAAGATGTTTGGCTCTGGGCCTTATCGAACATTTAGAGGAGAATTGTCAGCATTTCCGAGGCACTGTCCTTGAAAGCTGTGAAGTTAGTAAGAAATATGTAAATGGTTTCACGAAATGGAACATTGTCGCTTCTCCTCAGCAGCACTTGCGACGGCGACAGCCCTGAGGTGCCAATGCTGTTCAGAGACGTCCCGTCCCTCCTCATCATCTTCGTCTTGACTATGCCTCAGCCTCTGCGCAAAGGTAAATTACCTTTTATGGTTATTAGGCCAAAGGAGGGTTCTGCTGCAGTCAAAAGCTGCAGTACGACTTTAAGAGCTCTCCTTCCTGGTAACCTAGACTAGCTCCACCTCCGATTGTCCTTCAGCATTTGCTCAGAGAGACAGGCCTCAATGCCTTATTATTCTTTAAATTGACTTTGTTTCTCTTTTCAATTCCGCATTGATTAAGCCAAAACAAACATCGTTACAGAGCTCGTCAAGGAGCAGAAAATTGATTTTGACTTGCCACTAAGAGACAGGGCCGAAATGAAGACTCTTTATTAGAGCCGGGGTGTCAAAATTGAGGTCAGGAAGAGCCCAGTGTCTGGTGCTAAAAACGAGCAAGAAAAAACTGCTTTGGGGAGCTGGGGGGGGGCTAAGCAGGATGTGCAGCATTGTTTATGGCAGTAAAGGGGTCTGCATGCTTCTGTGTGTTGATGGTGGGTACAGGGAGCATTGCCAAGCACCAGTCTCTGGGGGAGCTGAGGGCACTGGAAATAATGGTTGCACATTTGTCCAATCAGAAGCAAGACACACTCTTGGGTAACATCTAGATGCTAATGGCTATTTATTACTCCTTTACAAGTATGCTCATTGAAGAAATTCAATGGTGAGATTTCAGCCATCCTGTGAAATGTTTATAACTAATAACACTATTGAGAAAAAAATATTTTTATTTAATTTTGATCTTCTTTCTAGAAGTAATGTATACATTTATGTGATGGAAATTACGCATCAAGCCACGTATCAACAAAAAATACAGAGACATCTGGGAAGCTTTGTGGGCAATTAAGATTCAAGTTACATTGTCACAGTGAAATTCTTATTGCACAGTTAAGGGGACATGTGGGGGAGGCAGTAGGACAAACAGCAGTGTAATAAAACACCAGACAGAGCAAGACAAAGAATGTATATGAATAAAGAACAATAAGTCATAAATTGGTGCAATGGGGGTATAGATGTGGAAATAGGCCACAGCATTTTAACAGGGGCTTTTACTTTTTATTGATTGGATTTGGTGTGACACTGTACTAGACTTAATCCATCTCAGATGCCCTGTGGCAGAGTCGCCATCATCAGTGCTTTTCTTTTGGGTAATGAAGGTTCCTCATGCAGTCCAGTAGCATGCAGGTGAATTAGTGACCGTGGTCGTTCTGCCATGGTCTTTCAATGGATTAACATGCCATCCATGGTGGGAACCTCAAACTGTCTTTCAATGCATTATATAGATATATAACATACTCACAAAATAAATAGAGCAGAAAGATACAATTACTGCTGCCTGTGAAAGTTACAGCAGATTTGAACATTATAGTGTTGAATCCTGTATTAAGTTTGTTTTCTTTCTTTTATTATTTTTATTAACATGAACTCGAGGGTTTTGTTTCCCCTCATTTCTTTCCCAAAATAACGTTGTCGTGAAAACCTCCTAGCACTCAGAATTTTTAATTACCGGTTTTACATTTTATTCATGAAGTATACAGTGGTAAATAATACCCACTCACTTTACTCGTTTGAGATCGAGAGTAAATCTTGCTTAAAATCCCCCCCATGTCTCTCCGTGGGTGAGATTTTACATCTACACCCACACCCACATGTCTGTTCATAACAGTGCATGGGCTTAAGTGGGTAGTAAAGGGATAATTAGGATGGCAGGGTGCACTCTCGCCTTATCTCTGTGCTGCCTGGAGTGGGCTTCAGACCCCTGTAGCGACCCTGACCATAAACGATTGGATGGATGGATGGATGGATGGATTGATGGATGGATGGATGGATGGATGATATCTATGGGGTTAGGTTCTGGGATGCTTGTATATGTCTGATTTTTCTGTGGTGTCTTTACCGTCTTTTTTGTCACTACAGAACACTTCACATGCATGGTGAAGGTGCTGTACACCCTGCAGTTCACCCAGGCCCTTGCCGCACTGTGTGTCAGGCTCGGTCCGGATGAGAGGCAGGCCTGGAGCACGTCCGGAGCTCTCAAGAAGGTAACCAAGGCCTGGACCTCCAGCCCATGTGGACTGTCTTCCATATGTGACGCTCCAAGCTCAGCTAGAGTAGAGCATCTCCAGTTAGGGAAGAACTGATTTTTTGACTGTCTCTGTGTTTTTTTTTTTCTTCTTTAAAATTTGGTTAGGTAAATGTTTTGTTAAAATTTCAGATACTTATTAAAACCTGTTTTGTAAAAAAAAAAAAAAAAAAAAACATTTATATGAAAAAGGTTTAAGTGTGTTTAAAGGGTCTGGATGGTAAATATATGGCTGTTCTGTAATATGTGCTTTCAATTGCAGAGACATTTGCATTAAAGCTACATTATAAAGATGGTGCCTGAAATACAAAAGGAATTATTAGACAAAAGCTCATGCAAAATTGTTTTTTATTGTGTTTTCAAACCCTACTTATAGCATTTTTTTTTTTTATGCCTGATCAGACGTGTCCTTTTTTGGGGAATATAAAGGATTCCTAACAGTCCGTGCTTAAATCACCCACGTGTCCTGCCATGCCTAATTCTTACACAGTTGGGAATATAAAGACCTTAAATTGCACCAGAAGGGAGCATCAGCTGGGAAAATGGAGCCTTGAGGCGTGACACGCTCCAGCCATAAATCTACCACAGGGAGGGGGGAGATAGATAAGAGGACTGCCATTTTTGTATTCTTTTACTGTCGGCTTGATAAATGCTGGCTGCTTTACCTCACATGAAGTATTAGTCAAACCAGCTGGATTTCATCTCAACACTCATCCTGTAATGTTTCAGCACTTGTCAGAGGTCAAATATTTGGTCCATAAAAAGATGGCCAGCTTTCTGTATGTGAATTATAATGTGGTATTATATACAGGGGGCTGTCCTGGACACCGGTACAGAGGAATCCTTTGTACTGGGGTCTGTCTGCGTCGTGTGTAATGTAGCCTAGCACATCTCAGGCTGGGCGTGGTTATCGGGAACATTTGTTTGATTGCTGTGTTATTAGGAGGAACCCCAATGGTATGTTAGGCTGCATATCATGGCAGAATGTTAGTTTTGTGTTTTTTTTAGATGAATGAAAGAAATTCCTTAAAGATTCTGCAATTCCATCAATGAACCAGAAGTAAGAAAAGCAGGGAGGGGCATGCTTGAGGAAGCGGGGTTTGTTGAATTCTACCAGTGGAGAGTGAGGGCAGCGAGACCAGACTACAGTCTGTTTTCCGGCCCAATGGAAGCAGAAGCCCGGAGTTAATTACCTCCGGAATGATGATCGAGATGTCCAATGTATGGATAGTGCTGAGAAAAATTATTCAGATTAGGAATGTTTTTGCCCTGTCAGTCGTTGTCTGATTTATTAATTTGTTTTATTTTTGGCCAGGTGAAGCTATGGTATATGGTTACCCAAGTAACAAATAGAAACCTCAGGGCTCGAACCTTGCTGCTGCCTTCACACTGATCGTTAGCAACGCCAAAGTGTTAGCGGGCCTAACTGAAGAGCCGTGGGCACGCTGGTATGGCGGCTGTGTTGTCATGCTTGGGCTCTTTCGCTCCACAGAGCCTCCCCAACGCGGACAGATGCTGGGAGGCCCTTCTGAGCCACGCCATCAATGAGCTGGCCAAGGGCAGGAGCGTGTACGAGAACGACGCCGACCACATGTCCATGGTAGGGTGTCTGCAGTGCACCAGTGTCCGCAGACATATTCCTGATTTTTTTGGTTCTGATTCTGGACTACTTTTGAAGGCTTCAGAACTCGGTGTGGGTGAGATTATAATGTGCTGTCAGTCGCCACCTGATATCACCCATCTTCTATTGGATAATCTCATTGGCTTAAAGCTAGCCATGATTGACAGCACACACTAATCCCACCCATTGTGAGTTTCTACCTATATAATGCAGACTAATATAACCCATTACGTTGGACTCCTGGTCAATAGGTTTCATATTTCTGTGCTGCTGCATAGTGTTTTTTTCTTCTGAATGGAGCATGAATGTGAATGACAGGTACAAAACTGAAGGCTCTGTGTGATCATGTTCCTGACTCCCCAGCTGAGCTCCAGCGTCTGGTCCCCTCAGTCCATAGAGTACAGCCTGCAGCAGTTCTGCCTGCCCTTCCTTCGCCTCTCCTGCCTTCTGCAGCATCACCTCTATGGGGACAACCTGCCCGGCTGCCCCGTAAGGCGCTTCTCCCTCAGTGGTTTTACCTGTAGGTAGTGTTAAAGGTTTTAACAAGATGCCCGCCTTTGTGTCTTTGGTCAGAAGGAGGACGAGTTCTCGCTCCTTGCCAGCTGTCTGGGCTTTCCCCCCCCGACCCTGCTGCCCTCCGGTCCACTGTACAGCGCCAGCTTCCTGGAGTGGCCAGTGTGTGCTTTTGATCTCATGTCCCAGTGGTGTGCCGAGGTCACCGGCCTGGCGGGAATGCAGGCCGAGGACTCTCAGGTGAGAGGGGGACCTCCGGGGTGGGGGGGCAGGGTGGACCTCGCACAACTAATCATGAGCTCAGCTCATAATTATTGTAACAAAAAGAAGGGAGCCAAGCAAGTTTAAATTTATTTTTCAAGACTTTTAGAACTCTTTCACCCAAATATTGCTCAGCTCGACCCCAAAGAATCTTATGTCCCACTTAATGTCTTATAGCCTGAGTTAGGTTTAAGTGAAACAGCTGTAAAACGTATGTAAAACAGGATAGTTAGCTATTCATATTATATGAATGCAGTCAGAAAGTGTATCTCTCTTTTTCCCTCCTAATTTAGGATTTGTAGGTAAGATATTAGTCCCAAATGTTTCTTCTGCCCACTGAGATTCAGGCATTAGTGGGGTCCCACGGCTTCAATGCCGTCCCAGCATTGAAACAGAAGTAAAATCATTTTCCCACCTGGCACCACCCTGAGATAGGAGCATGATTTCCGTTAGCATCTCTATGAAGCCACTGAGTCAGACTCTGTGAAGGTTGGTGGACCGGAAGGCAGTCTGTGACTGAGCCTTAGCTAGGGCTGTGAGGGACAGTATTACGTGCTAAATGAAAGATCCATGTGAGCAGTTTTTGCATGAAAATGGAGGTGTGGTATGGAGCTGGATTCTGCTTTTGTTACTCTGGGTCATATTAATGCCACATTAATGTCACCCATCCCTCAATAGACCCTGCTGGTGCAGGACCCCCAGTGGGCAGCACCGCACCTCCTTCAATTGCCTGAGAACTACAACACCATCTTTCAGTACTACCACAGAAAGGCCTGCTCCTATTGCAAAAAGGTGCCCAAGGACCCGGCCCTTTGTCTCGTCTGTGGCACCTTCGTCTGTCTCAAGGGGATGTGCTGCAAGCAGCAGAGCTTCTGCGAGTGCGTGCTGGTGAGTGTTCAGTGAGACGCCCTGCCAGTGCGTGCTGGTGAGTGTTCAGTGAGACGCCCTGCCAGTGCGTGCTGGTGAGTGTTCAGTGAGACGCCCTGCCAGTGCGTGCTGGTGAGTGTTCAGTGAGACGCCCTGCCAGTGCGTGCTGGTGAGTGTTCAGTGAGACGCCCTGCCAGT
>JAABNY020000001.1:31121623-31148560 GCA_015164015.2 Brevimyrus niger
CTGGTGAGTGTTCAGTGAGTTGCCCTGCCAGTGCATGCTGGTGAGTGTTCAGTGAGATGCCCTGCCAGTGCGTGCTGGTGAGTGTTCAGTGAGGCGCCCTGCCAGTGCGTGCTGGTGAGTGTTCAGTGAGGTGCCCTGCCACTGCGTGCTGGTGAGTGTTCAGTGAGATGCCCTGCCAGTGCGTGCTGGTGAGTGTTCAGTGAGGCGCCCTGCCAGCATGCTGGTGAGTGTTCAGTGAGTTGCCCTGCCAGTGCATGCTGGTGAGTGTTCAGTGAGATGCCCTGCCAGTGCGTGCTGCCAGTGTGTGCTGATGAGTGTTCAGTGAGGTGCCCTGCCAGTGCGTGCTGGTGAGTGTTCAGTGAGGGCCCATGTTCCAACAGCATTCAGTTTTGTTTCCTTCGAGTTTTGTTTCCTTGATTTTTACAGATTACTAATTGCATAACTTTAGCAATACCCGACTGTAAGTGTGTTTAGATTGTGTGCAAAGTGAACAGACAGCAGGGTCACAGTTTAACTTGGGCTATGACTCTGTGAGACACTTCATGTCTCTCTCCTTTAACAGCACTCCCAGGCCTGTGGAGCAGCGACAGGAATATTCCTCCTGATCAATGCCTCTGTCATCATCATCATCCGAGGCCATCGTTTCTGTCTGTGGGGCTCAGTCTACCTGGACGCCCATGGAGAAGAGGACCGTGACCTCCGGTAAATCACCTACACATACGTCCACAAACCCTGGTGTCATTTAGGGGTGTTGCCTCAGAAACAGCATATCTGTGGTTGCCCTGGAAACAATATTCTTTTCCTTGATTATTTATTGATATTATTTAAACCCGTAACTCATTCTATCAATCCATCATTTCAATTGACTTGTTTTTTTCATGAGCATTCATGCAGGTACCAGAATAGGGGGAGGGCGTGGGTGACTGTAAGGAAGGTAATTACATGGTCTTTAAAGGTCACTTTGATCTACCAATGACAGCCATATGTGTGCCTCAATAATAGCTTAAAAACCTCATAATCCAAAATAGACTAATACAATATGGTGGCTAGATCATAAGCACAATATGTGTGTTACATTTGCCTTTATTTAATTGGTAAATGCTTTTATCCAAAGTAACATAAAAGGGAGTCACATAATATATCACAAGAATTCAGCTGTCTGAAGCTGACTAGGCTGGGAAAGTCTATGCAGATGGATCACTGGAGAGTCAGCGGTAAAATGAATTTGTTGAGGTTTTTCCGGAAGACATGGGTCTTGCATTCTTGAAGGTTGTGAAGAACCCTGCTGACCACTGAGGAGCTACAGATGAAAGTAACTAGCGAGACTTGATCTCTAGATCATGTTGGCTTGCTGACCATAGAGAGGATGGCAGAGCGTAGGTCCTGATGAACATGGGAAGGCGCCATTCCATTCACACATTTTGGGACAAATCAATGAAGAGATACAAGAAGAAATTTAAGATGAACTCATGTCAACTAACTGACTACCAGAGAATACGTCCTGCCACTTACAGTAATCATATTGTGACAAGGACAAGGAGTTGAACTGCTTTTTCTGGTCTGATTTTCCTGATGTTATATGTTAAGTAAATCTATGAGGTGGGGTGACAGTATCTGGGCAGTGTGAAGAATGGTAGAAGTGAAGAAGCTTTGGTCTTTTGAAAGTTTCAGGTATTGCTGGCAAATGTTATGTGCAAAGTGGGTTACAGATATACATTTTGTTTGTCCATTTTCCTTCCTGCAGCCGTGGCAAGCCGCTGTTCCTGTGCGAGGAGCGCTACCGTGTTCTCGAGCAGCAGTGGGTATCTCATACCTTTGACCACATCAACAAGCGCTGGGGGCCCCACTACAACGGACTGTAGCATACCCCCCTGCCCAGAAACGATGAAGAAAAACTTGCATCCCTGTGTGGTGGGGAGGATGGGGGAATCACTTTGACTGGTGTCTGAGGCCTCTGGAACTCCCGGAACATTTCCGAGGCCCGGCTAGCACAGCGCGGGGTTGCTAGAGACTCCGTTTATACAATCATGCTTGAACACTAATTTCTGTTATAAATGTGTCGTTTAAGCCTAGGCTTCAGAGAGAACATGCGAAAGCTTAGAAGGCTGGATGCGAAAGCACAATTTGGTCTGGTAGAAAGGGTTTTTCCCTCATTCTTTTTTTTTTTTAAAGTATGTGTGATTCATCCCTATGTATAAAAGATAAAAGAAAAAAAAAACTTTTCAGGGAATATGCAGGAGTCGAACTGTCAGATCAGCAGCTATATGAACTTGCCTGTGACAATGCTTTTTTTTTGCCCAAAAACAATGTTAAATTGCTAAAACAAATTTAAAGTGCTGGGGCCAACTAGTACTAAACTAAAATGGTACCAAAGCCTACCAATTTATTACTAATATTAGAAATAATAAGTCAATAGCTATTCACTCCATGGATTGGTATGTTTGAAGTAGTGTTTGGTCACATTGTTTGAGTCAACATACACCCTGTCCCAATCTTGTGGTGTTCCCTTCACCCATTACATGAGGTCCTGTAGAAGATGTAGTTCTGTACCTGTAAAGTGTTTGTTGACATGTAATAGTAGATAATAGTGAGTCCTTTGGAGACCTGCAAATGGCTGTTCTTCAAATGTAGTTGCATTTCATCCTCAGGAATTTTCTTTTTGCTGTAGTTTAAAATACAGAATTGTTTATATTTAAAGAAATGCTGCTATTCATTGTTAGAGAAAAGAATTTTAGCTTTGCAGAGTTCATTTTTTTTCTTTCTGATTTTGCTTTCGGCCTAAGATGGCTGGGGATGGTGGTGTGTGGACTCACCCCCACCCCCACCCATCTTGACCTTCTTTGAAGCAGGTCTTGCTTGGCATTTTCGTCCAAATGTGAGCTGCTCCAAGACAGGCCTGGCCTGAGGTTTCGTCATGCAGTGGGCTGTCCTTGTTTTTGTGTTTCTTGTTTTGCACTGTAGAGGCCTTTCTTCATCATGTTTGGTCTATTGGCAGGTCCTAATGGTGGAGAAGAGCACAGATTCTGATTGGTTGATTGGGAGACTCCAGTCATGTAGGTGATTGTAAAGCAACATTTAAACCCACTACCCAGTGCTGTTGAAGCTTAGGGGAACATTTTGGTTTAAAAAGGTTAAAACCCCCAACAGCATTTAAGTCTGTGTTTCCACAACTATAGCAGCGGCATGTTGTAATAAAATTTTTAAGTGGAGAATTAAACAATATATGTGAATACTGGCAAAGAAAGGGAATAACTTTAGCTTTGTTGATCCTAATACTTGTGGGTATAAGTGAAGTTAATGTCTTCCCTCCCCCCCCCCCTTGCCCCCAATTCTCTCTGCTCTCAGCTTGGCATTTTGTGTTTTCTTTGTTGAAATGAGGATAACAAACTATTTGCTCTTTAAGTCAGGTTTGGGCAGTCACTAGGTTTTCCATCATAAGCCCCCTGAATTCATTCTGGGCCAATTTTAAAAAAAATATTTCAAAAAGATTATTTTAATTTAAGTGTGTGTTTGTGCAGAAACAATGGGGATAAGGATGCTAACCTAAGGATGATTCTTAATCTGTGTTAAATTCACAGTGAAAATCTGTGTTAAATTCACAGTGAAAATCCATTCTGACTTGCTGTTAATCCATTACAGACTTATTGTCTCAGTTATAAGTCAACCATATTTAAAGTGTTTTAATAATCCTTACATCCCGGTTTTGGGTCAACCTGTTTTCTCTTGAGAGTTTTTTTTACTTGTTTATACACAGATTATCAAAATTCTTTAGCTTCAGTCATCCACTGGGTATGGGTCAGGGCCCAGTACTGGACCCTAGATGCATTCCAGATCAGTTCTGGAGCAGGATTAAAGTAAAGTAATTAAAAAGACGTGTATGCATAAAACACGCAACTAGAAATATTGTAGTAACACTTTGTGTCCAGGATTTGTATCTTGAATTTGCCCATTTCTGAATAACAGTAACTATTTATTATCCTGTTGTGCCTCAATGACATATCATTATTATTTTTTTAAATAAAGGGGATAACACGTTTTGGGTTCTTCTTGTTTGTTGGCTTTGGGAGTCACTCCCCATCCTCCCACCAACCACCATCATACTATGGGAAATATTAAGCTTTTAGGGAGGGAAAGCATTTGAATTTTTTTTCCTGGAATTTATGCATGCTGCTGATCTGTTTACTTGTCAGGTTTTCACTCTGTTTCCTGATTCACAGCCCCCCCCCCCCCATGGGAAAACCTTTTGAGCTGAGGGTGAACATTGTAATCAGAAAGCCGAGTGTTTCTCTGTGTGTTTTGCTGAATGAATGAACAATAAAAATACAGTACATTACTGTAGGTGCTGATTCAAACCTTCTGATTGGAATCAGAATGTATGACTTAGACATTTAAAGGAAAATGTAACATATGTTAATAAAGTGCAGAATAAAAGCAGGGCTGTGATTGTATTTTCATTTTCTTTTTCCCCTTGAGTATAAATACCCACAAAATGTCACACTGGCAGTCTGCTGTGCCAGTAGAGTATTAATAATGTGAATCAACCTAAATTTGCCGGATTGCATGTTAGGGAATTTGGAATTTTACTGCATGGGCTATTCGAATCACAGTCCTAAAAGGCTGAGCACTGCTGATTCTCCACCCTTCCTTTACCAGCGAGCTGGGTGTGAAGCCTGCCGCCAATCAGAATCAGTAATTATTAAACTACCTAACTGGGAGAATTGAAAACAAGGCCTGGATTTGGAATTGAGGTGCAGATTTGAAGTCTGCTTAACTTAAATTTTACTCAGCAGCTGCCACAGGTGCACATGTATACCAGTACAACAGCACACTGCTACTGGGCACCAGGAATCTGCTGTTGAACTCCACGTTGAACACTCTGTACACAATGATTACCTTTCAGTTTCGCCTCAAGGCTCAGCAAAGCACAGTCTTTTTCAGTGAAGCACAATTACACCGGGTTCAATGTGCCCAAGGTCTGGCCTTTGGAGCACGCAGGCTGGTTAAGTTAAATTGAAGGCAGAGCTGGCCTGCTAACCAGCGTGACTGTAGAATTCCCAGTATAATTCTTTCTTGCACTGCATTTATACCAAAAAAATACATTTTAAATCCACCCGAACCTGCAATACCAAATCCCATTGTGGGAGCACATCATGCACAAAATTTAATGGATTAATATAATTAAGAAGTCATTTTAATTAGTGTCTGATTGATGGCTAAGCCATGAAATGGGATAACTTACACTTGAAACAATACCATCAATAAAGTAATCGAGATGAGGGCTAGAGCATAAAACAATGTGCCCTGCAGACCTTGATGACCAAGGAGTGGATGAAAATGCTCACTGGTAACTGATGATGCTGTCGGACAGATAACAGTGTGTTCCCCGGACAGGCCTACCACCCCTCCCCCATCTAATCCTTACTCCTCCTGCACCCCCAACCTCTACAATTTCTTTGATTATTGGATGGACCAACTGGAAATGCGAAAGCCAGTAGATGCATTTTTACCTGAATGCTGAGTCCTACTTGTGTCATGTAACCGTGAAGTTACACCTATCCATTTATTGCACATTTCACTTACACTCCATTTAAATTATTAAATGTATTTCTTTATGTACGTATTAATGTCAAGGCTTAAAATGTCATTCATTATATTTATATTGTTTATTACTTTCTTATTTTTACTATGGCCGAGGCTTACATAACAGTAACAACCGTAACAATAACTACCATGTAATGTCATACAGACATACACATAACAACCACATTGTGATTTTCTTGAGATCAAAGTGATCACAGTGGGGTGTATATAAAAACTGTATATTGTTACAGATACCGAATTTGTAAAAATTAAACTCTAGCAAACAAACAAGAAGTTGTTATATTAGCATCTTATAAGGATGAACATGCATATGAATGGAAAATAGGCTTAAAAAATGACAGCAATGTATTCCGTGGATGGCCCTGTCACAACAGCCATAGCAGGTTTGGATGGTATGTAATTTTCTAAATGTTGATAGTCACTGCTCCCCCTCACTTCTGAAATGAAGACCATTTTATTTACCCAGGGATTTTACGATTGTAAAAATCATAGCCATATATATTCCATCTGATGCAAACAGAACCACCAAATGAATACTGAGTAAACCAATGAACAAATGAATGAACCAATAAATGAACAACCTAACAAAAAACCCAATGAATGAACTAATAAATGAACCAATGAAACAACAAATGAATCAACCAGTGAACCACCAAATGAACTAATGAATTAACCAACAATCCAACAAACCATTGAATGAACCGAATGAAATAAAACAGTGAACAAACCAACAAACTACTAAATGAACCAGTGAACGAACCAATGAACCAATGACTGAACCAACAAACCATCAAACCAATGAAATGACATATGAAGGAACTAAAAAAACAAGAAATGAACCAAAGGATCAACCAACCAATGAACTAATGAATGAACCAACCAACCAATGAACCAACCAGCGAAAGAATGAACAAAATAGGGCTGCAAAGTTCATTTTATATTTAGGTGAGAGTGAGAGTACTTATGGTCCAGCCACAGAGGATGTCCTTTGCAGAATTGCCCTTACTCTCGATAAGTCAAACCGTAATTCAAATGTCTTATGGAATTCCCAGTTTTTCAAAATTTAGAATGGTTTCTAATTTGGAACAGGTTCTCAATACCCAATCCTTCACATGAATCCTTACTCCTTTCCGGTGCCCCTCAAATACTTTTTGAGTTTTCACGCTAATGAAAAAGTATCTGTGGTGGTGGACCGGACCCAAAACCACATGTATGCTACCCTTCTACGAGAAGCAAGAGGTCCCATTCTCTTCAAGTGTGCTATAAGTGCATTCCTACAGCATCATTTTATTGACATACTGTATAATTGATCAAGAATAAGGTCCCTCTGATCTTCTATTGCTCAATATGTTCACATTGTTTGAATTGCTCCTCAAGATCTTCAGGGCATCGAAATGGAAGCTAGCACCGTGGTTACCTTCATTAACTAGGCTTTGTATGACCCCACACACACACTCTTTTGCATTTTACAACCATCCATTATGCAGTCCAGATGGAAGGAAGAAAATTACAATCTATCCCCTACATGAACCAACTGTTTTTTGTGTATTTGTGGCAGTCTGGTTTTGAGCTCGCCTTTCCAATATGTGAGTGCCATTTTGGCTAGAATGAAATTAGAATGCATTAGAATGTAGAGATCTTGCTTTGCATGCTGTTGGAAAATAACTTATATGGTGATTTATTTCCCTTGTGAATTACTGCCTAACTATCATAATAATGATCTTCTAAACTGTGATGTTTGGGTTTTTTTGTTATGCTGTATATTGACTAATACTTGGGCAAATGTGTTGCGCTGCTATTTCCTTCTATAAAGTCTAAACAATTTTACATATTAACCACCCCTGGAATGACTGCAAAATTCTCACCTACTTTGGCTCCAGTTGTTCTTAGATTTGCATTTAGCAAAAGGACTGAAAAGATGATAGATGTGCTCTTCTAACACTGTAGAAAGAGCAACTGAAACTTTTTTGCACTCTTAATTCTTGATATGGCTGCAAGATAAATAAAAAGATGTTTCTGTCATTTCTCTACATCATGCTATTACAATGTACTTATTAAATCATTACAGAAAATAATGAAAGCCTCTATGCCGCAGTCAGTCATTTTGAAGGGAAAAGCTCCAATTATCCTGCTAGTTTTGTCATGTATTTGGAGCAATTCCTTAAATATAATATTTTATTTGTTAGTATATCATTTGAGATCATGCAAAAAGTTAAATACAAATTTTGGGAAGCAGGATTGCTGTAGTTAAGGTTTACTCATGAGTTGTGTGCCTTATTTTTTGTATAGGAACTTTTTCATCAAGACACTGTGTCACCTTAACAAGTCAGGGATGACCCAAATCCAGGCTACTTTTAGACAGAAAAGGGGGTTGGGGTAACAGGACAGTTGACCAACTGGTCACAATGGTCAGACATATAGCACAGGCCTGAGAGTCGCTTATATACAGGACTAACGATGGAGCAGACGGGAGGCAGCTGTGAGTGATTAACTGGAGGGCAGGAATAAGAAGTAAGACTAACAACCCCCAGGCAGACGGAGATTAAAGCCATGCCTGAGGGCAAATGTCCGGGCTGGATGTCATGCACTGACATTTTGAACCGTTATTAAACAGATGAATGGACTATTACAGTAGTGATATTTAACATGTACACATTCTTGGGTAGAAGTGTAGTCAAATAAGTACATATAAGTGCAGGGTGGGGTTTCCGGCCAAAAACCACATTCACATTGTTGATGTTTATGACTATTGTCATAATGTGTCATTAATGTGCATGACATGTGTCATGTCATTCTTATGACGGTTACATGTCACCCTTATGTAGACTGCTTCAAGTAAAATGTTACCTCTCTTTGTTTGTTTACATCAGATTCCTGCCCGCAGTCAAAATGGATGCTATCTGAATCAAGGGGTTATTGTTAATATCCTTGTGATTGTCTTTAACACCACTATTATAGGACAATACTGCTAAATGGTATGATTATGGCGTATAATCCACTAACCAATGAGATATGCATACACATTGTGGTGTCACAGTCTCAGGAAAGAGCTCTAATTTTATTGTAAATGGCTTCTTATTTTTGTCGTGGAAAACATCTCATTGTCTGATCATAAAACTTTACCACACTTAGATGTTTATGTATACAGTTATGCCCAAAAAAAATAGAGAATGACATATTTATTGGTTTTAAAAAAGTTGGCTGATTTTGTTTTGGATGTTTTTCTTAGTTGTTTCTATGGTATACTGGAGTATAATTGCAAGCATTTCACGAATGTCAAAGGCTTTTATTGACAATTACAATAAGTTAATGCAAAAAGTCAATATTTGTAGTGTTGACCCTTCTTTTTCAAGACCTCTGCAGTTTGGCCTGGCATGCTGTCAATCGACTTCTGGGCCAAATCCTGACTGATGGCAGCTCATTCTTGCATGACAATGTGGGTGTCCATGTGGCACAGTGATTAGCATTGCTGCCTTAGGGACCAGGGTTCAAATCCCCGGCAAATGCTTTTAGTCAGGATATCACCCCTACCTTTTCAAAAAAAGAACACTCAACAGATCAACTGGGCTCCCATCCAAGCACTGACCCAACACTGCTTAGCATCACACAGACCACCAGCTCCCAACTGCAGGTACCACAGCCACTGACAACACAGCAACACTGATCACTGAGAATATGAGCTGGAGCCTAAAGAAAGCAAATACATCAGAAACCTATAGGGGCTATTAGGTGGGGGTGGCCATGTGGCACAGTAATTAGCATTGCTGCCTTTCAGACCAGGGTTCAAATCCCCTCCCCCCCAGGCCACCCCTCCCCCCACCAACTGACCTTAGTCAGGGAATCACCCCTACCTTTTCAAAAAGAAAAGACCACTCAACAGATCAACTGAGCTCCCATCCAAGCACTGACCCAACACTGCTTAGCATCACACAGACTACCAGCTCCCAACTTCAGGTACCACAGCCACTGCCAACACTGATCATGTAGGTAACTGATGTATTTGCTTTCTTTAGGCTCCAGCTCATATTCTCAGTGATCAGTGTTGCAAGGTGTCAGTGTTAGTGGTAGCGTCTAGCTCCTGGCTGAGCAGCGCCATCTCATGGCCCCAGAATGTCACCCCCTGTTTGCTGCGCAGCTGAATAACCATAAGAGGCCACTGCCTGAGCATACCTGTTGAAATTTACCCGAATGCCACTGGCAGAGTAGCAAGTTAATTGACTACTTTTGTTAATTGGACTGTTTTTCTGTCCTATAATGGGTTCACAATGATCAAGCTGGGCGCAGCATGATGAGTTACGTCAGTACTGATCCTTGCTGATGTGGAACCGTAGGCGAGCATCACTGCCAGCATGGAGTTCTTCAAATCTGGACCTCGATTCCAAATCCAGGCCTTGTTTTCAGTTCTTCCAGGTAGTTAGTTTAATTATTACTGATTCTGATTGGTCAGAGGTTTCACACCTGATTGACAGGTAAAGGGAGGCTGGAAAAACAGCAGTGCTCGGACCTTAAGGAACATGATTTGAATAACCCTGCTTTAGAAATCATTCCTGTGCCCATTAAGATTGAGCAGCTAATATTCAACATTTTTAATTACGTGACCAATGGCTGTCACGTCACAATGAAGGGCAGAGGCGAAGGCAGGCATCAGGGAAAATCAAAAAGGGGTTCAATAAAAGAAACCACAACATAGGTGGGGTAAGATCAAAAGGACCACGAGAGATCGAAACGGAGAAATGAGGACCAGGCAGGAATACAAGGCACAGTACACACTCTGAAGCACAAGAGGGTAATGACATCAATGACTTCATGCAACATCAATGACTAGACTGGGAAACTCAACAGAGGGACGCACTGTATACACCACTAACAAGGGAGCAGACAAGGGGCAGCTGGAGTGAGTCACAGGAGGGCTAATGCTGCCTTCAAGTTCTACTCAGAAGATCTAACTAGGGAGCTGGGAAATAGTAATTACAACATGACGCGTGTTCAAGTGGCTATGGCAGAACAAAATTGAGGATTAAAGGAAGCTACTTTTTATTTTGCAGTATTTTCGTTCCTCCAACGCCAAAATGCATTTGTGGCGTTAATTTAACCTTTCATAATACCTTGCTCAAAGAACAGTTGGTTGACCAGCTACATGTTAAATATTGAAACCAAAACCAAATCCTTTGTTTTTCACTGTATGCCATTTCATGACAATCTATTCAACATTCAAAACAATTCTGGGTTTTGCAATGACAGGCTACATAGGATGTAGCTACTATTGGAAAATATGACTTGGTTGTAGTGTTTATGTGCTCTTATCTCCTATTTAAGATTTTTCCGACATGACTTGAAGTCAGGATAAAACGAGAAGCAAGACAAGTTAGTAACAGGTGTGGCCTGTTGCGTTTGGGAGAGAATGAGGGGGCAGGAATACAGGACTGGCGATTGTTCTAACGATTACCAATGCTGACAGTTATCAATGGGTTTGCCAACTAAGGACAAACTCATATAACCTCTTTCTCTACTACAGTAGCAAATTTACAGTTAACTACGCCCCTGAGAAGTCAGATTAACTACGCATGGCTGCAGAACGACAGCACTCGACACTGCGCCGGTGTATTTGTGAACTGAAGTATAAGTAAAGTGAAATTACAGAAACAATGGGACGTTTTTCATATGAATATCCCCAGTCAAGCTGCCCATACTTACGAATTCATAAATAATTAGATTAATTTTTCAGATATGTAGGAGACACCAACAGAATTTGAATGAGTTTTAAGACGCATCTTGCGCTAGAAGTGGTAGCATTTTTACTTAACGCACTTATACTATTTAGTAAAATGTTGCAAGTTTCCACATTTAATCTGAGCAGTTTAACTTTCTTGCTAAACCAGTGCTTCGGTAAGAATAACACCTGTTTTATATCTAATGAGAAAATATCTGTCTTGTCTGTTGTTAAATCGGCTAACCCGTTAGCCTGTATTGTTTATTGCTTATAGCCTAAGGGTGTAATTTTATGTAATAGGCTACTGTCAAACAACAACTATTTCCGCTCTACATGCCCGGTTTTAATATGAAGTGAAAGTTGACTTATTGTTCTTCTTTTTAAACAGAATTTGTAGCTGTATTTCTATAGTATTACATACATTTTCTATGTATTAAGTGATTAACGATGAATTTGGACTTCATTTTTGAGCATAATTTTCTTTTAGAAAGAATTTAAGCAGAGCGCATCATTAAAGGTGTACTTTACATCACAACACTATACACGACCCGCTCCTTATCAAGTTCTAGTTAATAATTAAATCAATGAGGGATGAGTTAGGTGCAACAGAAACTAATAAAATCTGATGTTTCAAATGCAGCGATGGAAGGCAAGCATGCATATATGTATATTTTTTCTTTACTATTCTAATGTAGCCGGGTTATGTAGCATTTCCAGTACCGAGTTATCAATTATCCACGGTCCAGACATTGGATTGGAGTTTGTTGTGCGTTAGAGATGCGCGGATGGCGGTTATATCCGCGGGCGCTGCGGATAATTCGCGGGTTGGGTGGGTCGGGTAATAAAAAAAATACATTTTATTTAATTGCGGGTGGGTCGCGGGTGGATTCTGTTTTTGCATAGTGCAAAGGAAAAAGCCAAGTAAGCATAACATAGCTGGCGTTTAGGCTGAATTGGCACCGTTTTTGTTACCTATCGACTGTATAAGTACCTACGAGTTTTCTTTTGAGAAAAAAAGTTCCTAATTGTTCTCTCTCTATTTTTTATCTATTTGGAAAGCATAATATTGTGTATTATTTGAATAGATAGGGCTCATAAATTTGCCGCTATTCAGTCATTGTGTATTTATGTGTTGCAGCGACAGAAACGGTGATATTCCCATTAAAGTCTGAATGGAGTAGGCTAAAGAATGTTAATTTTATTGAGAAAATGTTGGTTAATCTGGCCAAAGACAAAACTTGTTTTATGAATAAATGTTCATTTAAAGCAGCTTACGATACGCGTATTATTTTACTATCCGAGATGCGCAGATTAACTCTAAAGTCACTGAATCTGCTGTTAAAAACGAAGGCGGGTGCGGATATATCTTATCAGAGAAAACTATACGTGCGGGCGTTTGGCGGGTGGATGATTTGTTTAAAGCCGCGGATTCGGGTGACATTTTAGCTGATCCGCGCATCTCTATTGTGTATAGAGTCTTTGAAGACCGTCCTGAGCGAACTGATTATGATAGTATGCTTTTATCCTAATAAATTGTCCGTTAATTACAGGGGAATCAAATGGAAGCACAGAGGAGGCAAAGAAAGGGTAAGTTAATTATGTAACAGTATAACTAAGTTCAAGAAACTATGAATAAAAACAAATTCCAAACTTTGTAAATAATTCGACTGGCATCTGAAGGTGTCATGATTAGGCTATTGGTTGCTTTTGAATTAGACTCACGGGACATAGAATATAAATCAGAAATTATACGCCATTGATACATGATTCTGTTTTATTAGAATTACCGGTGTGTTTCTCCCCAACCCTGAAGATTTGGCATGTTTCAAGTGTTTTCCGTGTTTAGGCAGAGAGTAGTGTTTGAGTAGAAGTTTTTATGATTCCTAATGCATTCTCGATCGACTGCAACTGATGTCTCAGGTGTTAGTGCTCTCAGCTATTTAAAAGGGTGAGAGCTTCTTACTTTTCCCTTATCGCACGAGAGTATCGTGGGAAAGCACAGGCATTACTTTACAGTACCCTACATGAACCTCTTCACAACTTCTGTTCCAGTTTTTACGACCTTTCGGTATCTGGTCAGTTGTAACATTAAATTATCTCTGCTTTTCACCGATCATATTGTAACTCTGTTTTTAAAGCCTCCGCATTAACTACGTTTCAGGCCGTGGTTACAAAGACGACGTGGAGACAAACATATTGTAGTGAATTTTGAGTGAGACCACGTTCACTACAGAAAGGAAGGCTCAACACAAGGAGTACAAGTGCAATTTGGAACACGTCCTACCCTCTATTTACCAGCCTTGAACAAGGCTAAAGGAACCTGTGCGACACTTGCATTCGGAGGTTGCACTGCACTGATTCACCTCATAAGTCCGCCCTTCCTACTCCCTCTCGGAGCGAGCCGCGCTCACCGTCATTAACCAGGCTCTGCTTCGCAATGACGGTGGGGCGCGGCTCCCCCGGTAGGCAGCCTCAAAGGTGCCAGCACCCATCACAATAACACACAATGAACCCATGCCCTTCCCCAGTACAACATAGCCGGAACAATATAGCGCTAACCCGCTCCCAAACCATGAACTTCCATAATGCTCCGTGCGACCAGCGTGGAAGTAGCCAATGAGGAGGCAGCCCCGCTCCCACAGTCACTACACTGCCCCCCCCCCCCTTAGATGTGGCTGCCCCCAGCCACAGAGTTCAGCACAAAGTCCTGCAGAGGGGGGGGAAGCCACCGGACGCGGCCCGAACGACGTAACCTGGTGGGAGAAAGAAAGTTCAGTTCAGCGGGGGCATCCCCCCCAGAGTCCCCAGTGGCAGCACCCCCAGTGTCCGCGGGGGAAGGCACGTCCTGGCCCCCACCGTCCCCATCTGGTGCCACCCTTAGCTGATAGGGAGCCAGTCAGTCTACATGGAGCACTACCTCACTGCCCCGCTTCTTCAGCTTAACCCTGTAGACGACCTCAGAGAGACGCTCCAGCACAATGCACGGCCCCATCCAGTGGGAGGCGAGCACGCGATCGTAGGCACGCTTCTGTTTGGTGCAAGCTTGTGCGCCGTGCGGAGGCGCTCCCTGAGGTGGCCGAGATAGCCCAACCCTGCTTCCCCCGTTACCTCTGGCTCAGGAGGGGAACCAAACACCAGCTCCACAGGCGTGCAGAGCTCCCGCCCAAACATGAGTGACGCCGCGGTGCACTGTGTGGACCCCTCAACCGCCGACCAGTACGCCCATAACACGAATGGGAGGTGAAGGTCCCAGTCCTTCTGCTTATTACTGCACAAGATCGCAAGCTGCGTGGCGAGCGTGCGGTTGAACCGCTCGACGAGGCCATCGCTCTGGGGGTGCAGAGGGGTGGTGCGCGTCTTCTGCACCCCCAGCAGCGCGCAGACTTTGCCGAAAACCTCGGCCTCGAAGTTGCGGCCCTGATCACTATGGAGCTCTTCAGGGACTCTGAATCGCGCGAACATCTCGTGCAAGAGTACCGTGGCCGTGGTGGCAGCGCTCAGGTCAGGTACGGCGAAGCCCTCGGGCCACTTAGTAAAGTAGTCCATGGCTACTACGATGTAACGGTTTCCCCGCTCGGTGATGGGAAACGGGCCCAGCACGTCAACCCCCACCCGCTCCATAGGCGCCCCCACGCGGTAAACCTGGAGCGGTGCGCGTGCCTGCTGTGTCGGCCCCTTTTTGGCTGTGCACTGATCGCATCGGTGCACGAACATCATTACTCGTGCGCGCCCGGCCAATAGAAACGTTCGTGCAGCCGCCCCAACGTCTTCGCGCTCCCAAAGTGTCCGTACCAATAGCTCCGTGGATGAGGCCTGGAATGCTTTGTCTTAATGCCCTCGGGACGACCGCTTGCCACCGCACGCTTCTACCGTCCCCACGCACCCAACAACGATAAAGCACTCCACGCACTACCAGGTTTTCCCACTGGGACACGAGCGCTTTTAACTCGGGCCCTATGTCCGTGATGTCTGCCCACGCCGGCTGCTGCCCCGTCTGTACCCAACGACTGAGCCGCTCGAGCTCCGAGTCCGCCACCTGCCCCTCCTTTATGCTGACGTGGCTGATGTCACAGTGCGGCCCCGTGCTAAGCGCTCTCACACTCTCAACTCTTTCCTTCCTATCGCAGTGGCGGCAATCCACACATGGTCTCCGCGAGAGTGCGTCCACGTTCCCATGCAGCCGCCCTGCCCGGTGCACCACCACGAAGTCATAAGTCTGGAGGACTTCTAGCCATTGTGCAAGCTGGCCCTCGGGCTCGCGAAACCCCATTAGCCACACCAACGACGTGTGATCAGTTTGCAGCGTGAATTTCTGCCCGTATAAGTAGGGCCGGAATTGTTTCAACTCGCTAATTACTGCGAGCAGCTCTTTCCGAGTCACGCAGTAGTTCCGTTCTGGCTGTGACACGGGGCCTCCTTCATGTGCTAGCACTGCCTCTAGTCCTACATTGCTGGCATTGGTGTCAAGAACGAACGCGCGCTGTGGATCGGGGTGGCCTAATATCAGCGCGAAGAAGAGCGCAGCGCGGAAAAAGCATGCCCGCAGCGCTCATCCCAGTCGAACGTGATGCTCTTCTGCATCAGCCGGTGTAATGGGCTCGCCACGGTCGCGAAGTGCCTCACAAACTGCCTATAGTAAGATGCCAAACCCATGAAGCTACGCAGCTGCCTGATGTTAGCTGGCGCCGGCCAGTTTTTAACGGCCTCAATCTTAGTTGGGTCGGTGGTTACCCCGTCCTTGGTCAACACATGCCCCAAGAACGTAACCCTATGCCAGAATAAGTGGCACTTGCCCGGATGTAATTTGAGCTTTGCTCGCCGCAGCGCACCGAATACTTCCTTGAGATTCGCGAGCGCGGTCTCAAACGTTTTCGCGTGTACCAGCAGGTCGTCCAGGTACACCACACACCGAGACACCGGGACGTCCGCCAGTACCCTCTCCATTAGCCGCTCAAAGGTGGCTGGGGCGTTACAGAGACCGAACGGCATGGTTGTGAACTGCCAGAGTCCCTGCCCGATCGAGAAAGTGGTTTTGGGCTGTGCGTCCGGCACCAGCCCCACCTGCCAGTATCCGTTCTTCAAGTCCAGCGAGCTGAACCACGAGGAGCTGGACACGCAGTCCAATGCCTCATCGATGCGGGGCAGGGGGTACGAATCCTTGCGCATCACCGACTTCAACCAGCTGTAGTCCACGCAGAATCGCCACGAGCCGTCTTTCTTAGCAACTAACACGACCGGTGCGGACCAAGGCCCGTTCGCCGGCTCAATCACGCCTGCGTGCGTCATCTCTCGAATTTTTTCCTCGGCGGCCTCGCGCTTCGCTAGAGGTAGCCGGCGTGGGCGCTCCAGGATGGGGGCGGTGTCCCCCACGCAAATGGTGTGCTGCACCAGGTCGCTCCGCATGCATTCGAGTTCGTTCACGGCAAAAATGTTCTCGAACTCCGCCAATAGCTCGCGCAACGCTTCTGTCTGTTCGGACTCTAGGTTCTCACTACTGCGAACCAGCAGCTCTGCCATCGCATGCTCCCCCCCGGTACACATGGCTACTTCAGGTGCGCTAGTGGTCCTGGTCTCGCTCGCCCCTCTCTCGCACACCGTCACTACCGGCAAACCGTTCCCCAGCTCGTCGCGTTCTTTCATCATATGGGGATCGCCACCCATTTGCGCCCCACCTTCATTCTATTTCGCCTGACGTGGATCACTGCCTTGAGGTGGTCCAAAAGGTCCATCCCCACAATGCAGTGGTCCCGTATGTCACAGACTAAAAATGAGTGCGAAATGGAGACCCGACCGATTTCCACTTTAAGGCGCTGTACCCCCAGAATGCGTAAGCACTCACCAGTTACCGATATTACCGTCTGTGCACAACTTGGAGCCACCTCAGTGCCTCCGGCGTCCCCCTCCATGAGCCAGCCCGCCCTACACAGTGAGACTGTGGACCTGGTGTCTAGGAGGGCATGACCCACCACACTCCCAAAGACCCCCTTGACATACAGGCCTGCTCGTGGAAGTAGCCAATGAGGAGGCAGCCCCGCTCCCACAGTCACTACAATATTGTGTTAAACATGGAAGACGGACTGCCTTTTTTTTTTTCACGCCCGAAAAGTAGAACACCGGCTCCCAATAACCAGAATTCCATCACTACACTCCCAAAGCCTTATATATAGTTTCCTTACCTTTATGTGATGTATACAATAATCAAGCATAAAATAAACATGAAATTATAAAGTAAAGGCCTAAATCTCATCTTACAATACTATTCACTCACCGTGTCCATATATGCTAAATTATAACTTATTATATTTAGAAAACGAATGAATAGTGTGAATATTGTCAGTTCCATAAATAATTTAAATATTTGTCTGGTATTCTATATTAATACCAACAGCTCAGTTTAAGTTACTAGTGTCACGTCCTGCCCGTCACGTTCCTTCACGTCATCTTCCTGCCTCCTCCCTGACGTGGCCCTAATGAGCCACGCCTGTTGTTCCTTAGTTTTTGCATAGTCTTTCGCGTCAGCCCCCAGTCCGGTAATTAACCCTTAAGTGCATTCTGCCCCTGACTTAAGTGTACTTAATTATATTTTTCACTATGTGCTCTCGAGTACTTTATCAGTTGTAGAGTAAAAAAAATGACCATATAAAACAATTGAACAAATGAATGTACATTTCTTTATAGTAATTGTCTTTTGTGGGTTATTATACAATATACAATAAAATAAAGTTTAAAGACTTAATATTTTATCTAATTTTGTGTTATTTGATCTTAAAACTGCAACTTTAGTGTTTTAGTGACTGAAAATGATATTCCTTCATGGGGCCCAGAATCTCTACAGAGACCCCAATAGGTTTTTTTTTTTTAACAAAGCATTATTTTTGAACCTCAAAGCATGTATGGGAGGGTCATTTTTCCACTTAATTGGTAAAAATGTACTCTTTCCCTGTTTAAAAATGTTTTAATTTAATGATGTGCAGAAGTTACAAGGTTTTTTGTTTTACAAAAAATACTGAAACTGCACTAATTATGCTTTCTTTTAATTTATTTCATGAAGTACTGTTTTTAGACTCTATAACAAGCTATGTAATTGGGGCAAATTGCTTTAGTAGTAAAAATAAGCTCTTTAAATATTTTTTTTTTGCTACCTCCGGTTTAGAAAAGGTGCTATACAGTGGTACCTCGGTTCTCAAACTTAATTCACCCGAACTCCGGATCTAAGTTCTGATCTAATTTTTCCCATAAGAAATAATGGAGACCCAATTAATTGGTTCCCGGCCCCCCAGAATTACATCTATTTAAAAAAAAATGTTTAAACACGAAATGAACAGGATAAAACAAGAAGAGCATTTTTTTATGTTGTCCAAAACAATAAACATCGTATTCCAACATTACCCCTGTCCTGCCCCGATGGTCCACTCCTTTTTTTAACCTCATGTGGGATCCCCATATGATCAGCTGTTTCTGGTTGTTGTCATTAGTCCTCTGTATTAAGTCCATGTTTCAGTTTGTTTCCCCAGCCTGTTTATTGGGTGCGTTTGACTTGCTTACAGCGTTGGTTTAAAGCAACGCGTTCTGATCCTGACGCAATGCATTACGGCTAGATGCATTGCGACCTCTCACCCGGCTGCCTCCGTGACAACACACCTTTACCCTTATTGGCTGAAGAGTTTAGTTACACGCATGATGTTTGTATCCCAGGCAGTTCCGATGCGTAATCTGCTATTTCTCAAGAATATGACATAAAGCAGTGAGAACTGGTTTTCAGTTAATTTACCTGGTAAAGTAAATGACATACTGTAAAATGCTCTAACAGTACACATAAGTTAGTGGTTTATTTATCTACAGTTAGTAACTGTAATGTTGCACTGCTTTATTTGGTTAATTGTCCAGTCGGAAGAAGGCATTCAACTAAGAATTGCATTGTAGTGTGATTCATTTCCTGGCGCGTGCAATGTATATTAGGTCAGCGTTCACGGTTCGACTTCTGATATTCAGATCGAGTTCTAGGTAAAACTGGTTTGTTAGACTTTCAAGAAATTCGAGTTCTAGAGAGTTCAAAAACCACTATATTTCAATTGGAATTTAAAAAAAAAAAAGATCTCTGGATGGTAGGTGTAATTCACACAACAAATTTCATCAACATCAAAAATTTTGCAAAAACCTTTTTAGAAATTTTCTAATTTAAAATGGAATGGCCCTGTTAATACACAATGACAGTCCAATATGCAATAACAATAAACTTGTCCATGGCAGAAGGCTTAGAAGGCGGTGTAAACCAAATGTTACACATTATTTTTCTCTTACAGTAACACAAATAAAAGGTATTCTTTACCCACTTGTAAATATACAAGGTCAGTCTATGTGTGTACAATCTAGAAAGTAAAGTGATTATTTTTGTTTTGCTTGGTTAAATTTTGGGTGGCACAGAATTGCAGTGGTTAGCAGGGTTTCCTCGCACCTCTGTGACTGGGGTTCGAGTCTCCCCCATGGCTCCCTTTCCTCCCCATGTTGCTGTAGGGTTTTCTCCGGGTGCTTCGCTTACCTTCCCATTCCAAAAACATGCTGAGGTTAATTGGAGGTGCCAAATCGCCCATAAGTATGCATGTGTGAGTAAATGGTGCGTGAGTGTGTCCTGCGATGGCATGGGCAATTCGGCAAATGCAATTAACAGGGAACAACCAAATCTTGTGCCAATCTTGTGTCAATCTTGGGTTGTTGCCTGACTTGCGCCCATAGCCTCTGGGATAGGCTCCGGACCCCCCTTGACCCATAATAGAATGAGCGATTGCAGAAAATGGACTGATGGCTAAGTAATTTTTTTGAACGGAAATTAATTAAATAGTTCTTCCCCTCATTCCAATTCAAATTCCAATTCAATATCCTGTGGGGTATGGATAATTCAAATTCACAAATGGAACGGGCACAATCCATAAATTCTGAATTGTGCACATCCCTGGTGTGGATGTTTGTGTTCACTGATATACTGCCATCCCAGGAGCTCCCTTTCTCACGCCCTTTGTGCCCTGGGATGTGTTCCATTGCTCACTGCTAGCCGATGGGTGGGTGCATCAAGTGAGACATCTCTGTATTTTTTCAAATAATTTGTGTAGCCCCACACAGTCCTCACTGAGGCCTGTTAGTGGGTCACTACACCACGATGGAAAACCACTGATGTAAAGAGTAAATAATTTTGTGGGTTGCTTTACAACCTTTGGTTTCAGTTTGTTAGTCTTTTCCCTTAATCTCTTAAAAATTTGTATAAGGGTCTTTGCAGTAATGTAGAAAGACTGAAATTTGTATTAAACCTCTCCAGGAAACAGATGCAGTGACTTGGTAGCTAACTAGCTATTATTTATTTTGCTATTAGTAGTCGGCGAAGTAGCTGATTTATGAATATACTGTTAATGTGTTTATTTGATTGCGTTTACCACAGAATGAAAATGTGTTAACAAGCTTGTCTGTTTTGTTTTCCTTCTGGAGAGGCGAGAGGTGAAAGTGTTGAGTAATGTGAGGTCTAGCCATAAAAAATGGCTTTTGTCCTCTGAATGAGCCGCACCCCGTCATGGCTGGCTGTGCTCGTGTCTGCTCAGCTGGCCTGGTCACATGAGCGGAGCAGGGCGGGGTGGGGCGAGGTGGGGAGTGGATTACATGAAAACTAACACGTAGCAGGTAATACAAGAAAGAGAGAACCTAACAGCAGATCTGGAGAATTCTGTATGTAATTCATTCGAAAGTAAAAATGTTTCAGGCAGCATACAGTTACAGCATGGTGTGCTATTGATCTATTTATTGTTCTTTGCCATATCTCTATATCAGGGCATTTTGTGCTCCAGCATAATGTAGGCTGTTTGCAGGGTGGTTATTGGAGACACATGGAGGTCACATGACCATTAGTCCGAAGCTGACTATATGTAACCTAAGAGACTATCAATATCAGAGCTCATTATGACTTCGTGTATACGGCACCTGAATATTTAAAAGTGCATCGCATTACAGGTGTGAATAAATTATTTACAATGGCCCGTTAACATGGTTTAGCTAAGAGAAAAGCTTACTCCAGACGGGCAAGTACGTTTTGAGATTGTGAGGAAGACCTGCAGAAAAGGTACTGTACCTTCATCTTTTAATTGGAGCTAAATGTGCAGTTTGGAAGTGAATTGTTAATGTTGCTGCCTTTTTAACGTAAGTACACATCATGGGTGTTATGTGAGGTCAGGTTTTCCTGTTCTGGACTTTGTGATCGTAGATTCATCAGTAGATTCCACCCTGAAAACCTCAGATTGCCATTTCAGACATGTTCTATTAAACTGCTCCAGCAATCAATTTCATGTAGTTAGATATGTGACATATCTGTTCATTTTCATGTCATATAGCATAAATATTATTTCAGGATGTAATGTTGTTTTTAATCGGCATTGTGTGTTCTGGACAAAACATTCTTAATCTTATCATTATCCATCCTCACTAATTGCTAAAACGTATGATGGTCTGAATTCGTTATATAATAACTTTTGAAAAACTTTATGAAGAAGGTTTTTTTTTTATGACCAGGGTCTGTCAGCCAGTGTGGCATGATTGGGTGGTAGATCTGTGAAATGTCTGCCTGCATTGCATCATATGAGATGCTCTTTAGTGGGGCCTTATCTGCAGAGCTAAAATGATGATAAAATGCAGTATGAAAAATTACACAATTACGTGTGAGTTTTACGTGAAACATTTTGTTATGTCTAACTTGGTAGCAGTTTTCATATTGTACATTTGCTATAGTTTACTTATTACAAGTACTTAATGTAATGAGTAAGTAATATCACGAGTGAGTATACATGTGCACGGTGAAAGCAGTGGTTGGATCAAAAATTAATGAGCTCTAATTCCGCGCAAATGACATCTTTACTTTTGTACTGTGAATAACCTTGTGATTTGTTTTACCTTCAGTACTAAATCTGTCGTGATTGTCACTTTTACTGCTGAGGGGGGGGGGGTTCCCCTGCTTTTCTCAGGTCTGCACTTTATGACAAGGCCTTCCCTGCAAACAGCTACTGTTAAATGAGAACCTTGAACAAGAGTGCTTTGAAACAGTGTACCTTTGCGTCCTGCTTTATCAGTGCCCTCTGGGACGCCGAAGAAACTGGCACAACATACATCTACATCAGCCCATCAATCTGATAGACTTCGTGCTAAATCATAAATCTGTCAACAATGGTTCACCTCGTAAATATGTCTAGTATGGATTTTTTTTTTTTGTGTGTAGTTTGTTTCACAAATGACAAATCAAAAATGTACCGTGCTGTATATGGTGAAAGCTTGCGTTTTGAATGACATGGGGATGATATGGATTTAATTCAGTTTTTTTTTATGGCTTGATCTTTACATATTTAATAGGAGGTACATGTATATACCACAAACTGAAATATGGGGTGTCGTTTCAGAGAGTTGTGTCTGGAATTTGGCAGTATGGCTGTGGGATTGAAGGGGATGAGCAAGGAATATAGCTAGCGACACCATAATTTTCTGTAAATCTATTACACCACTGTTTTCCAATCTGGTCCTCAAGGACCCACAAACAGTTAACCCTTTTGCGCCCTCCCAGCTTCTCAGTGTGAGTTGAGAGGAAGCAAAAATGTGGTATGTCTGGCAGGGAGCTGGGAGGGTGAAAAAACATGGACTGACTGTGGGTCCCCGAGGACTGGGAAGTACTGCATTAAACAGTGGGTGAGTTTCCACATTCTTTGTGGGTAGTGACAGGAGGCTTGTGATGTTTGCTGATCCATTGGCACAGTGAGTTATTCTTCTTCTCGCCAGCCTCCATGAAACCCTGAAATGGTTAGTTTGTATGTGTGTGGGTTAAGGTCATGTTGGGATTAGACATTAGAATGGAGAGTCCCCACAAATATAGTATTACAAACCTCTGTGTGTGTGTGTGTGTGTGTGTGTGTGTGTGTTTGTGTGTGTGTGTGTGTGTGTGTGTGTGTGTGTGTGTGCGGTGCACATGTGTGGTGGGGTGTTGGGTTGGGCCAACGGATGATGCCATCATTCATTGTTGATGGCTTCCAGACCTCACGATGTTGAGCCAGCATCATGATCCCTCCCTCCTCGTCCACACCAACAATTCAAGTGTCTCTCTGCTAGGTGCACATATAAAAATTATTTCTAAATCTACCTGCTTTGCACCTGCTTCAGTAAATCAGAAGGCGAGTCTTTATTTGTATTGCAAAACTGAGGATTAAAATTTACTCACAGAGCGATCCCTCCCATTCTCAGCTATATCGGTCTTGAACAAATAATCCCTAATTGTTATATTGTTGCTGACCCTGATTTTGTCACCCTGAAATTTTAACTGAGAATATTTGAGCAGCCCTAGGAAACTCAAATAAAGAATTACTTTTCTGATTAGTTACTAATAGCCATAAAAACCAAATTAAATGTTTGAATCGAAATAAGAGTGAAGTCGTTTTCAATCGCACATTTTAGATAAAAAAAAATAGCAGCATACTTTGTAGGCTAACTTGGGATTTCTGTTTTACATCCAAAAGAGTTCAATTAACCACTTTAAATATTCAAGATTTTAATGTATACAGCAAGGCACACGGCAGGCTACACGGAGGGAAAGTAAAGAGAGATGGCTGTGAATGGGCTGAAATGTGTTTAATAAATTAATAGTAATTACCAAGTGAATTTATGAACAGTCATTTAAAAGTGTAAAAAAAAATCTACATAAAAATTTATAGTAGGCTACGGTTACGAAATGAACCAACCACCCCCCATGTCATCGTCCATTGCAATGTTTCACTACAGACATCATAATATGCCACTTAGGTAGACATGGCCTAGCCCTAGCGCCACAGCAGGACTGACAAAGGGTGGGATTTCGGCAGGGCAGTATTTGTTTCTGGGCAAACTCGCAGAAATCCCGAAGGAACACAAGGGGAAAATAAGGTGAATGGAAAAACACCAATATGGGGGCAGCAAAGCGTCAGGTCAGCAGAGCTAGCAGGGTGGTGGGCATCAGGTGGTAACGTTCTTAGGCACTGTCAAGCGTCCCCTGGAATGGCCAATAAGGGAGCCGTCAGTGTCAGAGGGGTGGGTGGCATCTGGTGCCCACTGAGGCCACAAAACTCAGTGATGGCGGAGGGAGCGGGCAGGGGTAAGGAACCGACTGGAACCTCGCAGCACGGGTTGCAGTGCAGGATTGGTTTACCTGGACATTGGTATCTTTGACCTGGGACATTTGCCGCAACAGGGCGCGATCCGTCACCAAGACGAAGCATTGGACCCACATAATGGCGAGGGCTGGTGTTGACATGCAGCTGAGGCAGTGGTGTTGGAAGGGGGTGGGGGTTTGCAACATCACAGTGGGCATACACGCAATAGTCACATTGTGAAATGATGCAGTGTATGAAAGATTTTTATATCAGTTTTAATTTTTTTATATAATTTTTTTTTTAAAGATCATTTAAAATAAGACTAGCAATGTTTAGGGTGCAGTTTCATAACTGAAAGTAAATTAAGAAAATGATCCATATGATTTTGTCTGCTATCTATTCCTTACTGAGGATGTGGTGAAAACTGTAGAGGGCATAAATCATACAGAGGCTTCACGGACAATAAACCATAATTTTTATCTGAGGAGTAAGAATGACAAGATGGAGTGGGGGGTGGATGTGGGCTCTGCCAATATTGGAGGGGACTCGTCGTATTGTCCCCCTTATTTTCGGCATCCCTTGGGCTCAGGTGCAGGATGGGATGTTTCTGTCCATGAAACTTGTGGGTTAGCACCACACCTCAGGATCTGATTTTCGGATTCCGTCATTACGTCAAATCCATTAAAAACTCAGGAAAACCGAGTCGGATACGTTTAATTTGCCACAGAAGTAGCAATACCATGGACCAATATAAAGAAGCAAGATTTTTTGCTTAGCTGGACAACCTGCCAGATTTATAGTAAATGGTCTTTATCTTCCTTCACTTACAATCATCCCAAACTACCTTAAATTCAACAAATAATCCCACTAATCATGAAATCCGATTCTAGACTGGTTTATTGGTAGCCATTGTTAGCAATATCACTAGATAGCACATTACACACGGTGCTTCACGTATTAAACTCCGTAGCAACACGTCCACAAATAAGTTGGATGGTATAGTGTGTGCGACTGATTTAATGAGCCAGAAATGCTTAAACAGTAGTGCTTAAACAGTATAAAACTACAACTTTCCCTTCTGTTGATAAAGGGCGCAGCCATCTTGGATTCTGAACTCGGGATCCTCTGTGTTGTCCGAGATATTTCAGACAGAAACCTTCTCCTCCAGGAACTTCAGGAGACCATTCCCAATGTGGCACATAAGGTAGCCATGCAGGGCCATCCACATCATCCTAAGGTGCTTTACCCAGCCACTAGTGGTACTGAGCCCAGTTTTCTCCTGGGCCCATGGTGTCAGGGAAACCTGGCAGTACCCTTTGATGAGGTCCAGGGTGGTTATTAAACTAGCCCGTCCCAGCCTCTCTTTCAGCTCATCTCAAGGCATTGGGTAACCGTTGGGCTGAGACACCTCGTTCAACTTTTCATTGCTATCTTTGCAGAAGTGGAGGTACCATCCAGCTTGGGAACTGTTATAATAGGGCTGGTCTACAGGCTGCAGCTGTTATCAATCACCTCCAGATGCATCATGCACTCCATTTCTTACTCAATAGTGTGATGTCGAGCTTCTGGGACCTGATAAGTTGCACTGTCGAGAACACATCCTAGTACTAGTCCAGGAGCTTCAACATCTTCTGGCGCTGGTGTGGTGTGAGGTGTTCCCCAGTATCGACTTCTTGCCAACTTTGTGGCTCTACATCCAGTTGGTTTGCTCTGTCTGCTGGCTGACAGCCCCTTGTAGTTTACTGGCCCCACAGAACTCATGGGGTTGGGCAAGCCAGTCATACACCCATCTCACTGGGCTTCCTCCATGTGTTCTTGCTCCACCAGTATCACCCTCTGGATTCTCTCCTTCATCTCCTGGACATGTTCAAACACTGGAGCTGGAAGACAGTTGGGATTCCCTCACCTTCCTGGCCACAATGAGGATCCCATGAGAGGGTGTGTGGCCAGTGGAGGCTTGAGGTATCTCTCATATTGTGAACAGCAGCTACGGTATCAGGAAGTCCCAGTTGTGCTTGTCGTTGTCTACAACAACTGAGGGTTTGATAAAACCACTCCACTGGGCCATCTGTTGGAAAGTGGTAAACTAAGATCCATAGATGTTTCAGTAGGAGCAGGCGCCACAGGTTAGCAATGAGATAGGAAAAGAACGGAGTACTGTTGTCTGTGAGCTGGTTCTGGGGGATCCCCACTTAGGTGGCCAAGAGGAAGAGTTCCTGAGCAATGGCCATCAAAGGTTTTTTCCTTAGGGGACCGTCCTGTATCAAGTGGCATAGTTCACCATAGGGCTGGGCGATATGGCTGAAAACTGTATCACGATATGAGTGTTTCATAACGGTCGATATCGATAATTATTGATATTTTTTATGACCCATTTAAAATAAGGACCAGGAGAAAAATATATTTATTTAGACATATATTCAGACATTTCACATATCTCTTTGCTTTGATATTAGGGGAAACATTATTTCCTGATAGACAGGGGAA
>JAABNY020000001.1:31167616-31206141 GCA_015164015.2 Brevimyrus niger
GGGGGGGGGGGGCGGGGGTGGCTGCATGTCTGGCTTCTTGCTACATTAGCAGTGTGTGTATAAACACAGGAGGGGATTTTATACTGTTTTTTTTTTTGTACTTTACATTTTTTTTCAATTTCTACTTTTTAATCCTAATTGAACATTTTTAAGGGAGTTCCGGGAAGGGAGTTGTTACTGACTAGTGAGGTCTTTGTGAGAATTTACAGTGTCAGCAAGCTGAATTGATCACTTTTTAGCTAGATAGCATCAACTTGCTCTATATCATGTGGCGCTTACCGCATTCCATTTGCGTAAATCTTCACAAGGACCAAATGTATTTGAACTGGAAATTATCATCTACATCACAGAGGGCATTCAGCCCCCCTCCCTAGAGCCAATGGGGGGCATAGTATTTTGTTCAAATATATGTGCTCAAAGTCTTGAGCCTGGCTTAGATTTAAAGTCTGAGGTAAGGGGTGTAAATGAGAAAGCACTTGATTTTCGCCCCATGTTATTTTCCAAGCGGTGATTTCTGTCTGCCCCTCTGCACCGCTGTTATCATTGTTCCTGAAGCAGATTGAAAGGCGCAGGCCATTATTTCATTATTTATAATGAAAACATCAGACAGTACAGCTGTGGACCTGCAGGCATTAGAGGTAATTGACTCATTTATTTGTGTTAGTTGTGCATTTGTCACTGTGCCGGCTCTCGCCAACCGGCAGTGATGAAGTAAAAGCAGTGGCTAGCTGAAATCCGTAATATGCACTCCGCAGTTTTTTTTACATTCTTTTTTGTCTGTGGGTGGCGGTTCTGCTATCTAGTGCCTATGAAGTAGGGGGGTAGTTTTTAGGGATGACCGAGCCTGCAAGCACCGGTGTGGAGCAGAGCACCACTCATTCCCAGACACTGCATCTTGCCTTTTCTTTTCTAGTCAATTGAATTGAAGGCCCACATCTGAGCAGCACTGCGTATAAACAAGCTCCATACACTAACACAGTGTATCTTTGGTATAATAAGCACATATGAAGGTAATGGTTTTGCTCTTTTTCTATATTGAGAGTGAAGTCTCTTCTCAGTTATTATGGAACCAAGGTGGGTGAATCGACCATATTATTTTACGGATGGACCTTTTTTTCTGAGGGACGGAGGATTCATTGGTTGGTGGCTTCTGTGCCTCAGATAGAATCATTTTGGTGTCAAAAAGAATAGAAAAATAGTTTTGCTGTGAACACCTTGTTTTGATTGTGCTGTTACTGCACTTTATTTGTACCTCAAGTTTTGTAAAACGTGTCAGCTAGATAGTTTGCTGGAGTATCCTGCCTAGAGGTGCAACACCAAGCCGGCTTCCATCCATGTCCACGTTAGGGTCAGCAGAGTGAAAGCAGGACATTATTCTGTACAGTTGAGGGCTGGTATCAAACCCACAACCCAGGGGTCTGAGGCCATAGTGAACCGCAGTCAGCCTCCCTAGACGGATATATGGCTCAGTAAACAGAGGCTGACAGGTGGTGCAGCACAAGCTGCTGAATGTAGACAATGGTATCAGGCAGTGCAGGCTGTTCCTGAAGACTGGGCCTCTCGCGCCTCCCCGGCCTAAACGTGTGCCGCTGCCACTGTTCCTGGTAATAAATGCATCATCAGCGGCCGTAATTGTGTGAACAAATAGCTGCCTTTTGTGACAAAGTGGGCTTGGTGTTTAGGATCCTGACAGTGGCACCTGCACTAATGGCTGCATCCCTTTGCTTAATGTTCTGACACTAATGAATTCTGGGAATTCATTTTCGGCGTGGAAATACTGATAGAGGAAAGGGCCGACATTTCAGTGTCGATTAGGGAAGTGGGAGATGGCAGAACGCTGCCTTGTTTTGATTCTCTTTCTGTTGCTTGCATAAAGGTTGATATTTAAGAGCATAAAAGGATGGATTTTGAGGAGTTTCGAATAGAGAATGGAGAAAGGGAAGGCGCTGGGTTAAGGCTCATACGTTAAACCTTAGTCCCGCGGCCACATCGCGATTCTTCACGGCCTACGGAATGGTTTTGTTATTCTGTTAAAATTGGCCCAGGAACAGGGAAAGGTGGCCGCACACTTTAGGGCAAAATAATTAAACATTAAGGTGAAACGAAACGGAACACGTCATCAAGACCAATCTGCTGCAAGGCGGCTTCTGCTTGCTTTGGTCGTACACACACTCGGGTGACGTCGATTCAAGAAAGTCAGCACGTCGGAAGGGTTTCTAGCAACATATCCGACATCTGTGTGAAAAAAACCTGAAAGACAGTCTTGGTTCTATTAGCTACTCTCTCTCCAGTGTTGCTGTAATTTATTTGAAAACCGAAACATTCCCAAACTGCCGATATGGCTACGTTCACACTGCCGTGCTGAAGTGACTCAAATAAGATTTTTTTGCCTTAATGTGACTCAGATCTGATCTTTTCAAGGCTGTGTGGACACGCAAATCTGATCTTGTCAAATCAGATTTGTGTCACTTTCATATAAATCGGATACGCATATGATTCGCGGCCATGTGACCTGAATGTGACGCTCAGGTTGGAATTCATGTGGCTTTTTGCTTATACGCATGCGCTGACATCAGCCTGCACCAGCAGCGCAGGAAGGTAAAAATGGGGAAGAGCTGCGATAACAGTCAGTGGAAGGATGGAGAAGTTGGGGATTTAACTAATATTAGTTCAAGCTAAACTGGAAGGAACCTATCCTAATTTAAGGAGGCAAAAGACTCGAATCAGCGCAGCGGTCATGGCATGACAACGTGCCAATTACACAGCCAGCTTTTTACTTGTGTAATAACGTATTAATGTGCGCATGCATGACGTTTCAGAGGACCGATGCGTTCACATTACAGTCAGATACAGGTCATTTGTAGTTATGAATGTGAACCGTGAAGATAGATAAATCCGATCTGAGCAATAAAGTCGTAATTAAATAACGTGGCTGGCAGTGTGAACGTAGCCTATGACTGAATGTAAACAGTTCTATCCATAACCAACTCAGGGCTACAATAAGTGTAATGTTTTGAATGTGTCAAATATCTACTTGTGAATTTAGATTACGCCCATGTCCATAAATATAGGGCCCTCATTAATTTCATATGAATGTATGCATGTACTGAACATAAAATTATGTAACTGAACCATAGTAGACTAATATGTTCATTACTGTTACAGCCCTACCCAGGACGCTGGGATTGTCATGTGTGGACCTGCGCCTTTCCGGCTCCCCTCCCCCCACCAACAAGCTCAATAATGACGAGTCAGTGGAAAATTTTGCAAAACATCATAGCTGGTTTTATTTTTTTGAACTTTACTCAGCCTATTTGTCATTTACAAGAATGATCCAGTGGGTGTCAGATAAATCCGATGAGTAGTAGTTCATCAGCCCAGTGGATGCATTTGATTTAACTCTTTTTCTTCAAAGAGGTTTTCACATGTCATTGCTCAGGTTTATTTTAAAGGAGATTTGTTATTTCTGTTACGATATTGACAACATGGTTCATATATGTAGATATTATTTACATATAGTAAAGATTTCAAGCAAAAAAAACTGCAAAGTTTGGGTCATACTGTTATGGTGACACCAGGCTGGTGCATGTCCTCACACTGTTTCCTGGTAAAAGGCTCCCTCAGAGGTGAGCGCTGTGTTGTTTGGCAGGCTGGGCTCTGTGGTAGCTATGGTGACACGGCAGTAATGGGGGAGAAAGGGAGATGGGGAGATGGGTCAGGCCTTGATAGCCACCAGACCGAAAACAAGAGCTGGAACCTAGCCTTATAGAAAAGGCAAACAGCAGGGACCGAAACACTTTTCTGTAGTTTGTACTGAAGTTCATCATCATCGCATTTTCCGATGATGCGAAGCCTTCTTGCTGAAAGACATCCATGAACTCCATCTCAGTATGTGTTTTTGAGAACGGAACCCGTTGGCAGCTATTTTTTTCCCATTTTACCTGGATCTTTCACACCTCAGACTCCCTCTTATCTGAATATCGCTTCTGTGCTTCATCCGCAGCAAGACCGTTCCTGCAGTTCTTCTCGCATTAGAAGGTGCCCCTCCTGCGCCTGTGCTTCTGTTCACCGAATTACGACGGTGACATCGGTAATACAAAGCTGTTAATGGTCTCTGGTGAAAGTGAAGTTCCTTCATTTCCCGTGTTGGCTGTCTCTGCCCTTCTTTCTCCAGGTGCCTGATAAAAGACTTTGAGAGGCGCCCCTCGGTCACCCACCTTCTGGAGCATCCCTTCATCAAGCAGGCCCACGGGAAGGACATGGCTCTGCGGCTGCGCTTGGCCACCCTCATTTCCCAGCAGCAGGATTTCGGGTGCAGGACCAAGTCAAAGTACGTGCTTCCCATAGCCATAGCAAACATGGCTACTTTATATCCATAAAAGGGCTCTCTAGAAAGACAATAAGTGTGTCTCTCAGTAGACGTATACCTTAAAGTAGCAATTTTAAAATGTCGTGGATGAACAGTTATGAAAGATGAACTTAAGAATGATTGTTTTTGCATAGATATAGATGTCTAGACTGCTCCTCAGTGAACACTCTCTTGACTGTTTCTTGAGCCAGATAGTCTATGTTAAGCCTCTGTGAAAATGTGAACGATAGTAAGACACTGTAGACTGTGTGTTCATTTGCTGACCTCAGTGCTCAGTCGCTCCTGGTTGTGTCGAGGTGGGTGTTTTCACATCAGCAATGGAGGGAAGTAGTAGATGAGTGTTTTTTGTTTTTTCTCTGCCTACCAGCAGGTGGCAGGGTTTCACTACGCCGCACTGGAATATCTCAGCAGAATGAACCCTGTTCATTTGTTCTGAAGTTGGATGTGACAGTGAGGGCAGTTTTGACCCCAAAATGGCAGTGGGGTCAAATATGGGCTCGAGACCTGGGAGAGTCAGATCAGTTTTTAGTAGAAGAACCTGTGTGATGTGCCTGGTTAGCCTAAAATTAGCTTGTGTTATCTGTGCCTCCCTTGTATAGCCTGCTCTTAAGCACAGTTGCATAGTTGCCGGTCCAGTCCTCGGGGGCCTGCAGCGAGTCCATGTTTTTACTCCCTCTAAGCTCCTTGTCAGACAGTCTACGCTTTTGGTCCCTCCTAGCTCCCAAAAACATGGACAGTCTGTGGGTCCCCAAGAGCTGGATTGGGAAACACTGGTTTAGTGCCAGAGGTAAATGGGACTCTGGAGCCAGATGGAAACAGCCCCCCAGGCTCAGCGTCCCCAGCAATGGCTCATGGGACTGAGCTCCTAGAGCTTCAAGCCCAGCAGCCTCACGCAGTGAGGGCAAACAGGCTGTGCAACCCACCAGCATGAGGCAGCGCTGTGATGCGCTCTCCCCCCGCAGTGAGCTTGTCTCTTCGTTAGACGAGGTCAATACGCTGGGAGGCATGAGATAGGGCTCCACGCTGTGGGAAGGGGGATAATTACCCCGAGCTGGGGATGTTTATATACAAATTAACATGCCTATGATGTATGGCCCCGTTACAAAGATAATATAACTATGAATATGTTCTTTCCTGTGAATAAGTACAGTAGTCTGCACAGAATTCTTTTGTGTTCATTGTAAAACTTCTAAAAAAGTATTTTAAAACTCACTCTCTCTCTCTCTCTCTCTCTCTCTCTCTATATATATATATATATATATATATATATATATATATATCCTACCATTAGGAGCATTGCAAAAGTAGTTGTCACATGTTCTCCATTACTGCTGATTGCTTCTGCCAACTGATTTGCTTTAGAAGAAACATCAATGCGATCTCTAGTGCAAACTCTTCCTGTATGTTTAAGGCCATAAATATGTGAATGATGCTGCATGAAATTAAAAATACAGACTATATTATCCAGGAACTTTAATGTGTTTTCAGGTGTTATATATCCAAGAACACAAGGAATGGAATGTGCACGTATAAACTAAAAAATTGTAATGGTAAGGGGAAAATAATTTTACACAAAATTGCTGTTGTATGACTCTGAATATTAATGCAATTGTTAATTGCATTTAGTAATACTAATCTGATTTCACAATTTTCTGCAGATTAGAATGAAGCATTGCTATGTTTTGGAGAGGTAGCAGTGAGTGTGCATTAATCAAAAGTTTATAGTCTGGGTAAATGGCTCTTTGTGTAAATGTTGAATGGGGGGTTTGTGTGCAGTGATTCATACAAAGTTGGCTTTTCATTTGGAAACCAAATGTGTCTGTCGATAGCTGTTAGCTCGCATATTTTTATTTAAGCCCCATCAATGCATTAGTCATAGGTTTGTCATAGCATTCCTGCGTGCAGATATTGTTGGCCCACAAGTGACAGATTATTCTTCACTCCAAATTCCTCTTGCAGTATCAACTGCACGTGAATTCATGTTTACTATGAAATTCCACCCCTCCCTCCCCCCATGTGACAATGAGATGCAGGACCATGTTGGCTTTTTGCCACAAAGGCACAGCTGTGCACTCGTGACCTCTGACTGCCAGGCCAAGCTGCAGAATGGCAGGTCAATTGGTAATGAAGTGCAATCTCAGACTGGATTAAACAGGAATAGGTGATAATCGATCAGAAAGGCCCTGGGGAATGAATCAGAGCCTCACACAATGAACGGAGCAAGCAAGATGTGTGGGTGACTGGACTTGGCTTTTAGAAACTGGTGGCTTGTTCCACTTGGTTTCCAGTTATCTAACACAGCTCATGAATCATGTAAAGAAAATGCATATTTTTTCCAATTTCTGTAGGCACGAGAGAATCGGTACCCGTAAGACAAGAGTGGAGAGCTGTTCTGAGGAAGATTTGGTGAACCTGGAGGTTTTAAATGAGGTAGGGTAGCACTCTCGCAGACGTGTGGGGGAATGTCATAGGTCACGCTGTGATTAATGGCATTTTTCATTCACGTTATCGGATTGTGTCATTCCATCTCATTCTTTTTGCAGGAGATTATAATCACACACCTCCAGAAGAGGTATGATGAGCTTCAGATCTATACTTATGTTGGGGACATCCTCATCGCACTCAATCCATTTCAGAATCTTGGCATATACTCACCGCAGGTAAAATCGTTTCTTATCACGCCATATCGAGGATGTATAAGAATCCTTTTAATTTTATGGAAATTGATTTATTTTGAACTTTATTTGATGCCATAATATTATCTATGTAAATGAGTAATGGCAATAAAATGGAACTGATTTTAAGTTAATTTATTTTGTTTACAATACAATTTGTGTGAGACATTTTAAATTCTTCTTTGTAAATACTGTATGTTACTATATTCAGTATATTACAGCAGTTCCCCCAAACACAGCATCAGAAAATTCTTTTGCTAAAACATCCCTTTCCTCACAAAATGACCTTGAAGCAGTGTCACAGAATAAAAAGCCATATTAAAAACAGAACGAGCAATAACATTGTTAGATGTACTCTTGACATCCGTACAACGTTGTCTGACAACTCAGAAAGATTGTCAGGAACTTCTAAGGCTTTCGCTTTTGTGAGCTGAAATGGAGCATGACGCGACTCCAGATTTTAATGGGGCTCTGGAATACATGAGCCGTGCTTTAGGGACACAGTCTGTGAGGATATGTGGAAACCAGGTAGGCGGTGGCCAGCTTAGATCTAATCTGGACCATAATAATTATCATGTTTTGGATATTACATACATTACATATATGGTTTGTGAGGAAAAAAGATCCACTGTCGAACTGTCATTAATTATGAAAAGCCATTGTTATACGTGGACAGTAAAAACGGTTGAAGGAAGATGTGTGCTATGTAATAATTTTCTGTTTAGAGTCAAATCAAGGTTCTTCAACGGGGAACGGAGTCCAGTACATCTGTATTCTATCTGGAGAGCTGGACATCTTATCACTCATTATTGATACCAGTTGTTGATTCGGTGCCTGTGGCCCCCACTGAGGGCAGCAGGCTGGGCACACATCTCAGGGTGTACTCACACTTGGCCTTGCACCATGCCCAGCCCCCCTCCCCATTCCCCCGCTGCCCTGCCTTCACACTGCATTTCCCCATCCTGGCCTGTACGCTCTACTGTCGTCACTTAGCAACTTAGCAATGCGTTAAACATAGGGAGGAAAATGCTGCCGCACAGCAGAATGTACTTCATATTTAATGTCATCGCTTTGTGGCTTGATTGGAATCATTTTGGGCACAGTGACACACACCGATTTATAATGTAGGAATGTAGCAATTTTTATTTATACATACTGCGCATGCAAGAAGATAGTCATTAGCACCAAATATCTGAGTTTAGTAGTGCAGACTAGTGTTGCACGGGATTCTGGTATTGAAACGGTACCGTAGTTCTCCATTTTTGAAAGCTGGTTGGTTTTATATTTTTCTTTAGTACCGGTATTAATGACTAATTACAATATTATAGACACTGTTAATGCTAACCATCCAATCAGAACCATGGACTCAATACGTCTGAACCATTTATACACAAATTCAGAATTGCTGTTTAGAACACTAAAATGTCAGCTAGTTAAATATGATCTCCCTAGCTTCAAGTAAATTATTTATGGGAGGCATCTTACAACGTAGCAAGATCTTATAATATAGCAAATGTGTTAACATCATCAAATTAGAATCTGTACTTACAGGTTACTATGCTATGCTGTGTTTTAAGTAGTTAGATAATCAATCATAATTCGTTGTGAGGGAAGTTTTTTTTTCATATGTTTATTAAGCAGAAAAATGAAATAAACAGAGAGAACTACTGTAACCTTTATGGACACATATTATTTTGAGAAAAGATGATGCAATCTGTACAGCCCACCCGATCCCTTCATTCCGGGTTCGATTCCTGTGTAGTGTATATGTGCACAAGCGTGTGTCAGTCGCATCCTCAATGTCATGTTTGTGTTCTGTACTTCGACATGGTTAACAATCACATGTGTACCGTGCCTGAATCTGACTAATCGTGCTTTGGCCCGACTCTCCAAATGGGCCAGGGTGTGGTTAAGCATGCCGCGGCCAGGCATAGTACAGAGCGTTCGCGCTATGAACTGGACTTTGCCAGTCAAATGTGCTCAAGCCAGATTGGTTAGTGTGAGTGTGACTTAAATAGGCTTCTAGCTAGTGTACATCTCCCCAATGCGACTTGGATGTCACTGGGGGAGACCTGCAGCAAGAATAATTGTCAGTTTTAGAAAGAGGAAGACATCCAAAATAGGCCCTGTTCATCTGTGTCTTCTTGTTCCCAGTTCTCAATGTTGTACCATGGGGTGAAACGCTCGACAAATCCTCCTCATATTTTTGCCACTGCTGATGCAGCGTACCAGGGCATGGTGACCTTCTGCAAGGACCAGGTATGGACAGATGTACTGTATGACTCTTTCCTGGAACTCGTCGACGTCATAGCATTTTTTTCAGATGCAAAAGGACTGACAAACGTGAAAGTCTGTTTCTCTTTTTGCATATAGGAAATTGTGAGTACATTCATTTGTTCACATTATTATAAGTGAATATGATTAATTGACGTTGCTTTGCATTCCAGTGCATCATCATCAGCGGGGAGAGTGGCGCTGGGAAGACTGAGAATGCACATCTGATCGTTCAGCACCTCACCTTTCTGGGAAAGGTACACAGTATTTCCCAGAGGGTTGTACATCAAGCTCTAAGGGGATGATTGTACTGTCACAGTACATTTAGGAGGATGACTCTAATGTTATAGTACATCGTACCATGTAATGTGCTTGGTCATATGGAATTTAAAGACGTATTTTTACTGGACTGATATTGGCTGGCCGTGGTTCAATGGATGACCTAATGCGTTTGAAAATGGATGGATGTTTAGATGAATGGATCATTGAAATATATTTCTGTGACTGTTCAATTGTAAAAGATTCAAAGTAGGAAAATCTGGATGCGTGGATGATTGACTAAGTTTGGTCCCAGGCAAACAACCGGACATTGCGCGAGAAGATTCTACAGGTGAACACCTTGGTTGAGGCCTTTGGAAATGCCTGCACGGCCATCAATGAGAACTCCAGCCGTTTTGGGAAGTACCTAGAAATGAAATTCACCCCCACGGGGGCCGTGATGGGTGCTAAGATTTCCGAATACCTGCTGGAGAAGTCAAGAGTCATCAAGCAGGCCATGTAGGTAGAGCCAGAGTGGATACTGGCGTTGGAATCTCTATAACTTATTCTGTATAATATGCTTTATAACTTCTACCCACTTCAGTTAAAAGATAAAATCGTTGGGCTGGGTTTCTTGGTTGCCAGGGGAGAAAAGAATTTCCATATATTCTATTACATCTACGCTGGACTTTATCATCAAGAGAAGCTCAAGGAATATAGACTACCAGAGAAGACACCGCCTAGGTAGGTTTTTCTTAGAATTAACACTTAATGAGATTTATTAAGATTATATTGATAAACAGATCAATGCAATTTTCCCTTAAAATCAACTTAACTTTGATGAAATGCTATTAAACTGGACCTGTGTGTTCAATAAACACCATAGCCTAGTTATTTACTCAGATGGTGTGAACAAGTAACATACATATGACCCATTACACAAGATAACACAGTTTAATTGCTGATAGTATCACTTTTCCTTCATGTTGTCTCCAGTACCTGAAATATCAGGTAGAATATATTCCTGCATATGTTCTCATGATGTTATCATCAACATTGTTTCCAGGTACATCGGCAATGAACAGGTCAAGGTCATGCAACACATCCTCTTGAGTAAGCTGTACAAGGAGCAGTTTGATGCCATTCAGGACTGTTTTCGCATCATTGGGTTCACTGAGGAGGTAGGCCACCACACAACTGTTACAGCTGTAGAGGCTATGGTGAAGGAACTGGGGGGGACATGTACCTGGCAACATTTAATTTGGCTTCATTCATCCCCTTCATTCACCCGCAAGAAACAGACCTTTACATTTCAATTATTATGCTGTGCCCCCTCCCCCCCAGTATCAAACTCTGTCCTACCCCCACTGCGTAAGGGCTTGTTTGGGAATTGTTTCTTTTTTTGGTTGGGGGTGGAGGGTTTAAGGGTTTTAAGGCTGAATTCCAGCTGACTGAAATTGTTGTACAATATTAAATAAATATGTTTAATTATTTGTGGCATAATGCTCATGGGTTAATAGCTGAATGATGGTTTTTACAGGAGGTGAATTCAGTCTACAGAATCCTCTCTGGCATCCTAAACACTGGAAATATTGAGTTTACAGCCATTACTTCCCAGCATCAAACGGAAAAGAGTGAGGTGCCTAACTTTAAAGCACTGGAAAATGGTATGAGCACTTTTCACTATAGGATCTGGTTAAATCTCACGGTGGCTCAGTAGGTACCACCTCCAAGGTTAGCCATTCAAATCCAGCCTCTTCTGTGTGTGTTTTTGAATGCCAGCCATAGTGCTGACTGCATCACGAGCGAAAGAGTTTCTACCAGTTAGTAGCATAGGACATAGGAGTATGTCTGTATCTGCCCCATTTTTCTTTGTGCTCAGTATGTAGACTTCCCTGTAAACCTATAAAACAGCCTATTAAACAAATAGTCATGGAAGTAGAAGTTAGACTTATAACATATGTTAGTGCGCTGAATTGAAGCTAAAAGCTGCTAGGGATGAGCATTGCCTGTTAGAAGATGCTGGTCTGACTGTAGTGGTTTATGATCATCTTTAGCCACGTGAGAGTGGTCTTAGACGTGTGGATTTTATGTTATGCTGTCCAGTTGCTTCCTGTCTGACAATACTGCTCTGTCAGCGCTGGTTAAAGGCAGAGGCATTTAATATTTTAAAAGTGCTGTAATACTTAAAGGTTCCTGGCTTTTCCAACTTGAGGTTGTTCCTCTGCTTAATGATGGTTTTATACATGTAATGGCTGCCGGTTCCTTCCCAGCCGCCTTGCTGCTCAGCATCGGCGCCGAGGAACTCCAGGAGGCACTGACCTCCCACTGTGTGGTCACACGGGGCGAGACCATCATCCGCACCAACACTGTGGACAAGGCCACCGACGTGCGGGACGCCATGTCCAAGGCCCTCTATGGACGCCTCTTTAGCTGGATTGTAAACCGCATCAACGCCTTGCTACAGCCAGACAAGAATATATGGTTGGGCATCACTCTATAAAACTTCTCCATTGATTTAAGTACATTTAAGTTTTTTAGCCTGCGGGATCAATGGGTAGCTGTATGATCTCATACCTCCAGGACTGGGCGCACCCATAGGGTGTAGGTGTGTGTCCCGCAATGAACTGTAATCCCGTCCAGGATGTCCCCTGTTCTGTTTTTCCTCAGATACCAGATATCAGAAAATAGATAGATAGTTTCTTGTTATAATATTGATAGTAGAAAACTCACTGATGTCCTGTTACAGTTGGGGTCTCTAATGCCCCGGGTTGGTGATAAATGATTCACCTTACATTTCTTTTCAAGTAAAAACTACCTTAAAGTTTAAATATGAAACATTGTTCTATGAAATATGTAATTTGTGATTCAAATAGGTTTGGAGAGAGTATTTTAAAAAGCACACTTATTCAGGAATTATCACATCATTAAATTCTTTGTTCTTCTCTGCTTTGTTGGAAATTTGCCATCTGCATGCTACTTGTGGTCATATTTATACAGCGGTACCTCGGTTCTCGAACTGAATCCGTTCCGAACTTCGGATCGATTCCTAAAATGTTTGAGTTTTGATTGAATTTTTCCCATAAGAAATAATAGAAAACCAATTAATTGGTTCCCGCCCCCTCCCAAAATTACATCTAAATATATATATATTTTTAAGAATTTAAACACAAAACGAACAGGATAAAACAAGAACAGCATTTTTTCCTGCATTTTCTGATCTTGACGCAATGCATTACAGTTAGATGCATTGCGACCTCTCACCCGGCTGGACAAACTGGAACCGCCTCCGTGATGACACACCTTTGCCCTGAATTGGCTGAAGAGTTTAGTTACACGCGTGATGTTTGTATCCCAGGCAGTTCCGATGCGTAATCTGCTTCCGAATGTCAAATAAAGCAGTTAGAACTGCTTTTCAGTTAATTTACCTGATAAAATAAAGTTTAAATAAATGACATAAATGCTCTAATAGTATACGTGGGGTTATTTATTGTTAGTTACTGTAATGCTGCGCTGCTTTATTTGGTTAATCGTCCAGTCTGTGAGGAAGGCATTCAAGTAAGAATTGCATTGTAGTATCATTTCCTGGTACGTGCAATTTGTATTAGGTCAGCGTTCACGGTTCGACTTCTGATATTCAGATCGAGTTCTAGGTCAAACTGGTTTGTTCAACTTTCAAGAAATGTGAGTTCGAGAACCGAGGTACCACTGTAAACGTCCACATATAAAATTGTTTCATATTCTTGGTGCAACATACTAAACAGTCAGTGTAAAACAAATAAGAGTCACTTGTATTCTTGCAAGACTTTTTCATATGGGATTATTCACAAAATTACAAAACTCTGGGTTAAGCTACGTCCATTCTGGATAAAGATACAGATCATTTTGTTAGTTGAACAGATACAGGTGCAGATACAGAAGAAGAGAGGGACCTTTTTTTAAAAAAAAAAAAACTATGGCCTTTATTTCTTTCATTTAAGCTGTGATTTCTGCAGAAAAAGCTAAATTGAGATTCTGGAATTATTTATGCAGCGCGGCTAATGAATTCCAATCTTATTGGTATTTGGACTCCAAGACCCCAAGGGAATATTTGTGACTCTTCTTGGTAGTATTATATCTCAGAGGGACCTTGATCCCCCCACTCACATTCTTGTTTATATAGTTTCTTGGCAGACAAGGCCACCTTCTTAGATAAAGATTCCACGTGAGTGCAGATGTCTGCTATCTCGCCCTTTGATTGACTTACAGCGCTGTGGAGAGCGGGATGAATGTCGGCATCCTTGATATTTTTGGCTTTGAGAACTTCCAGAAGAACTCATTCGAGCAGCTGTGCATCAATATCGCAAATGAGCAGATTCAGTTCTATTTCAATCAGCACATCTTTGCGCTGGAGCAGGTGAGCAGTCGTCAGACCGGCGTTTACGTCAGGAGCATGCCCATTGAGTCAAAACTTCACACTTGAAACCTTCACTTGCAAAACTTCAAAACAACCTACACTTCACCATCAGATGAAGGCTGAATAAAATACCATCATCCCATGCTCAAGATTAATTATGGTGGGGCAGAAGATAATTGCTTGATTGTTTAAGGTGCACATGTTTTGCAGAAACAAATTGCAGTTGTTACTGTTCCTCTCAGAGTCATTGTTTTAGATTAATATCTAACTTGTGATATACTTGTTATTGCCTTGTTTGAGGAATTGCTCGTATTATGTTCCTGTGTGTTATTTTTTGTCTTCATTAGTCACAGAAGCCATGATATTGGAGGAAATCATTGGGTGTAATTTGTTGAATAATTGTTGAAAATACTAATGAATCTCATGTCAAATGAGCGCTCACAAAAGTAGCTTATTAATTTCTTCCTGTAAATACTTATTTGCTTTGAGACCTGATTTGATAAAGGAACCAAGCATTTGCTATTTTCATGGAAATTAGTTTTTTTTGTTGGGGGAATAGACAGACTCAAACTTAAATATCATGCTACACTGCCATCATATATTATATTTCTGAAACTTTTACTTCGTTAGATGCCATCTCTTAGTGTGTTTTGTCATTTGTGGAAGCAAATTGTAGTGAATTATCAAGGCTCAATGCTGCATAAATGTAACACTAAAATGCAGCTAATTAAACATCAGCATTTTACTTCCTGACGCACACAAGTTCATAAAAGCTGTAGCTTTAAAAACAAATATTTCAAAGGAAACGCAGGCAACTTGTATGTGAACCCATATTCATTTCATTATAAGAGGACGCTGAATTGTAGATGGGAAAGGGCTTTCCATATTTAGTTGCTTTCATGTGGAATGCAGAAATTATTGCAGTGTAATAACTTTAAGATTTAAACTCCCTGCCTCTTTAGAGATGGTAGTTTACTCCTTCCCCAGTATTGTAACTCCACAGATCTAGATAAACCAGTAAGATGAGACCAGGTTACATTATCCCCGTTTCCTCGGCAACATAACAGTTTTTATATAATCCATAGAAGATGCAATTGGCGGTGGGGGTACAGCGCACTATATTTACTTTAAAGCCAGTTTGTTTTCAAACTTTCATGAACTGCCTGGTACCCTTATCTTATTGTATTATCAGAGTGTGTTTTGTTAATTCCCGTTTCGTTCAGATTGAGTACCAGAACGAGGGTATCGATGCCGCCTTAGTGCAGTATGAGGACAACAGGCCGATCCTGGACATGTTCCTGCAGAAGCCCATGGGCCTGCTGTCCCTTCTGGATGAAGAGAGTCGCTTCCCTCAGGCCACCGACCAGACACTTGTGGGTAAGGAGAAGCCACTGTCTGAATTCTGAAATTTGTGCTTTTTTTCTGGACATTGTACTTTGTAACACTTTACTTGAGGGGGCACAAGTAACTTAGTAACTCACTAACTACTCGTGTAAATCAGGAACATATAGAGTAACTGCATGAAATGTATGAAATGTTATAATTGATTTCAAATGAACAAGCATGGGATCAGTATGAAACTATCATTTAGTTTCCAGTTAGTTAAAACATTAAGGAAGAGTGTACTGCTTTATTGTTTGTGCCCCCGCAATAATGTATTACCTTATATATTTTTTTCCTGCGTTATAATTGTAAAAGTATGTTTATAGTATACGTAGCATATTTTCAACATAAAACTGAAACTGCTAAAAGTTATGATAATATCATAATGATATAACTCATGACTCTGTGATTGGAAGATGGATGAATGCAATATGACATTGTACTTAAAATGCATACTGTTATATAATGTAAAAACAATAAAAAATGCAACTTAATGAAAGCAATTAATAGAAACATCCCAAATATAACTGTGGGGGAGATTTAACAATACACTTTTGTAAAGTTTAAGAAATGTGCAAAAATTATATCTTATGTCTGGGTTAAAAGGCATTGTTTTATGTGAAGTAAGAGCAATTTAATACTTCTCAATGTTTCCAAATGAACATTTTTTTTATTCTCTACTTTTTAAAGATAAGTTTGAAGATAATCTGCGATGCAAGTATTTCTGGAGGCCAAGGCGTGTCGAGCTGTGTTTTGGGATTCAACATTATGCAGGAAAGGTAGAGAACTTATGTCAGATAGAAATTCTTTGTTTTATCTTAGAACTAATTCTCAGATACCTAGATTATGCACGGAGAAGCTGCAGCTATCTGCTTCTCAAACTGAGACAAGTTGAAATATGATACCTGTATTACTTAGAGATGTATATCAATATATAATATTTGTGCGATTCATAAAGGTAGGAAGATGAACTGAATCTGTTGGCGTATGTCAGTTGAAGTGGAAATGTCCTGCGTCCCAATGATATGTCCCGTAGGTCCTGTACAACGCAGATGCCTTCCTGGAGAAGAACCGGGACACTCTACCAGCAGACATCGTCGTCGTTCTGAGGACCTCGGAGAACAAGCTCCTGCAGCAGCTCTTTTCCAGCCCCCTTACCAAAACCGGTGGGTAGAGGCAGGTCGCTTGCTCCTCAGTTGCTTTCTGGTAGGTTCTAAGCAAAGTTCTCAAGAGGGTTTGTGTGTCTTTATACTGGAAGTCCATCTGAATTACCGGGGAAGGGCTCGTCAGGGTGATGCAATCTTGGTGCCAGCAAGTCCTTAAGGAGAGTCTCTCGCCCACCCCAGAAACAATTAGGTTGCCCAGTTTGGCATGTGGACACCCCAGCGGGTGCGCCTCTGCTTGTTCTGCTTTGTTCCATCCCCAAGCCCCCCTCCCCTGAGAGTCAGAATAAAGCTCCCTTCCCCTTTATCTCCCCAGAGCTCCGCTCCCACTGGAATAGTCTGTTTTGATTTTCGCTAAGCCGTCCTCCTTGGATTCCAGTTGCTCCCCACTATCTCCAGTTTTTGGTGAAGTGGGATTTTTTGCTCTGATAAGGTTCCCAAATACCCAAGGGATGAATAAACAGTATTTAGATTTGCATAAAAGAAGTAGTGAACTTTCCCACAATAGTTTCTTCGGAAACAGGAATGGTAATAGGAATTAGCCATTTCTGTGATTGTGGCCACTAGAGTGAGCAGATTGTCTAGAAGTGTGTTAATGCATTTGTTGAGACTGAGATATTCAGTGCACACAAAAAATAAATCTCTTACTCAATTTCTACCTTGGTTAAGCCTCCATCTGAAACACAGAGATCTGCTTTGCGGCTTTGCCAGGCTGAGGGGAGCCTGCAGTGGGGTGGTATACTTTGTTTGGGCTGCTGAAATTCTACTCCTGAAGTATCGATCGTCGCTGCGCAGGGTTACAGACTGGCAGCCCCTAATGTGGCTTTACAACAGCCAGCTGTGGTCTGTGGCAGGACTTTCACCGCTCATTACTTCCATTGTCAGATTGTACCACTGAAATCAAAGTGCTGCTGTTGCTACACAGGTTGTTAATGGAAATTAGCAGTAGAAGGACATTCATGTGTCTGTCTCTCTCTGGGCATAGTATGTATGTATTGTATTTATGTTTTTCATAACCACTTATTCATTAAAGGGTAGTGGTGAGGAACCTATCCCAGGAAGTATATTGGACAGGAGGCCAGTCTATTGTAGGGCAAACTCACCTACACAAACTGTAAGCAATTTAGAGTCACCATGTGACCTAACTATATAATGTATGTGAGCTATATAATCGGACAGAAAAGTATCTCTCTTAAACTGAAAAGTCGTTTTTGAAACGCACTCTTTAAAGCAGTATCAGGGGGTAAGTGCATACAATTTTATGTTATTTTCTGGACCAGCAGTCTTCTTGAAAGTGCTGGTTGTCTGCAGCATTCAATTTTGGAAAATTGTGGTGATTTGTATACTTTAAACCAGAGCTCAGAATTCTAGCTTCTATGGCCCTTTGCCACTAGGTGGCAACCTTGTAGATACTCCATTATGCCTAGTTCATATTTCAGTCTTCCATGTGCACTTGCAGTCTGCATGGTTGTACGCACAGACTCCTGTACTACATGTGTCTGTGGGCACAGTTAGTCGTGGTTGGCACATTCATATAGCACCGGTATTCCAACAGAGGGCAGATGTTTTGCAACAAACACAAATACAGGCAGTGTATTGAAATTGGCTCAGAATGACAAATGTAGCTGAATTCTAGGGACAGTGAAACTTTGACTATGCAATGCTCTCATGATTGGACACTGGCTCTGAATGCTGATATACAATTGATGGACAAAAGTATCGGGACACCTGGCCAATATATATGGCATCCTATTCTAAATCCGTACGCTTCAATATGGAGTTGGTACCTCCTTTACAACTATAACAGCTGCCACTCTACTGAAGGCTTTCCATAAGTTTGTGGAGTATGTGTGTGTGAATTTTGCTCATCATCCAGAAGAATATTTCTGGGGTCGGGCAATGATGTTGGGTGTGAGAATTGTTGAAACTGCCTTGGTGTGCTGAATCATTATTAACTCTCTTCACTGGAACTAAGGGGCCTAGCCCAATTCCTGAAAAACAACCACATACCATTATGCCGTCTCCACCAAACTTTACAGTTGCCATAATGTAGTCAGACAGGTAAAGTTCTCCTGGCATCTACCAAACCCAGACTCGTCCATCTGACTGTCAGACAGAGAAGTGATTCATCACTCCATAGAACACGTTTCCACTGCTCCAGTGCCCAGTGACAGCGTGCTTTACACCACTCCATCTGATGCTTAGCATTGAGCTTGGTGATATGAGGCCTGCATGCAGCTGCTCGGCCATGGAAGCCCATTCCATGATGCTCCCGGTGCACAGGTTTCATGCTGGAGTCAATGCCAGAGGAGGACTGGAACTCTGTGTTATTGTGTCAGATTTTCAAGCACTATGTGCCTCAGCACTTGGCGACCCCACTTTACATGGTCTGTTACTTTGTAACTGAGTTTTTGTTGTTCCTAAACGCTTCCACTTTGCAATAATACCACTTACAGCTGACATTGGAATATCAATCAGGGAAGACATAAACTGACTTATTGCAAAGGTGGCATTGTATGACAGTTTTACGCTTAATTTCGTTGAGCCCTACAGTACGACCCATTCTTTCACAAACGTTCATAAACCTGACTGCAGTTAGATTCTTGATTTTATTTACCTATGGCGATGGCACTGAATGAAACACTTTATTTCAGTGATTGAGAGTTCTGTCCCAATACTTTTGTCCATATAGTGTACATAACTGAACTGCGAGATTATGGTACTATGCGTTCATTTAACATATAGGGTGACCAGATAATCCATGTCAGGAAGGACACACTGACACACGGGAATTGTAAATTACCATTTCAATTAAAAGGTCCTGGATTTCACTTGAGCACTGAGCTCTTGCTATGTGCTGATTGGTCAGTCTCCTATAATAATGCATGTGTCACTAATGCTAATGTGAAACAGCTGGATGAGTCTTTCAATCAAGGAAAGAAACCAGTCAAAGCACAAGAAGAGCGGAACTATTTAGCCGAGCACAGGAGCATGTGAAAGTAGTTTGTAAAACCCAAAGTAGCTCAGTGTCCTCCCTGACATGGATTATCTGGTCACCCCATTAACATGCCTGTTACATTAGCTGACCCACCCTGTGAGGCACGAGGAAGCTGTAAGCACTTCTTGCTAACTTGACTAGCTGTTGCGCAGGAGCAGAGAAGCTAAAGACAACAAGACACCAGGAATCACAAGCTGGTGGACCACAGACCACCTGGCATTACTTGTTGTTTTTACAAAGGCTTGAAAGGTGGGTACAAAGACACATTGCTGCTCACTCAGAGGAAAGAGAATGTATTTGCAGACAGATTCCTCCAATCTGGGAGGAACTTCCTGGATCCATGTTTGCGTTGGCTCAGGTCAGCATGGTCCAGCTACAATAGAGCCTCTGAGGTCTGTGGTTAGAGATTTGAGTCTATCCCACGTAGAAAGTTGGGAATAGGACAAACCAGTGACCACCCTGCGTCCCAACCAGACTTTGGGCCTGCAACTGGGAGCAAAGTGTGAAAAGGACATTTCACCAAGCCTTTATGATACTTTCTCACTGAACAGGAAAGGATTTTTGTATTTGTTTGACTTATTTCATAGCATATTATTAGGACAGCTGGCTCCAGTGATAAGGTATTCCTGTACCAGACTGTACCTTATAAATCACGTCTTGAATGACACAGATTTTTTTGTCATGTAGAACTTCAGCTTTTCTGAATTTGTATGGATGAGTAAATTAAATACAAGTAATTACCAATCTGAGAACCAAAATAAAACAGTTTGCCCTAGTCCAGCAGCCATGCCATTTAAATCGGTAGGATGATGTTTTAATTTGTTGATGTACAATATTTGTATACAACTAAGGGGTGTGTTTTATGTCCTTTTTATGCAGAAATACAACCAGAATGTTCCTATTACCCATAGTTCTGAGTGATGATATTTTTAAGCAATATTGATATTATGTATTTTAAGAATGAATGGGTAAAGTGTACCTATTCCAAAGTGCAGTTATTTAATTTCTATTTGTAGCATTTTAAGACTTTCAAAAATGGTGCAAAATACTATAAGTCTGTAAGTGTGTTGAGACAGGATCTGCTCTCTTTCTGATATGGAAAAGCAATATCAAGGCAAGAGGAGTCCCAGTATGCTAACTGACTTCTGCTGGACCTTTAAGAGGGATGTTCCTGTGGCCAAATACAACAGAAAATGATGCACTTCTACCTTTTAGCTGAGTCACTTCCACCATATACATATAAAGTGGTACCTCGGTTCTCAAACTTAATCCGCATTAGCATTTAAACACAAAATGAACAGCATAAAACAAGAAGAGCATTTTTTTGTTAATGGCTTCCAAAATAAATAAAGAGCTTATCCCAGCATTACCGGTAGTTGCTATTATTAGTCCTCTGTTTTAAGTCCACGTTTCAGTTTGTTTCCCCAGTCCGGTAATTCGGTGTGTTCGACTTGCTTAAAGCACTGGCTTAAACAACGCATTCTGATCCTGACGCGATGCATTACGGTTAGATGCATTACGACCTCTCACCCGGCTGCCAAACTGGAACTGCCTCCGTGATGACACACCTTTACCCTTATTGGCTGAAGAGTTTAGTTACGTGCATGACGTTTGTATCCCAGGCAGTTGCAATTGGTAATCTACTATTTCTCCCTAATATCACATAAAGGAGTGAGAACTGGTTTTCAGTTAATTTACCTGGTAAAATAAAGTTTAAATAAATGACAGAAATACTCTAATAGTACACGTAATGTTGTTACTGTAATGTTGCGCTGCTTTATTTCATTAATCGTCCAGTCTGTGAAGAAGGTATATGTATAGCCTAAAGTTAATTATGTGTCATTTAAAATCGTTGCATGATAGGGAAATTTTTATTATGTGAAGAGTACTGTAGGAATGATTTGTGTGACAGTAAAAAATTGTTAACCAGTGCTATTCATGTTTATCTCTAGATCTTACATGGAGCCTCACAAATTTCTCATCTCACATCGCAGAAGCATTTTCTTCTCAGAGTGTATTGCTGGATTTGACACAAATCCTTTCAAATGGAGGGGCTGATAGGTAGCTGTTTGGGAAACACTGTTGAAAATGTGTCAGTATATCAGAAATCCAGCCAAGAAGCATGTAGATAATGCATGTAGATAGATTGCATGTGTAGGAGACAACATTGTCTGTCAGTTGTGTTTAATTGGGCTAACGTTGAGAAGCACTCTACCTGACTGCAGTGATTAAAGGCCTGACATCATTGGTCTTGAAAACTGGTGTTAGACTGTTACATTCCTGCAATATTTACTATAAATCTATTCACACCACAGGGCTCTAATGTAGTGGGCTGTTTATAAAAGAGAGGCATAAGAAGAGTGATTTCTGACACTGTTGTGCTATGTACTCACCCTGGTGAATGCTGAAATGATGATATGTTTGTGGGGATGTATCCAAAACAGGAGATGAAGGTTTGGGAGATTGTATGGAGGCTACGTTAGGGACTGTGGCAGTTTGGTGTCTAACTTTGGAGTTTGGAGTTCCCGTGTTGTTGCCATGGTGGCGGCTAATTTACATAAGTAATTCGACTGAAGGGTCTTGGCAGTGGGCCAAAGTCACTGTAGTGTGTGAAATGGGGACTTTGTAAAGGAAGCCGGGGTGTAAAATCTGCTAAACACTAAGCCACTGTAATGCACCTCCGTCACCTGCAGAAAAAGCCAGGGAGTGCCTTTTGTGTTGGCGAACCATCAGCCGTGCAACATTGTTATCTATCACAATATGAGCCTTGTCCTGTTAATAATTGTCGCATTTTTATTATCATCTGTACAGTGGTATTTTAGAATTGTCCTGTGCGAAAAGCGTTCCTTTGGACGAAATGTCCGGAAACCCAACCAGCATACTGTGTGTCCGCTGAGGGTTACCTGGGGGCTGTGGAGTCCCCCACTACTCGGTTAGTACACTTCTGCTGGTTCCAGGCATGTGAGGAGTTTGTGAAGGGAGGAGATGGCTGGGACAAGGTATCACCTTTCAAGGATTTTGAGAGAGTAAATTGGGAAGTGCGTGTTTTGAGTCAGCAGTCCTCTGGATTCCACGGCTCACGTCCCTCCGTGGCGTTGGTAAGGTAGCGGCGCCCTGGAGTCACCCTGACCGAACGGCCCCATAATGCGCGGGTGTGTAGCACCAGCAAAGCCAATTACACCGTGGCTATTTGATGACGGATCCCTCCTGATGGCAATGCATGGCATTTAAATATACAGCCCCTGGACTCTGGAAATCGTCCCAGGCGCAGAGCGAGCGAAGGATTGCAAGCCAGGGGTAATCTCATTCGACGTGGTTGCTGGGTTTCCGGATCCCATTCCCAAAGAAGGGAAGATAATGACTCGTGACCCTGCTTCCGCCAGCCGAGGGCTCTCGGTTCCCCAACGGTCGGGGATCGTCGGCTGCGTGAGCCGGCTCAGCCTCCACATCTGAACCGTGGGGCCCACTGAGGGTCCCCTGGAAGAGCGGCATGGTGTCGAATATCGAAAGCAGGGATTGCTGTTTAATCCCGGGCACCTCGGCTCGTCAGGAGAAATCCAATACTGCTGCCACACTTCTTATTTCTGCTCTGTGTGCGTGCATGCAGGGGCGCGCATGTATAGGTGTGTGTGTGTGTGTGTGTGTGTGTGTGTGTGTGTGTGTGTGTGTGTGTGTGTGTGTGTGTGTGTGTGTGTGTGATTTTCGGCGTGCTTAATTTTCAAAGTGAACACGCCGATGCCAGAAGCACAGAAAGGGTGGGGAGGTTCCTCTTCTCTCACAATGGGGCTTTTGCTAAGAGAAACACACAGACCAGGAATGATCAATCTGATTCCCCAACTTGAATGATGCTAAATTGGAGTTCAGACTCAAGTGCACTACTTGTGCACTACGTGTAAAACACCTATAGTATTGACAATTAAAACTATGGATATGTGGCTGGAAGAAACAATGTATCTATAATGAAAAAAAATTTGGAATATGGAAATAATGCGCAAAAAAACATCAACCTTTAATAGGGGGAAAGGTGCATTATTGTCACATGTAGTTGAAAAATAAGTGCATTCCCGTTATGTGTGTGTTTTGGTACATATCAGCAAACAGGGGCGTGTTCCACCTGAGGGCTCTTCACTTCACTGGTGATGTGGGAACGCACACGTTCTGGAGACGGAGAACGCGCAGCGGCACTCCACGCGTTCGCCCGGCCCTCTGCCGCTAATTCCTGATGACAGACATGTTCCGACATTCTCCTCCCACAGTGCTAACAGAGAGATCTCCCTCCCCCTCCCTCCGAAGAATCCAGCTGCCTCAACTTTTGGCTAAGAGCAGTAGAACCGTCTTCAGCTGGGTCCTGATTTTGATTTGGGTTTGTAGAACAGTGCAGTGTCTTCGATCAATGTACATATTCTCAGCTCCTCCGCTTTTAACCCTTTGAACCGCGTTTAAATAAGACTACATTAATGAGTGTGAATTATGATGATGATTATTCTTATTATAATTTAGCCTACCCTTCATTCACCCTGATATGCACAGATCAATTACTCTTGTCATATATAATTGATGATATGTGTGATTAATGTATCTATCCCAAACTTTTAACCTTATTTAGAAAACTGGGGCTGAGCCATGATCATATTCTTTGGGTGTGTTACACCTGTAGTTATGGGGGACTGCGCGGTGCTGTACTGTAGCCACCTGTACTGACCTGTAGCTGGTACCTGTACCTGTACCAGCTCAGGGCTGTGGTTATCTGTATCAAGAGGGGAAGGCTAACCAGAGCATGAGCATGTGACTTTGTTAATCTCGTCGGCATGTCATAGTGTGATGTCTAACCATTCTCACAGAATTATGTATCAGAAGATATTTAACCTGCCAAAAATTCTCTTTCGAGAGCATTTATCAATGAGCTCGGCCTCATGAAGATCATACTGCCTGCCAGTTCCCTTGGCTCTATTTCACCCATTTTCTTGTCCACCGAACTAAAAAATTTCCTCTGTTCTATCCCTATTAACATTAAACAGTTCATCATTGAACCTATTTTCAACATTTTCATTGTTCCTGTGTTTCAGCTCGTGGTAACAGTATATATGAAAATCAGTAGAGCCATTGGGTCACTGACAAGTGTTTCTTTTATATTCTCTGCTGTCTGATGTCACACATTGTGGGCAGGTTAAAGATCCCATTTAGCCTGTGAATGGAGGAAGGAAACTCAACACATAAAAAATCCACATACTCAAAGCAGAGGCAGGATTCAAGCCCCCACCCAGAAAGGCTGTCAGCAGCCCCTCCCACTGAGCCACATGCCACCTTTCACTCCTGTTGGGTGTATTATGTTCATTATTTTATTACCAAATGGTATGTACAGAAGATGACATAATGTAGTGATTAAAATAACCAGTCCTCTTTGAATTATTGTTTAAGCATCATTATTACACTGTAAGATAAGCTGTTTACCATGGTATAGCAAAACATGAATAGTCCTATCGAATTGCTTCTGTGGACTTTGTGTAGATGAAAAGCCAAAGATGTTGGCAGCCAGAATAGCCATTGAAGCCGTTTTCAATAAAGGAAATTGGTCACAGGCCTAGCAAAAATATCGAGGGAGCAAGCCCTTCTGTTTCAAAACTATCACCATATGGTCAGTTTCACTCCTCTCAAACCTTAATGAAGTCCATTAACTTGGCTAGAGTCAGTAAGGTGTATCTGACAGTTCTGCAACGATTCTCCATTTCTGAACCCTCAGGTTGTGTAGGGGATGCTGTATGCTTAATCATTGGAGCACCGTTTTGTCTGAATATTGCAACAGTTTGTAATTGCTGCTACCTTAAACAAAATATGACCCAGATTATTGTGGGGTGTGGGGGGGACTGGCTTCATTTCTGTTTTCCACCATATTAACGGCAAATAGAAAGTCAAATACGAAGACTCATCTTGCCAGACGCTTTCTTAGTTGATTTTATAAAACACCTAAAATTATTAGCCTTGCTCAGTGTTGAAATCAGAATTCTGGAATTGTGGGTTTTTTTCAGATTATTGGGGTTTTTTTTCAAGGAGTCGATTTTATATCACAATAAATAATTATTATTTCCTGCTTTAGGAGAATGGATTTGAGAGGAAGGAATTTGTCCCCTTCTTGTTTAGTAGTCAAATTGCAGCTTTGTACACATTGCTGGTCATGCCTAATGACATACTGTTCTTCCATATTCTTCCATGGAGCTGAAGTTCTTAGACCTCATACAAGCATAACCTGGGGAAAAAGCAAAGCTTGAAAATAAGGTTGTCATGTCTGGTAGGAGTACCTGGGAAAAATGGTTACACGTGAGAAATAATTAGAGCTTTTTCAATATAAACGAATATGGATTTCATTACATGTATAAAATCTTCAATTAATCAAGTTTAAGAGATTAAATGATATATTTTAGCATTTATATTACATATCTGATCATTAAACAAAGAAACATGTTACATGTGGATTTTCCCCAGAACACCATTTATTATATCCCTCGGTAGTTCTGAAATGAATTACCTCATGTTTGGTGCAGCCACATCACAGAATTTGAGAAGAATGAGCTTTGAGTGTCCTGCTCTTTGATATGTTTCTGTTTTGATTATTTTTAAGCAAGTCTTCATAACATAGTAAGAGAGAAGTTGCCCCATTGGCTGAGCTCTGCCTACACCCCACCCCTGATGTCATGCTGTGTTTTCGTTAAGGTGTGAGGTACAGCTGCTCTGTACAATTGTTTATTTTGGGGTAAAAATCCTTGAGATGTTATAAAATGCTTCCCACTCATTATAAAAATCCTGCCACCCATGGATTTTGACTTTGATGTCACCAATCCTGCTTCAAAGGCTTCGTTCAGTGCTATTAATCATAGTTTAGCCTCTGAAGACACAGCCAGAGAAAACATTTGGACATCTTGTGCTATACATGCTCATAAACGTGGAGATACTTGGACTGTCGTGCACATGCCTGGTACATATCTGCATTCATGCAGTGCAGTGTTCACCATAAACTTAACAATGAACTGTGTTGTTGTTGCTTTTGCTCTTTTTCCAAAGGAAATCTGGCAACATCACGGGCAAAGGTGACGTCAGCTTCAAGGTCACTGCCATCCCAGCTAAACCCTGGACGCACTAAGGTAAAAGTGATTTTCCCTTGAGGATCCCATTGTTCAACTACACATCCATAAAAAGTTGTACTCTATGAAACGAGAGTATTCTCCTCCTTTTTATTCAACTATTGTCTTAATCTGTGAACTTCCTTTTTATAGGCTGTAGTGTTATGCATCATTAGTGCAGTATTAGTACACATAGGCTGATCCTTCCAACGTAATAAACTTAAGAGCATGTCTTTTCATGATGCCATGTGTCCTGCTCTCCAGCTACAGCTAGCCTTTTACTCTCTTGCCTTTACATTCTTAGCTTTCCACATATTTGCTTTCTCCTTAGATACCTTCATAATGCATTATAATGGTCAGTATATGAATTAAGGATACTTTTTGTACTGCATTATGAAGGTATCTGTAGAGCTTCATAAATCATTTATAAGCATGCGTAATGAACATGACGATAATGTGTTATGCCTTTTTATAAATGTTTATAACCATTTTTATAGTGCTTTATGAATTCATTATAATTTGTTAAGCGTGTATTCATAGATTCTTATAAACATGGCTTTCATAGAAATTGTTACCATATTTTTTTTTAAATGCTGAACCCTCCCATATCCTGGTTAACACTCTCGTCAGTATAAGCTCAGTGGCAAGTCTGTCATCCATGTCATTCTCCTGTGTAAAGTCTTTGACTGGCTTGGACTTGAAAGCTTTTAATAGTATCAGTTCACTGTTTGGTGACTGAGGATTCCGCTGTCAAGCCCAGGAAGGAACACTGCCGGAGTTACACAGAACACTTTGACGCTAAGTTGACACCGCTTTGTTCTTAGTAGGTTTACGTTGTCACTGCTGTGACAAACATTAAGTTGCGGTTGCTTGAAATTTCTTTCGAAAGGGCTGAGAACCTTGTTGAAGTCACTCCTGCACTCTAATGCAAACGTCCCACAAATGAGGAATCGTGCATTTTGGACATTACTGTGATTAATTCCTCCCAAGCCCTAAACCCTTCTTTCCTGAAGTTTAGTGAAAATTACAGGACCGATGCTGCTCTGCCCGTAGTGAATACGCTCTTTCGTAATAAAGTGTGCCGCATCTTTTTGTCACGCAAAGCCCCATTTTTTACGCTCTGCCCTCAAGGACAGAAGTTAATGGGATTAAGTGGGATAATGTCAGCCGCTTCGATTTCCATTCCCTTCACTCCCTTTTGTGTTTCCTTTCATATATTTCCAAATGTTACTTCCTGTTCCCCGAACACCTGCTGAAGGTATGAATCTGTTATCTTGCCATAATTATACTACCTCATCGAATGCTTTTTTCATGCTGACTTCCACTGAGTTATAATATCTGACTGCAAAATATCTGACTGCAAATGCTGATTCTCTTTAGCTCTCTCTGTGAAAATATGTTCTGGGTCTAGTCAGCCAACAGGGTATAATTGCATGTCCAGGAGGGTGTTCCTTGTAGCCTCACTCTGTTATTACAGAATAATATTGCTTGTGTTAAGGTAAATGCCATAGTTTAAAGATGAGCCATTATGACCAATAACACAAGCAAGCATGCCATGGAGCCATCTAAACTCCCAGACCAAAGACAGGGTATTCTAGTAAAATATGGTTGTGTATATGGTTGACAGCAGTTCTGATTTAAAAAAAAATCATTCATACAATCATAATTATAATAACACACACTCTCACTTGTGTGCTAGACATTGAATTGGTAGAAAAAATCAGGTACTGGTAAATAAAGCACTATTAGATTAAGGCATTTTATACAAACCTTTTTGACTGATTCCTCATGCCTACAGTGTTGAGTTTAAGCCAAAGCTCATTTTAGATAACCAGGAACCAGTGTTTTTTTGTTGACTATTTGGTCAACTTTACTTAATGGAATTGATGTTTAAGCAAGCTTTTGCATGCATGGTGTTAATAAATGTTTGTGTTTTCTTTCTACCAAACTCTGCACATCACTGCGGATGTGAAGAATATAGCCCCAGGGCACTTGTGCTCCTGAGGTTGTGACCAAATATAAGCATCAATGGAGCCCTTCCTGACTGAGCGCTAACACTTGGTAGCTGAGTGGTGCTAGGGGAGGTAGCAGTATCAGTTAGCGTCAGCTACCAACAAAAACAAATAGCAGTAATACTGTCTTGGTTAGTAGTAATAACAGCTGCAATACTGCTGGTTCACGTAGCACTACTGAGCTAGCATTGATGTTTACATCCAGTTATGTTATAAGGGAGCTAGAGAGTCCCACTATTTATCAGTAAAAAAAGAATATTACTGATAAATATGATATTTGTTCCTTATCGATTTTTTTTCCAACCATATTGATATAATCAAAAAATATGTGTGGAAAGCATTTTCATTGTTACTTGCAACTAATTCTATGTACAGTCAAACTGCATTATTGGTCTGAAAAACAAACATACAAAGAAAAAAAAAGCCTTTCTCCAAAATAAAATCCCTTTTTTCCTACATCCGATTACACTGCCAGGAGCAGGACAGCCCCCGTGCTTGGTTTGGGCAGATAATCGATATTGCTGATAAATACGATATTTGTTCCTTATCGATTTTTTCCAACTATATTGATATAATTGAAAAATGTGAGTGTAAAGAGTTCTCATTGTTACTTGCAACTAGTTCTGCTTTCACTGGGTCAAAATGCATTATGGGATTGAAAAACAAATATATGAAAAATCCCTTTTTCCTGCAGTTGGTGATAAGCACACCCCGCCAAAAAGACAGCACACTTTGCATGTGCACTGTGTACACACCCTATCCCTAGCACAGTAAACATGTTTGTGTTTCTTACAAAAAAATCATACTAAAACATAACTTCCTATCTTAATGTTTTTGTGATTATGATGGTCATTGTTCTTGGTTCCTGGTATCTCTACCCTGTAATGCTGACATTTTACAAATATGTGTGAACCAAATATTGGGTACTATAGGCTGTACTGGACTGTTTTAAGGGCATTGCATTTTTAAGAAACATTACCTATGTATTGCTTGTAAAGAAAAATGCAAAACAGGCTGTATTAACATATTAATTTGTTCATTGATTTATTTATGATCTTGAGTTTAGACATTATCAAAAATCGAGATATTTTTCGCGGCAGATTCAGATATGGCACCAGCCTTACCTTCTGTGCAGGGATATGGTCGGTGTGTGGAATTTGGTAGAAAGCAAATGGATCTTACATGAAACAACAAGGTGGATCATCTTGAGTAACCTGGTCATGATTTCTAGTAAGAGACATTGCTGTTGAATTTTTTCAAGTGTATTTTTCGGCACTTTAATTACCACAGAAAAAAAATTCAGCTCCATTATATTTGCCAGAAGGCTGACAATTTTACAGCTTATATCTCCGAAATTAGGCAGCTCCGACTGCTACAATCTAGATGGATAAATGGCACTACAGCATATCTGGACTGCCCCTTTAACTGACGCAGAACTCCAGGAATAATGAAGAAGGTGCAGGTTTCTAAACACCTTTTGATAAAGCTCTGGAACATACAGAGGGAGACCTCTCAGGCTACACACCACAAGCGGTCAAAACCTTTAGCTGCAATGGGAGAAGTTGCCATAAAAAAATGGCCGCACCTTTCTGTCCCGTGACAGCATAAAATATTAAGATATGCACTTTGCTGTATAGACTTGCTGTAAAATATTTATTGCTTCATTAAATATGATGAAGTTGTGAAGAGAACAGACCATCAGAATTCTAATATTGTGTCTTTTTAGTGCAGTGTCGTGCTGAGATCCTGATTTGTATATAGATTACAGAGGAGATCCAGAACCCGAAGCAAAGTAGCCTTCATTTTCCTGTAGATTGTTGATTTTGTCTGCATGGTGCTAAAATCAAGCCACAGTAAAACCACTCATGTACTAATGATCATCTCATTATCAAACTCTGTGCAGTTGCATTAAGAGGTGGGCTTTACTCGTAGCTAATTTCTCGCCATCAGTCAATTTTTCAGCTGTGCATAAACTTTGCAGTATTGCCCGTGTCTTATTTTGCAACTGTTAGTATTTAAATGTAAGCTTTGTTTTGTGGTATATTTTTGCATTGCATTTATTCATTGACATAATACACGCTCCTGGCTGTTTTTGTGCCGCAAACATGGGGGCTTGCAGGCTAACAGTGTCAGGGGTCTTCTCTGCTCAGGTGGACACCATGGAGATGATGCGGCATCCGGGGGAGACCACCAACATGAGGAGACAGACTGTGGCCTCTTACTTCCGTGTGCGTATCCTTGATGGTGAACTATTCTTGATGCCAGATAGCTACGTCCTTCAAAGCCGAGCCAGGCAGCAGAACGGCACAGCCATAGTGAAATGCCATAGTGCTCCTTTTCTTAGCTTCCCGTCATGCTGTCATGAGCCGCGGCACACGGACCAGGGAAACAGGCAAAGGCGATCAGGAGTGGGGTGAAATAAATGGGTTTAATAGGTGAATGTAGGGGCATAACAATCCTAACACTGCACGACACTACAATGACAGAACTAGGGAAACAAACTCTGACGTGGACTTAAATACGCTGAACTAATAAGGGCAACTGGAAACAGCTGTTAAACACATGAGGTTAACGAGGGGAGTGTGGCACAGGAGGATCGGCACTATCGGGGCGGGACACATTCAGACATGCTGCTCGACGGCAGCTCCCCAATCCCACTGAAAGCTCTCGTTTGCTCCTACGTGGGAGCTCAATGCTGGGAAAACCGTTCATGACTCCTTGAAAGATATATGCAATCCACCCGAATTCACAAAGAACATCTGTAACTGAAATGCCGCTGTCATGAGCAAGTTGAAAGCTAGTCGTTTTTGTTCGTGACCACCACTACACTGACATTTCCAGCTTTTCAACATGGTCTTGTGTTACACTTATGCATGCACAGTCAGTCATCTTTTTTTTTTTGCCTTGTGTCAGCAGTATTCGCTGATGGACCTCCTCTCCAAAATGGTGGTGGGCCAGCCGCATTTCGTGCGATGCATCAAGCCAAATGACGACAGACGGGCACTACGCTTCTGCAAGGAGAGGGTGATGGTGCAGCTGCGCTACACAGGGATCCTGGAGACGGTTAACATCCGCAGGCAGGGATACTCACACCGGATCCTATTCGATGAGTTTGTTAGCAGGTAACAGCCACAAGTCACATGGGGTGCCAATAATATTTAACAAGAATCTAGTGAATGGCAGAAAACCTTCAGATAGTTAGGGACTAAACAGATGCACCCAAACATTGATCCTACTGCATTATAAATTCAGGTCTGATATATTACAGCAATGCATAATTACCTTATTTCAACTATTCTAAAAACGGTTATTTTGAAGACCTTGATATCCAAGAAGACCCTGTTATCCATCTGCTATTGCATACAGTGTGAAGAGTTGGATGCTGGAAGAGTTCCAGCAGTAAGATGTGGGTTTATTTACCTCCCTTCCTACCAGTTAAGGACCTGTAATCAAAATAAACTAAGTGTGTTCTTCTCATCATGCCATTTCCAATCAGACAAGTTAAGATTCATAAGCCAGAAAGTATGGGAAGATGACAAAATCGCTATAATGGTACATTCTTTTCTCTCTTAAATCTTACTATTGAACTCCAGCACAGTATTTTGAAGTACAGTAGTTTTAAAGTATAAGGCTGCTGTTCCATTAATCTGTTTTTTTTGTGTGAGAAGACAGTGAAATGTTCATGATATCAAACTCTTTTTATTACGAAAAACACCCAATTTATAGTGCATTGTCCTTTGTGTGATATCATTGGCTGAAATGAAACAGACAAATGTTACAGCTAAAATACTGGAACCTGCATAAAAATTGATTTAAATGTGTGCTTTCATATCAAAGGCCCCTCTGAAGTTGGCAAGCAGTACAGTTTGTCTGCACCATCAAAGGCCTTGCAGGTATCAACAGGAATTAAAGTAAAACATAGCAAAGCATGGAGATATCAAAGACGAGTTCCATCCAATGCCATTGTAATTTCTCGTTTTTTGTTACCAGCTTCTGAGCACACTGGTGATCCAACAGTTTTAATAGGCTTTGATATTGAACAAACTTGTAAAGGCCTCTTCCTGTAAGCCAAAATCAGCCCCCTTGTCCCTGCAAAAGTAAAAGCGGGAAACAGAAGATTCTCATAGACCTTCAGTGGACATCCTCTTTCATGTGTGAAAGAAGAGTTAAGTAGGAAGGACTTCTATAGTAAGCCCTATAGAAAAGCTGATGGAGGTGACAATACTATGATATGGAATCCGGATCCTCTTGCAAATCACCTGACAGGAGATCGCAATCTGATACTTTTCTTTACCGCCTCTTGGGGGGAAAACAATCACATTTTTCTCAAGGGCCCTTTACTGAAACTATGATGTTTGAAAGCTTGTGTTACACATCTGACATCAGTCTCCTGCACTTGTACATATTGTGAAGTATCTGGTATTTTTTGCCATCCGCTAAGATTTTGCTGTGTTTACAGGAAAACCAGCACAGCTTTTTTCTCTTTTTTTGCTGCAGGCAGACTGTGGTTAAACAAGTCAAGCTCTGCAGAGAGACAGATTAAACGGATTTACATTGTCTGCACCATGAATTAAACTGGGTCTCATATACTTTGATGTTATTTCAGTATAGTGCTACTTTCCTGGTATTCTTGACTTTGGACTGCTCTACCTATTTAAGTGTTTTATATCAGTGATAAGCTTTTGTGAAACACTCTGATGCCTCTTAAAGATAGAATTTGGGTTCTGATTCATGGCAAGAAACGTGTTTCTTTCATCAGCTTGCCTCGACTCTTAAGAATAAAAGAACATATTCTGTGATACAGCCAGTGGCTACATAAATGACCAGCACATTTTTTTTTTTATGAGTTGTAAGTGATGATTGCCATAGGGTTTTCTGATATTGAAAAGCCACTTTCAACATATTATAATCCCATTACAAATAGTACCTGTAACATGTTTCTCTTCACAATTAATCACATAATAGTATAGCGTGCTATCACTACATGTTTAATGATAAAAGTATACCAATATCAAACAAATATTTAGGATCGTATTATCTATGATGCCTCACATGTTGCCTGATGTTTCACTATGATATTTATGGTAGACGTTCGGTGTACCCTATTGAGTATTGTGTACCCCGAAGGGGCGGGTGTGTTTCAGCACTTGGATTTGTCACGGAAGTTCTCCAGGAGTTCTCTCCAACAGCCCCCCTGAGATACATTAGACAAATAATAGGAGATCTGCTGTACATAAAATCTTCAATGGGTGGATGTTATTAGGGGCAATATGATAGTCCGCTTTGCAAGAGGTACATGAAATGGGCATCTGCCTTGCTCCGACGTGGCTGTACCATTTTAATGAGTGCTGCTTTATATGGTGGGGGACGACTTTGATCACTCAGCTCCAGTCCCCCATCATCTCTTAACATTCATTTCAAGACCACTGGAAGACTTGTTGAATAGGGTTAAATCCAGACCTACTGAGGGCCAATTAGCAGCCCTTGGATCTTTGTACCTTGGACACCGCTGTAAGGAAGTTCTCCTGAATGGACGCGATGACTTTGCTTGGTGATGTGCTGAGCTGACTGACTTGTGTGACAAGGTGTGAGTGTGGAGCCAGTTGTTCTGTTTGCCAGAGGGGTGTTTCAAGATCTCTGCTGATGTATATATCTTTCTGTGTATACTTGATGTATTTATACATATTGTTTGTTGTATATCTTTTTGCATATATTTCAAACTAACATGTACTGTCCTTTTATCGTATCTCTGGAGTTCATAATTCTAATGCCAGTATTAGAGGTTTCTGCTCTGGCTGTAGCAGTAATTGTTGTAGCCTCATACCTCCAGTGTTGTAGGTTCAAATCCTGTCCCCAGCTATCTGTGTGACGGTTATGCACATTCTTCCCACTAGGTTTTCTCCTTGATTCATTGATTTTGTGTATCTGTGTTGGCTTGTACCTCTGGGAATAGGCTTCAGGTTAGCTGTGAGACTGCATTGGAGCTATGGATGTAGCTATGAAAGATGGGCAGATAGATATCTGCAACTGCTTCAATTTTTATTCACCATTCTGTTGTGCTTTAAGACAAACACATATAGTATATGTGATTACATTTATATAAAATGCTGTGAAACATATCACAATGACATGGTAATATTAAGCAGAATAATGCAGTTCTGTTTTGTTCTTCTCTTGAAACTCACTTACCACCTCCTCTTCTTTACCCGAATCAGGTATTACTGCCTGGCTTTCCGGGTACATCTGATGCCAGAGGCCACTAAGGAGAATGTCATTGTCATCCTACAACAGGCCAAACTAGACAACTGGGTCCTGGGGAGAACTAAGGTGAACCTAAAATGCTGTATTGTCCCATTTATTCTATGCAGGTTTTTCAGAGGAAAAATTGAGGAACCCAATGGCCAGTTTTAGGACATTGTTTTTGCAGGAATCATCAAGTTCAAGGACAAAGATGTAAGGTTCATACTTCCATTGCTTAGTTAAATGTAGGACTTCTATCTAGTGTCCTTATTAGCCTGAGGAAGTTTTAGGGAAGGGAGCCAAACTTCATTATTAGTAATTTCCCTGTGGTAAGCAACAGGGAGAGGGAGCATAACCTGATAGCCAAACATGTGGGAAAGAACAAATCCTCAAAGACAAATGAACAAACCTGAAGGGACTGGAGAAAAAAATTATGGAGCAATCAGTTAGGACCAGCATAATACTCAAATCCAAGCTTACTATAGGGGTGAAAAGAAGCTCACCAACAGGCACTTCCCCCTGCAGGAACCTTTTTCAGAAACCAGAACTTTTTCAGGAATCAGGAAGTTCCGTATTATTCCCACTGCAGGAAATTGGCCCAGTTGTTGTTCCTAAACATTTTTTAAGTCCTGCCTAGTAGTAGGTACTTTTCCCTTTCCTTGACTTTTCCCTTAGGAACTATGTTAAACTTTACTGATTTATTGACCACAAGCAATGGCGCTAACTTGGAAGTTACACAGGAGTGCATGGAAAATTACAGAAGTAGTGGAGCAAAAAAATTAGCAGATGGAGGTATTTTTGTGTCTCAATTAGTGCATTAATGAATACCTTTGCTGCTTGCCTCTCTATATTTATGAATTGGAAAATTTGATCGATAACCAATATATTTTGTCTAATATTGTCGGTGCGGCTTATAAGCATAATAATATTACATCATTCGTTATTATGTGGTAAGTGAAGGACCAATCTGCTGGCCAGATTTATAAATGAACTATAAACCTATTGAGGGCCATATAAAAAAATGCTGTGTCCTGTTTTGAATCAATAAAGGATGCAATTTGGCCCATATTTTTGGACCATGTGATCAATCCCCCGATAAGTAAAAAAGTAACGAATAAAACCACCTGTTCGTCCTCCTTTGTTTTCGGGTGGTGGTGTAGTTTCATATTAAATTACGCACTTATTATGAAGTTTAACCTATGAGCTTTTTTGCATCTCTCATGCTTATCTAGTATGAAGGCACAGCTCTTGGTGTGCAGTAGCAAAGCAACACAAAAAGTTCCTGAAAGATGTAGCCTAAGAACTCAGAAACAGAGTTAGGAAGAGAAGATAACAGCATGACCCTGTGCAGTCACCTGACTCAACCTAATGGAACAGATGGTGACCTCCTACACCGCTAGTCTTGTAAAACGTTTGTTGGCACACAACAGCACCTGCGGTTCCTTGCTCTCTATAGAGAGGTGCTTTTACACGGAAGTTCCGGAATCTGGTCCCTTGTTACAAGTTCCTGGGCTGTTTCGATCGGGGACCGCTGTAGCTCTTGGCCACTTTCTTGTGGTGCTTTCATACATCACAACAGGAACTTGGACCTTTCTGCTAAATAAGCGTGGGAGACACAAAACCTTTGCAGGTTAAACTTCACACATAATTGAAACTACACCGCCACCCCAAAACGATGGATGAATAAGTTGTTTTATTAAGTAATTTGTTAGTTTGGCTGTTTGCTATTAGTTATTGGGGGGGGGTACCATTTTTTATTTATATTTTATTCATACAACCCATGACATGTTTAAATTCATTATTAATTCTGCTCAGCAGAACAATCTTCAGGTTTCACAGAATTAAAAACAATGTATTTTGCTAATTAGCACTGGCAAGTTTCACTGCTGGGACTGACAATATTAGACAAGAGTATGTTTTTTATCAATCAAATTTTCCAATACAGAAATATGGAGATGCAAGCAAAAAAAATATCCATTAAATGTAACTGAGCTAGAAAAATAATTCCATCTACCCAGTTTTTGCTCCACTTCCTCTGTTTTCCTGCATTTCCACATAAGTTCCAGGTTAGCAGTGGTGCTTCAGGTCCATGAGAATCGCTCTGAGTGCCTCCCCAGGAGTGTCCGTATGAAAAGTACCTAGTCTGTAGTTCTTCTGCATCCTATTTAGTCCCCACTCCAATCGGGCCAAGTTCCTGTGGTATAAATGTGACAAAAGTTCTGAAAAAAGTTCCTATAGCGTGAATGTGCCCGTATAAAGCCAAGGATCCACCACGCAATTTAGATTTCTTCACCTGAGGACACAAGTTTTGATGATTAAAGCATACCTCTTGAAAAAGACTTGTTCCGCTCCTTTTGGGGATGGTCTGGGGTGCGTACGATGACTCCAAAGTCTCCTGGGTGACAGGAGCCATAAAGAAACTGGAGCATAAATCTGTTCTTCTGGGTTGGGGGCCCAGTATGATATGCTTTTATGGGGCCCAAAATTTCTAGTGGCACACCTGCAAGACTCTACCAGAATGCAGTGGGTTCAGATCCCAGTAAAAGCTCCGCTGTTGTAGCCTGACAGAGGTTACTTTATCTGGTTTGCTCAGGTAAAACATATAACTTTGTAACTTTGTAAATAGATTAAGATGTGTCATCTTTGCAGGGAACAGTTTCTTTTCTTGTTCAACTTTCATGCATTTGCCTCCCACTGAGCTCATTATTTCAGCTGCCATTAGCCCTGATATAATGGAATTTAATCTAATGCTGGCAAAGAGCTGTCTTTGGCCGGGGCTGACACGGTCCCCGGGGCCCACAGGTTTTCCTGAAGTATTACCATGTGGAGCAGCTGAACCTGCTGCTGAGGGAGGTCATCGCACGGGTGGTGCTAATGCAGGCCTACGCCAAGGGGTGGCTGGGCGCCCGGCGCTACCGCAGGGAGCATGAGAGGCGCGTACGTGGAGCAGTTGTGATCCAATCAGGTGAGGCCACATTCAAGCCACATGACCATCCAAGTCGTCAGAGTGCTGGGCCATTAACACTGCACAACCTGTGAACTTAGCGTAATGGCTTCCACCCAAACTTTCCATGCGACAATGCAGGTGACCTGTAACCTATCATCTTAAGTCCAAAGATCAACACTCCATTACAGCTTTAATGGCAAAGTAGCATTTTTTTAGTTTAGGAATTTAAAAATAAAGACTCTGTATGTTTATTGCTCATCAGTCTCTCTCCTCTCTGTAGCCTGGAGGGGCCATGCCGCTCGTCAGACGCTCCGGCTAATCAAAGCGGAGCGGGAGAAGGCCGCCATCCGCATACAGTGTGGTACACAGCAGTTATCGTCCTTCAAAAAGACTTAAGAAAGTTGTTTTAAGTTGATCCTGGGCACATTGCCCAACCTGTGCAACAGGCTCATGAACTGAAGTCCCGATAAAGGCCAGTGTGTTTTAAGGTTCATGAAATGCCTTTTTGATCTTGGTAAACCTCTATGAAACAGCAATAATTAATCAATAATGTATGAGAAGCTTTTGAAAGTTTGGGCAGCATTTGGTCTCTGTGTTGCAGTAGAATAGCGCATATTAAACCCGACCCCCCCCCCACCCCCCCCCCCCCCCCTTCTTCTCCCCCCCCCCCCGACCTACCCGCCGCCGGCCGGCCC
>JAABNY020000001.1:31234357-31245066 GCA_015164015.2 Brevimyrus niger
GTGTGTGTGTGTGTGTGTGTGTGTGTGTGTGTGAGAGAGAGAGAGAGAGAGAGAGAGAGAGAGAGAGAGAGAGAAAGGGAACATAACTGACAACTGGATTTTTTTGGGTTGGTACATGAAAGTGTAAACTTTATGCATTCATAAAATTGTACTGTCAAAAGAATATTCCAGGAAAATATATTTCAAATAATTTCATTTCATCAAATTACGATAAGGGGAAATGTAAATATCATTTCAGATTTTTTTAATCATTACTGACATATGAAAACTGTACATCAGCCCATAAATTTGAAGTTCTTCGACAATTGTTTCATCCCACTGGATTTCCGTTTTTCATTTTTAGAGAGTATTTCACTATGTACACAAAATCCTGACCAATTTTCAGCCTGTCATTAAATGCTGAAAACACAAGTAGTAGTTCTAATTTTCACACAGATCCAATAAATCTTTTGGAAATATTCTGAAAGAATTATGTGATATTGTCCCAATGGCTATAATTCATGCAAATTGATACGAATGATCCAGAGCCAAATTGAAACAAAGTGATCCAAGCTTATGGCGTAATACAACATTAAAAGGCACCCTTTCCAATTACCCTGCATGCGGGTCCCGGTCATCTTTTCTGGGGCCCTTTGCGGAACTGTACTTGGGAAGTCCCCCCCATCAAAAAAGTCGATCATTTATATCCTCAGCAATGCAGGTAAATCAGGGGCCTTATGTGGCTGCCAAAGCTTTGCCTGTGCCCATATAAATATCACATTTCTAAAGTACCGTATGTTAATCTTTATTTTAAATATTTAGCCAACACTTTTTATCCAAAGTGATGTATAAGTGAGAAGGCAGGGTCAGACAGTCCCTAGAGCAACTGGGGTTAAGGGCCTTGCACAAGGACCCAGCAGTGAAGGCAGTCTGCCAGCCATGGAACTCAAACCAGTAACCTTCCACTCTCAGGTCCAGAGTCCTAACCCACAGAGCCGCATATTAAAATGTGGCTCCATTTTAATTAAAAGACATTGCAATGGAAAATATACCTCTTGCCAGTTGCCTGCAGCAGAGCAATTCATTCATATAATTGCCAGTTATTTTACTTTATACCTTCAGTCAAACTTAGAAATTTAAAATGGGTGGGTTATATCATTACTAATAATCACTCTCTAGCAAATCACCCCCCCCCCCCAACCTACCTCTGTTTATCCCACAGCACGTGAAAGGCTCGGTTTTATTCAGTATAGTAATTTTATATTTTTGTCTGTTCCACAGACAGGATCACAGCCCAGCCATAAATGTAGCATTGGGATATAAAAGTGTTATCCATTTTTGCAGAAATATATGAATTTCAAAAGTCTCAAAGGCTGATAAAATTAATTGCATCACTAAAGTTTTAGTGTGTTGCTTTTAATGAGTTTCGCTTTTTCAGAATACTTTGAAATATATTTTTGGTGTATCAAATGAAAAAAAAATTCCAGTATCCAAGGTAAACCTTCCCTTTTTTGCAAATATACTCTACATCAATGAAAGGCTTTGTTAATTCTTTACCACATAAGAAGGTCTTCTACCAGTATGTACTAACAAAACAGATGAAGATTTTTGTTACTTACAATTAAAAGTGTAAAGGGTACTGACCCCACAACATGAAGAGACAAACATCAAGCACAAACTTTTTCTGCTCTCAAACAAGATTGATGTAACTGTGGCAATATTCATTATTTGGTCAAATAAAAAAAATCTTTGTGGAAATTGTTTATGTTATTAAAATCAGATCTGGTAACGTTCATTACACATCGGTATTTTCACGGTATAAGCACTATATTGGTAACTTAAGCGGTCCTGTGTACAAAACACACTATAAGAACTCTACTAAGTCGATATGCTACATTAGTCTTTACTTTAGAAATAATTTTCCATGATTAATTATATATGGAAAATTCAGATGAAGGTGAAAATGCTTATGGGACTTCTAAACGGCCGTGTGCTGGTAAAACCGAGTGCCGTTTGCCCTGTTATTCAGAATTACCAAGCGCCGAGGTTACCACTTGCCCCCAGGGGAATCTCCTTTCTCCACTATGACTCTATGGAGCCCTGGGAGAGGACTTGGCACGCTAATCCCCTCAAAGAAAGAACCCGATCTAATTCATAATCTACAGATCCAAAGCCTTTGAGAGGATAGCGATTGTTTCCAACAGGAAAGCCAGATAAAGATCTCACTGCTGGTATTTAACGCTTCACTTCACAATTTGACTTAGACTGAAGTAAACCGTTTCCTTCACTTGTCTTAATTTATTTTTCGGAAATGTTACGTCAGCTTAATGAATAGGCTACTGTGTGTATTTAAATATGCCATATTTTAACCAGGGACATCTATATCAATCATTAGTTCCGTCCGTTTTGACCTCGCTATCTAAGCAGTGTCATGTATCTACCCTAATTTACGCTTAATCTTTTCCCCTGCCGTATTAGTGAGGTCGTTAAGATCTTGTCCACCTTCCAGGAGGGCAAAACTTGCTTAAGGCGGAGGAGCAGGCGGGACTTAAAAATTGTTTCCACTCTCTTGACGTTGGGAGCACCTCCCTTGGCAAAACTGCTTCGCAGATGTCGCTCTCTCTACAGAGTTTAAAAGCCACCAGTAACTGCATGAATAGTCGAGACGTGTCACGTCCAGTAAATTGAATCGTTTGGGTTACTATGTTAAACTTCCTCTACATTTTATCAAGCCAAAGTCTTTCAGGCTGGGGAATTGATAATATGTCTTGCTCTTCTCAGCCGTAAATAAGCTTTTTACAATATAATCTATTCCACAAATACCGATGTAGGCAAAATTTGTCTTAATTTACAACTGAATGACAATAGTCCTAATGTATAACTATAGAAGAAGAAAACAGACTTTATATCAAAAACATCAGGACATATTTCACTTAAATATTTACATCCGCAATATAAAGGTTAAGCACGCAAAAAAATGCATGTTTGTAGGCCCATGTTTAATACTGCACGCACATCACTAATAAAAAAAGGACTTTATCTGCTTTTATTGCAGTATTTTCATGCACAGAATGTGAATGGCACATAACTCGTTCGCAAAAGAGGTTAACTTTGTATGGATGTGGAATCACTTTATTTGATTCTTTCAACTGCTCTACACTGCTTCAACATATCAGAGACGCAGCATAGTAGAAGATCTCCGGAGATAACAATGTCACATTGTCTCACAAGGCACCGCTACAAATCCTTAATTACAAAAAGGGGGATCAGATGACTATAGCGTCCAATGCCGGGGTCTCCGGGCGGCATGGTGATCTTTGATCAAGAAAATCCAATTATTTGTGTATATACATTTCCCACATAGCGATTACTTCATTAATTGTCCCGCCTTTATCTCCTCCCTTCCCATCCCCCTAATAATCAGCTCTTTTATCCAGACCAACAAACACACCATAGGAGCTTTGTGGATTCAAAGGATTTGCTTTCCCCTCTCAAAGAGCCGCTATTCTTTGATGATTGGGCAGCGGCAAACTTCAAAGTAATAAATCTTATTTCTGACTGGCTGGCGGCCCACCAAAGTCCTTATCAAATTCTAAGAAGTGATCCCTCACTCCTCAGATAGTCCAAGGATATCTCACGGAGAAGGAGCGCGCAAGAGAAGAGTTCTCTGCATAAAGATATTTTCGCTTATTGCCAGATTCTTTAAAATTATTATTTTTGGGTGACTTAAAGAAGGGCAAAAGTTGAGCATGGCAGCAGTAGCTATACTGCGGAATGAAACACTTCATACATTTCTTCAGGTTTGTTTACTACGTTTTTAAATTATTCTCCATTATAACGTATTTAAATAACTTGATTTATTTTGCTTTCTTTTACTTGTCTTTGTCAGTCTTTATAACTGCCACTGCGCACTTTAAGTCCAAATTCCAAGCGTATAGATAAATGATCGTGTACTATATACGTGTAAACATGTGTATGTTATATATTTTTTTCTATTTACGTCTTTAATATAATCTACCATCAATTTTTAAAATGGGCTGTAATACTTTTTCTTGGAAACGACGCGAAGTAATATCAAAATACTTTTTAGTATTCAAAATGTAATATCATTAAGTCTTTTATTTAATTTCGTGGAGGTTTCACTTGCTCATTTCTTCATTTCGTTGAACCTGTTCAGACTGTAAGGAAAGCAAACCTAAAAGTTTTGTTGTTATACAGGATCGCACTCCAAACTCTTCACCGGAGACCTCCACGCACTCTCCTCTGGCGCTTCTAGCGGCCACTTGTAACAGGATCGGCCATCACCAGGGATCAAGTACAGGTGATTTTCTACAGGTCCAGTATGACACGACCATCGGCTCTCCGTCGCGAATCTTCCACCCTTGGAGTAATGAAGGGAACTCGCAAGCCGGTCTCTCCAGCAATCCGACACTAGGACTATCCCCGAAATCTCAGCTTTCGGCGCACATCCAGACCTCCTTCGGTCCCCACCACGAACTACCTCTGACACCGCCGGCGGATCCGTCCTATCCCTATGACTTCTCCCCTGTGAAAATGATACCATGTTCAATGCAATCACTGCAATCAAGCTGCCCGCCAACGTATGTCCCTGCTGTCACATACGCAGCGCCCACTCCAATTTCCCCCGCAATGCCAGGCTTCGTCCCCACACACTCTGGCCTCATCCACCAGCAACCCAGGCAACTGTCTCCACATCCGGGAGAGGACATTCCGTGGTGGAGTCTCCAACAAGGAAGCTCAGTTGGTCATCCTTCATCTATCGGTTCCCATCGGTTCCCTTTACAGAGGAGTTTGATGCTGGGGCATTCGGATTTTGCGCAGTATCAGACTCAGATAGCCGCCCTTCTCCATACGAAGTCTCCTCTCGCTACCGCTCGGAGGTGCCGCAGGTGCAGGTGCCCGAACTGCCAGTCCTCCAGCTCCACCGATGAGCCTGGGAAAAAAAAGCAGCACATCTGCCACATCCCCGGCTGCGGGAAAGTATACGGCAAGACGTCGCACCTCAAAGCGCACCTCAGGTGGCACTCGGGGGAGAGACCGTTCGTGTGCAACTGGCTGTTCTGTGGCAAGAGCTTCACCAGGTCCGACGAGCTCCAGAGACACCTGAGGACACACACGGGTGAGAAACGCTTCGTTTGCCCGGACTGCTGCAAGAGATTCATGAGAAGCGATCACCTGGCGAAACATGTTAAAACGCACCAAAACAAAAAGAGCAAACCGCAGGACAAAACTGTAGAATACGTCAAGAGGGAAGATTTGAGAACCATGTAGTGCGCAAAAGGGACTTAATTTTTATTTTCCATCAAAGCGAACGCATTGTGCAATATTCCACACGACGTATTCAATTGATCGATATTTCAGATCTTTGAATGTGGTTTACAATGACTGGATAGAATATATTCTGTGTAAATATATTTAGGAATGTCCACGGGGAACTTTAATGTCCCACCAGCTGGTGTTCCCTGTGTATATCACGTAACGCTGAACAAGTTTTGAACTTGGGATATAATCACTGTCTTCGGTGGAAGATTACACATCTTTGTAAATGTTATTTAATAGCTTTTGTTGAATGAAAGTGTCCGGTTTTAGCCTCGTGCGGGGCAACTGAGCATGCTCTTGAAAAGAAATGCTGTTGTAAAAAATGACCCAAATACTGTGTGGAAAATAAAGACTATGTTTCCCTTCATTATTTAGCTGTTATCAGTGACGAGCAACTACAGATGCAAATGAACCACAACACATGGGTTCCATTACATTTGAGGTAAAAACATATTTATCGTGTTTAGGGTGGAGTTTAATGAAGCTTCTTGCATGCAAAAAATGCATTTTTATACAAATGAAATATAGCCTATTAGTTTAATCCAAGAAGTCTCGTCTCTTAGTTTCTGGACTTTGAGCTTTTCTGAGCTTGAGTTTGCCTCATTTAACAGGAGCCAGTCCCAACTAAATGTAAACATTCCGTATCGATCTAGTCTAAAATATCAAACCAACAAATAATTTGAGTAATTAAGTGAGCTCTCAGATTGCGCTCAGTTCGAGACTTATTCCTCTAAAATGTAACTATACTATCGTTAAGTATTACAAATGGCATTTAAATTGAGATTTGTATATACACCACAATCCCGCTTTTTATGTTTTATTGTTATTCACTGTTTGAAAAATAGGCAAATGTATAAAACTATCCACAACTGGTAAGAAAACGTTAGGGAACAGAGTATATACTATAGCATTATCATATTGAGTATTTTGTGCCACCTGAACGTTGTGCTCGCAGTGCAACACCACAAATTAAACAAATGACAGTCAGCCTAATCCTACCGGTACACCCAATTTACAGCCATTACTCTTGCTGGGAAATCAACCGATTGCTTGAAATGTTTACATAGTGGTGCAACTGAGCATTGTTTCGTTGCCTTTTTACTTTAATAATAACAGGGAATTTAAGAATACTTTAAAGAAACATATAAACAAAGTTTCACTCGATTAAATGAAGCATAAGAAGTGCAAACCAAATTGAAATAATACACATATTCCCATACAACATTCCCATAGTCGTCAAATAACTGATTAGAAGAATACTTTTTATATTTCAGCTTTTGGCAAGGAGGATGTAACTGGAACTCATTTGCACAGTAAATCTAGATGCTAAGGCTGTACGTCATATAATTTGATCTGTCTACAGTTTGCCTTTGGTTTGCTATAAAATATGACAAAAAAATCAACGTTATTAATGTTTGCCAGTCTACAAGTAAAAGAAAAATTACAATACAGTGAAAACATTGTATGCCTACGTGTCCTAAGACTGTATTTCACTTAAAAAGTCTTTATTGCCATTGGACTATGTGTTATGCGTTTCAGTCTGGTTGTTTTATTAAAGCCAATGCTATGAAAAGGCATGAAAAGTGGCCTTGCTGGTCGTTCTACAGGTGTCACATTGACCAATATGCTACACAGGGACGATTTTTCCAGTTCACGTGTAAGTTGCTTGTATTACCTTCACTTTGTCTGGAAATATTTATTGTGGGAATAATAGCAGCTCTGCCCCCCCTATTGTTACTTTGTGATTTAGAATGTTAAGGTTAAATTAATCTAGCTTTATTTTGCACAACTTTTATCAGTTTTTGCGAGGAAGCTGATATCGATGAGATTCCGCCACAAGAAGCCGTTTATCATTCGTGGTTCTTTGTATTCTCGTGGTAAGGACCTACGATTTGAGATCAATCTACTGATTAAACATTCGAAGGTCAGTTAACATTTAAATCAGTGACTATTTAGACAACATAACACAGAGAAAGTGTCTTCGCCTAAAACAAAATATAGTTTGCTAAAGTGTCTTTGCCTATGTATTTGAATTGTAATCAATCACATGTCGCCTAACCAACTCTAATTGAGTGGACTGTAGTAAACAAACTTTCCTAATAAAAATTATAGCAACACGAAAACCGGGTTATTATAAGCTATTTTGTTGAAAGTGTACAGTGCTCCTCAAACATCTCTTGATTTTTAACAAAATAACAACGGGAAACAGAGGGAAAGCAGCTGCCGACATAAAGATATACAGGCAATAAATTGAAGGTGAAGTTAAGGCGGCCGCTTTTTTGCGGATTTTATTTCCAGCCCGGTTTCCTTTTGCCGGTGCGCAGAGAAATGTATCGATGTTACCTTGGAGACGGGCGTTTGGTGACTGCTGTTCACTTGCACACTCTTTAATCGATCAACGGAGCATATATACGACAATTTCTCGCTTGATTTCCAAACTCTGTAATTTGCAAGCTGAAAATAATTTACAACTATCGAGAGATTCAAATACCACTTACCCATCTGTGCCTACCTGTGGAAGATGATCAGGTGTGTGTATTTAAGACAAGTAATAGACCGTTTCATATTACTTCCGTTCTAGTTTCGCTTAAGTTGTAAATGTATTCATCATTCATTAATGTTGTCTTCTTTAGGACAGGAGACCAAACCATAAAAGGTATGTTTTCTTCGGTCGTGTTCATGGCTGGCTTAGAGTGATACTTTGGAAATGAATTTGTTTTGACGTGTCTATCTTTGCACTTTGCAACTGAAAGTGTGGATGATACACTCAGTGCTATAATTTTAAGATTCGTGTGTCGCGGGGGGCAGGCTCCTTCGCACACCCAGCAAATAGCGTGTGCAGAAATAAGACAAGTAACATGAATACGGAGTCTTATTCTAAGGTAGACTTTAACTGTTAGGGGACAATGTTTCCATGTTTATTACCGTATGTATTTAAGTAATTAACTGAGTTAATTGTTAAAAAAAGGAAAGTAGTGCAAGCTAACCACTCACTCACGTTTTGAACCAGTCGTCGGGGACCTTCCAGGAGTCCGCAGTATTGCTCCCTCTACGCTCCCAACACGCCATACCAGGTATTCAGTGTCCTTCATTATTTGGTTCAGTGTTTTGCCTTAGGACACAAGTTTTATATTTGCAGGGTGGTGTTTTAAAGTTGGATTTCTGTTTACTCTCCGCTGTGTGTGTGTGTGTGTGTGTGTGGAAGGGGGGTTTAAATCTGATTAAGTGGAATCCTAAGGGAATTTTAAGTACCAGTTGAGCCTTAAAGTAAAGAAGAAATGATTTTGAATTATATCTTCAATGAATTGTATAATTTATATGACCACCATTTTTCGCCATATCACCCTGCTGAAGCAGCTTTTACTTCGTCTTGTAATATGCTGTGTTTTAAGTTTGTGCCCAAATTTGTAGGACCTGCATATTTTCAGCATTGGACTGGGATTAAAAATTGTCCCCCACAGTACATTTTGCTAGAACTGCTGGCTAGGTTAGTGCAGCTGCACTTGGCCCATCCTTGTAGCAGGCCATGCTCAAAAGGGAAACTTGCTAGATGATAAAATGATAAAATAGCCAATTTTTTGTACATAGCTGTGCTATTTTTAACTAAATTCTGTAATCCTATTCGTGTACAGTTTGGCACATTTTGTGTTCATTATGTGCAATGAAACAAATTAACATATTAAATTACACGGGCAGTACCTAAATTTACAAGTAGATGTTCCACATGGAACAAATGATGCTAATTATTGCTGTGAGTTGGTTGCAACTAATGCTGGTTACAGTCAGTTATTGGTGGGTTGGGAACATTTTGGTTTCTCGAAGTACACGAGCACTTGAAAGAGTATTTGGTAAGACCAAAACTCTGTTAGCCCTCTTACACCTTACTGGTTTATGTTTCTGAAAACATGCTAATTCATTTGAGACATGCAAATGTATGTACAACCAAAGCAAGTCGGAAATGGCCTCTGCAAGTCAGTCTACCTGTGACATTTAAGTTGCTTTTTACCAGGCTATATGGTCATACCCTAGAAAACGCATTAATGCGCATGTTCTTAATTGTTTATTTCAGTGAGAATAATTTAAAAATGTATCTGTTTTTCCAAGTTATATTGAAATTGCCCCGAACTGTGAACCCAAAACTGTGGTTTGTACCAAACAATGTGATTAGTGTACCGTTGCACCCCTGCTAAATATCCACTTAACCTAATAAGTCTTATGTTGGACATGTGATCTCATAGCCTAGGCTAATGTAACCTGTGTGCCCACTTTACTGTTTGCCACTGTAGCTAGTCCAGAAAGGTCACACTGTACGCTCAGTTACCAATCATTACTCTTCATTATAGTTGCTTCTGTATTGCATTGACCAACCAGCAGCAGTCTCAATGATTTCCATTAATTGGTTTATGTTGGCCTCCACTTGGGCCCCGAATAATTTGGCTTGCTCTGGGCCCTGACCCTCCTCAGAGACAGGTCTCTGTTTGGCTCACATACCCACCGACCTACCAAAAATCCTTATCTGAAGGTGTGGTACCTTCTGATTGGAAGCATGCCAACATAAAGCCAATTTTCAAAAAAGGGGATAGAAGTAATTTGTCAAACTATAGGCCAATCAGTCTTACTTGTATAACTGGTAAAGTTATGGAGGCTATAATTAAAGAGAAAATGGTAGATTACCTGAACTCCAATAACATTTTGAGGGATAGCCAGCATGGATTTAGGAGTTGATGATAATAAGGCCTATGATGTCATCTATTTGGATTTCCAAAAGGCTTTTGATGTTGTCCCCCACAAGAGGCTCCTACTTAAACTCAAAGCGACAAGTATTTTAGGTACCGTAGCGACCTGGATTGATAACTGGTTAACCGATAGGAAGCAGCGAGTAGTTTTAAGAGGCACAATTTCACAGTGAGCCTGCGTTCATAGTGGGGTACCGCAGGGTTCGATTTTAGGACCACTATTGTTCTGAATTTGCATAAATGATATAGATATCAATATATACAGTAAACTGGTGAAATTTGCATATGACACCAAGGTGGGTGGTGTAGCAGATACTGAATTAGCGGCTCAGCAGCTACAGTAGGACCTTGATTCAATTAGTGACTGGGCCGATACCTGGCAGGAAGGTACTCCATGTAGGGAGCAGAAATATAAAGTACAGGTATTTTAGGGGTCCCACTGAAATAAAGGTAGCTGATTATGAGAAAGGCCTTGGTGTGTATGTTGATGCTTCCATGTCCCATTCTCGCCAGTGAAGGGAAGCAATAAAAAAGGCCAATAGGATGTTGGGGTATAACTCCAGGTGTGTGGAGTTTATGTCAAGGGAGGTAATGCTAAGATTATACAATTCCTTGGTGAGACCTCACCTAGAATATTGTGTGCAGGTTTGGTCA
>JAABNY020000001.1:31254837-31289144 GCA_015164015.2 Brevimyrus niger
TTGCTTCCGGGATAGGCTCCGGACCCCCCGCGACCCAGTAGGATAAGCGGTTTGGAAGATGGATGGATGGATGGATGATTTTGATTTCTTTTGCTGTTTGCACTGTTTTTGTTGCTGCTGTTGTGGACTTGCACACAAGTTTTTCACTCAGCTGTACTTGCCAAATGTCGGGATGTAACAAAGTGGCTTGAATTTGATTTGAATTAAATCTATTCCATTCTAACATGAACAGTTAGTGTAAAATTAATGTGAGAATCTTCTGCAGTGTTCGTGTTCATCACCAAGCACGACGGTGCTTTCTGAGGATGCTGACTGTAATGTTTATTGCCCTGTCACACCAGAGCCGGAGGAAGACGTCAGCTTACTCACTAGCGACAGTGATACTGAGAATGAGGGGGAATCTTTGGAACCTTCCAACTGCACCTCTTCAGATGATCTGGAGGAGGAAGTTGAGGCATCTTCATGAAATGATGATCACAGATGCTTCTGAGCAAATAATTTAGACATTTGGGCAGCAATACTGCTACTGCCATCTTATTACTGTTAATAAACGTATAGTAAATTTTATCTGTATTCATGTATTGATTTTATTAATGATTTAAAAGGTTTTGTAAGTGATTTAAGCGACCGGGCATGATGGTTGAATACTTTTGGATGCATTTTTTAAATGTTATGGCTTTTTTTTTTTTAGTACCATCATCAGTGACAACAAAGTGACATAATCTCATAGTTGGGTTTTTTATAAGATGCTGTCTTAACATCTAGGGGCTTTTCCCCCCCTCCTCCTCTCAGGTATTTTGACAAGATGACCACCACAAATTTTATAAAGGCCACAGTAGCTAAGGAGTATGGCTTGGTGTAACACAGATTGGATTAATGCACAACACACATCTTTTTTCAGGAAAAAGTCAGATGAGAAGAACTTCAATGGGTGCCTTGTGGGGGGGAATGCAGAGTTTCATGTCTTCTGCCTTATACTTGATAAGGTGAAGTCTAGTTACTGAAATCCCTCAATATTATCAACTTGGTTTTAGTAAAAACCAGCCACCAACGTTATTTATGTTTTAGCTGCTTATTGTCACTGATATTCTTTGTCATATTCCTTATACTTTCCCAACTTCTCTCATTACACATGCAGAGTAGACTTGTCCACCTATTGTTCTGCATGCCCCAATTCTACCCTGCTACAGCTTTTCAAAATTTCACTTATGTCAGTTATTTTTGGGCCGACTCTTTATCAGCCTTGAGCTTTCTGTATGTGCTTTGGGAAATTTGCCACAACCGCCTCGGCATAGCGAGTTTGGAGCATGGCCAGGGTTCATTTACCGAGAGGACTCTGGAGCGACTTACCTTTAGTTATTACAGTTCACAATCCCCGCTGCCCAGTGAAGCATAAAATCCTGTTCCAGTTCTTAGAATCTCGCAGTGAGCGCTCGTCCCCGAAAGATGATTTCATTAGCTACATGTAGCCTATGTTCAGGTATCGCTGTGCAACGCTACGAAATGCGCGCGATCTGCGATGTACCTGGGTTTGTTATGCAAATAGTCGATTACGAATGACCATCTTAATTTTTCCACCGGGTCAATCTCTAAACCTTTTAATAAAAAACCTAAGTAAGCACACGCAGTCTTAGTCTTATTGCATAAAAACAGAATGAAATTGGAACCGGACTTCTTAACTGAAATATCGGAAATGAGCACCATCTGCTGGTTAATGCGAAAATATATTTGACATATGCATGACTTGCAAGCCGTTTTTGTGGATTCATTTTACTTAACACCTGTTTAGGTTTAAGCATATTCTCCGCACGGTGGTGTAGTAAATTGACCGACAAATGTTAAAATACCGTTATGTTTGACTAAATTACTAAATTCAAAGCTCTAGTTGTCACTCGAAAATTTTGCCTCTTTTAGTGATCATGACCGGTTATTAGGGAGGAAGTCAAATACAACCTAAGTGCTTAACACGATTTCTGTACTGGCTAAAGATACCATTTTCTACGTCATAAATTACAAAATGGCGTATTTCGAGGTTAGTGATCAAAGCATTATTATCTCGTATAAAACGTATATGTAATCTAAATAGCCAAATTTATATATATTCCTTCATATAGTTACTCAGCTTTCGCAGGGGATCACAGGGTTGAATCTGCACTGCCACCTGGTGGACATAAAAATCACCCCCCGAGCCCCAGACATTAAATTTCAATGACATTCATCATTCCCCTCCTCTAAGAATCCGAGAATGAGTGAATGGATGGAAATGCTCTTTTTTCCTGACCTTGCTTGGCGGTTGTAAATATATAGTACGTGAATGAAATTAATGCATAATAAATAGTATGCCTATAGAATATTTAATTTCTCCTTAATATGAAGTCGAAACAGCTATCAAGCACGAAGGTATTTTGGACACCACCAAATGAAAATGACTTCATAAGTAGCAGACTGACACCTGGCGACTCTCCCTCCCCGCCTTCTGTCTGCATATAGTGAAGGTTACAGACGTAATGTGTTGCTCATAGGATCAAACTTCCGAAGTCTATCTCCGTGATCTGGATTCTAAATCGAGGTATAAAACCCAAAAGGCAAAGAAACACCTGTAAAAAGTATCCTTATCGCAGAAAAGCAACACGTCTTTTCTACGTTTTTTCCAGGTTAAGCGAATGTATTCGATACTGGAGGAATTTTTATTCAACGACATAAGAAATGTTGGCGTGACTCATGCGCGCGTAGTAATGGATAAATAGACAATTGACGGTCAAAAGCCGCAAACGCACTTCATCTGAAAAGGCAAGGTGGATGGGATTTTTTTGCTGTCTAGTAATATTCAAGGCATTTTCTTTGGAATATTAAATGGGATTTTAATCCTGAATGGTGACAAAGGTATAATTTCCCAGACTTTTTGGAGAGCCTGCACCTGTGCACCTGTGAAGAGTCGTTCGCACGGTAAGACGCCTCTGTTTTTCGTATATGATATAATATCGTGTTTTGCAAATAACTAAGTAAATAATGAATCGCTAATGGAAATGACATCGTTATAATACTTTCAGGACTAATAGCATGGTATATCGTTTCGATTAATCCCAAATTTACTATTTACTTTTCAAAATGAATAGAATGAATCACAATTTGGCTTTTATATATATATATTTTGGGGATTATTTGAAACATATTGTGAAAATGTGTTGTGAACGTGAAGCCCGTTAGCTGAATGCTGTAATATCGTAAGATCGATGCTTTTCAGTTACCATTTCAAGCTATATTTTAATTGCAAAATCAATATATTGTTTTGTACATCAATTTCAAACTATTTGTCGAAATTATTATTCAGACACCACTATCACTAATTGTTTGGTATTAAAATACTCTAGGGTTGACCTACAAATTGTGACAAATCAATACCGATGTGACGTGAAAGTCTTTTGTTAAAGTAGTGTAGTTATTGATCTAAAATATTTTCTCCATAATTTTAAAGAAGGATTCTGTCACTCACCTGCCGATGCAATTATGTTTAACTGCACGGTCTGCTGGACCAATTCATCTCACCCAGACATAAGCTAAATGGTACAGATTTAACAAAGCCTATAATTGGGGCATTTAGCATTTTCGCTGAGAACGTTTTATGGAAATTTTTTATCGAGACATCAGGTTACAAACAGAATCTAGCTTTGTAGTTCTAATGAACCTACTATTTACGCCACAGATGTTAGCTTTCCACTCTGAAATAATGAAAAGCTGTAACGTTGTCAAGAGACACAACATTTTTGCCCCCACTAAGGTTTGGTCTTTTACCGTATCTGTATATGGAGTTAGACTAATTGTCTGCATACCAGTCTGTGAGTTGTCACGCCACAGCAAGTTCTCTAATGACGTTTGAAAATAAATGGACCCGATCAACACATCTGGTTGTATCAAATGAGGTGTTGCGTTCCATCGAGGCTTTACCTCTTCTGCTTCAGTGCCATTATTTGATGCGTACCACTCCACATTTCTCTGCATGCAGGCTATATATACGGAACGGGTGTCCTAAAATCGAAAACTGTGATTTATTACCCACAGTAAAAATTTGGCTCGGAATCCTACTACTTTCTCCTCTTCTTATAGTGACCTATAACTTTTCATCTTGAGTAATACAAAGAGGCTTTAGTGCAAGTGACAGCGAGTACACCGAAGTGACGACTTTTGTATCTGAGGACTGATGGCGGCGTCTGCACCTTCTTCTGGCGGCGATTCCGATCCCAACACGACTAATTTACGACCACCATCCACAAGTAGGTCCATCATAGATAAAACGCTTATACATTCTGATGCTCTGATGTTGCGTACTTTGTGTGCAGTATCGTTTATTATTTTCATAAATAATAAAAGAAAAAAATGGTCAATGTTTCTTATCCAACAAATCCCCACAGCAATGTATGTGCAATGAAACTCCTCTTGATAGACAAACCGGCTTGTCAAATCTGTTCTGCTGAAAACAGTTTAAAAAGAATGATTGTTCGAACACCGAGAAACTGTCACCACTGATAAACATTAATCTGATAAACAATAATTATGTAATAATTTCTTTTAAATATTGCAAGCATGATTGTATACTATATTTTATAATTATTCATCAATTAAGTTTTTTTCAGTTAAACATCAAAACCAATGTATTATTATTATTATTATTATTATTATTATTATTATTATTATTATTATTATTATTATTCATGTCGGGTTTTGTCCTAGTAATTACTGTCATCATCATAATTGTAGACTAATAAGCAAGTGGACGACCGACTAAAATACATCCATTTTAATGCTAAGTGCAACGTTCTAAGTGTAATTACGTGAAAGCAGCGCTAATTATTGGTGCATTGAATTGGCCCTAATGGCGTTTGTATTCCGTTGACTTATTGTAACGTCTGCAGAACGGAACAAAATCTGAAGGCTGTTATGTCTCGAAAATTTTCACAATCAGCTCCCAGAGAAAAAAGGTTATGATACACGTGTAATAAACAATGATGTATGCGTGAGTCGCTTATTAAATGCAGTTTTTACCGACAAATAAAGATTATCGTATCCTACATATTTTATATTTATACGGTACACCTTGTCCCAATATTAACAATCTGAGATAAAACAATAAATAATGCGGATTATAGAGGAAGAGACTGAATGCAAGATAATAAAATAATAAAATTAGACACAATGCCGATGAGACTTCTGTTTTTTATTGCAATATTGGTTCCCAGGGTTGCGATCCTGATTTTTTTTTTTGGGGGGGTGGGGGGGGGGGGCGGGTTCCATTATGTTTCTGCCATGCTTTATCTCGTGCTCAATGACCTGAGGCTGAAAGGGGTGTCGGTGTCGCAGCACGTTGCTATCAATGTCTTTGAACCCGCTCTAACATGTAATGTCACGTTACTACATCGGATAACGTTACAAGTAGGCTAATACAAACTGGATATTAATGACATGCATAGGCCCACATTAAGCATAAGACCCAGATACTATAGATCGGAATATTCAGACCTATATGTATAACGACTACTTCAATGAAATGTGTAGCACTTATATGCCGATACCATAGCCTCCACATTAAGGTATTTTCCACCCAATTTGATTGCCGAATTTAAGTCCAAATCCTTATTTTACGGGGACTCGCTGAAACATGTGTTCCTATTAGATAGACCTATCAGATATTTAAATTTTAAATATCAATCAAACAATGGCAAATAAGATCCACAAATTGTTGGAAATCGACTGATAAATTCAGAGAATCCGATTTTCTAACGGAAAAAATAACTGACAACGACAAAACAACAGTATTAATAATAATAATTATTATTATTAGCTAACAATAATACTATTTTTTTGCTTCACTTAGCTCGAATGTTTCTATTTTATGTACTGACATTACCGTCTTCGACCAAAATAAAGAAAGATGCAAATGTAAATTCATTATATTTCCGTTTTTCGAAATAATTTTATTCCAGCCTATGACGCTTGGTGTGGAGTTGCACATGGATGTACAAGGAAACTCGGGATGAAGATTTGTGGTAAGTTCCAGACCACTTTCATTGTGTCGTCATTCGGACTCTTCATTGGAGCATGTTAAGAACAAATCAAAACACTTTACCTTAAGCCCCTATTCAGTTTTTTGCGGGATTGAATAATGAATGGGCATAATAGTCATGCGGCGGCACTGTTTATCAGACAATGATGTAATAATACCGGGATTTCCGTACAGTTCCTGCTACCTGAATATTCAGTTTGTGTTAGTATATGAGAATGAAAAAAACAATACACACATTTGAACAGTAGGTCAATCCACAGTAAATAAAGCATCTTTCGTTGATTCCTTCACTGAATGCTTTCGTCCATTGTTAATGACACAAAATGATGTATCCAAAGGTTTTTCCCAATTATAGGATTATGAAATGTAATAGACACGCAACATGACGCACGGTTTCATCTTTCCGAAATACAATAACTACAGGAGATGATTATTTCAATAAAACCAAGAATATTTACTCTGAGGTGTCGTATTTTGGCTTGCCCATTTTTTTCCACTATAGGCGTGCATTTCTCCCTCTCGAAACAGAAATAGGGCATGATGATGGTGATGATGACGACGCAGTCAACGACGACGACAATGATGAATACGATTGAAGTTGCTGTGTTGCTTATCAAAATAATTATGATGAACTGCATTACATAAATTGCAATTTAATCTGGATGGGAAACTGAAAATATTTTCGTGGAATACATTTATAACAGGATCATAAATTGGATTATTTGATGGAAATAGGAACAATTTTTTCACAATTTCTTTAACCAAACGTGTATGTTGAAGCTTCACCAAAAACATATTAATCGATTTGTTCATTTTAATTAACTTTATTGTTTCCGTACGCCATTCTACATTATTTCAAGCTACATTATTTCAGGGTATGCCTACAACATATGTTGCCATTGAAATATCTACATTTATTCGTTTGGAATGCTTATGATTAGATCTATTAAAATAAACAAATAAATATTTGCAAGCAAGTACGTCATGCATATATAACTTACAGCTGATTTATTTGACTCGGTTTTAATTCTGTAAGGATACGATACATCCGCCCTCTAGTGGCAAAAAACTATTTTTCTAAGTCCGAACGATTGCATTTCACGTGTCACGGTGTGCTTGTGAAAACGCTGAAAGATTCATGCATACGGAGTACCCGGAGGAAACCCCACGACGGCACAGGGAGAACATGCAAACTCCACACACATGCCAGGCGGAGACTCGAACCCGGGTCCCAGAGGTGTGAGGCAACAGTGCTAACCACTGCACCACCATGCCGCCCCCCACATATGCATATGCCAGTACTAATAGAAAGCAAGGATGTTTTTTGTATTTTACGCTATTCAGTTTGATGTATTTGGAACAGAATAAAAGGGGAGTGATAAGAAGGCATTTGTTTTATATGCTAGCTGCCTGGCATCCCAGCAGGTCCAAATCTTTGTGTTCGGCGCTCATTTCGTGACCATATTGTTTGCAGCAGTAAAATAACGTTCCTTGCTCCCACGTGCTTTTGCAGATTGGTATTCATAGGCCCTTATCGGCCAGAAAATGGCTCCGGGGGAATAATAAAAAGATTAAGGAGGAACTTATTAAATGGCAATTCATCAGGCTCCTGTTTTTCTGAGATAGCGGGAAGGGATCAGGGGAGTTACGAAACAGGTTGAAGGTCTCAATCTCCTACGATGTACACGCATGGATCACGCTACCGACGAGGGTCATTAATGAAATGTTGTTAATATGTTAATAACAATACCATTATTATAATTAAATAATAGTAATAAAAAATAAACTATGGTAAATATGTAATTTTTCAAATGGAAATATTTTTATTTCCATTTATTTATCTCGATCGAAATTGTTCAAAAAAAATTTTTTCATTTCAATTTCAAACTAATTTAACTTATTTAAAATGTTCCATGAAATATTAAACATGACATTCTATTGTGGTTTACCTTTTAGACCAATTTTTGTATTTTACAGCATGCTAGACCCTTAAACAAACTACACGCCCTTGTCTTCTGAAATACAAAAAGCCTTTTTCTGTCGCATTGTGTCGGAAATGTAGATGACAGGATTTAATGAACAATTTTCTTCCCGTTTCACCGAAGCCCAGAGACAGATAGGGTTCTTATAATAGGTGTCCTTATTTTCAATTTCTTTCATGAATAGCCTCAGCAACGCTTGAGTACGTTTAACCCTGTGTTTATCGTTCCCTGCTTTAAGACCTTGTGTGCCCAGGGAAGGAGTTCGGGGGAACGTGTGCACTTTTTGTATTGTCATAATAATAATCACACACAGTTATTACTAACTACAATAGTGTTATTTAATTACCTCATGTTAACTCTTATTCATGTAGCATCACAAATGTAGGCTAATTATAAGTAAAAAAACAAAAACCTGAACTGATAGGGACTATGATTTTAGCTGAGTTATTTAGGCGTTTTTTTAACGTTTCATATTAACATAGGTGGACAAAATAACTCAAAAATATTTCACATGCATGAATTCCCGATGTCTGCTCTTTAAATTCTGCACACAGGTATCAGTAGCACTGTACTCTTTCCGAGGCCTGCATGCTCAACAAAGTAAAAAATGTCTGAGTGGCCTAATGAGAGTTTACCACTACGCTAAATTAAATAATGACCGTGTTTGTTTTCGCATGACTGACTTTTCGTGCTGATGTCATCGTGGGTTCAGTCTACTCACCGCAGTATATAAGGGCTTCTCCTAAACAACATCGGGCCCTCCTCCCAGTAATTAATCAAACCGTTATATTCAAAGAGAAGCAACTATATGTTTCGCGTAAAAATCAAATAAGAAAAAACTGGAATAATGATAGGAAACAGTAATCTCCACTCTCGGTCTTCTTCTGTCTTGTGCAACAATCTAGGTTTCCTACAGAAGAACAACAACCTGGAAGAGAGAACTAGAATTGCAAGTTCCTTCAAAGAAAGCCAGTCTTCCAAGAACGTTCTCTCTGGTGACAACAGTAGTAGCGACTCCAGGTTCAGGCGCGTTGAAACTGATTTTTCTAATCTCTTTGCTAGAGGTAAGTGAATTTATTGTTATCAGAGTCCGTGCGTGGTGTATTTAGTGTACTCAATGCACGACTTATCGAAACAAACTGCCGCTTGTTAAACAGAATCACTTGGTTTGCGGTGCTGAATTTAGAAATTAAACGTCACAGCTCTGAGACTTTAAAGCTTATACCACGTGGCTTTGTTATAAGATAATCGTTTCATTCACTTTCTGCTCAAGATAGCGTTTCCCTAGTCTCTCAGTAAAATATACGAATAGCTAAAAGTAATTAGGCATATCATTAGCGTAGTGTTTCCTTAGTGTTGCCATGCTTTTTGGTTCTTTTTTATTTATATTCAGAATTCCAGTTATAGTCCGTAAAATCTATACGTACGTTCATCCATCTAGTTATCCGTCCATGTCGTACCACGTAGCACCTAAACATTTTGTAACTTTAAACTTGTCCAAAGGTTTGGGTCAGGTGAAATGATCCCTCTTAATTTCCCATAGTTTGATTGCTTGTTTAATGTCTGCATAGCCCTTTGACAGATTGGCATTCTGGGTATCCGCTGCCCGAGCCACGTGTCTTTTGCTGTGGGCTCCTGGCTTCCCACTACGTGTACTGTTTAAAGGATTATGGAAGAGTGATGCATAGATGGACTAAATACTTTCTGAAGTGCGTGTCGTTTACAGTACCCTGTACTGGTAAACTGTAAGAGGGTGGATGGATTGATGGATGGAAGCCATGTATTTAGTAAATTAAACGAAATTCATACATGAGGGTTATTCTCTGCGGAAGTTTGGTAGAGGTAAGTAATATTAACTGCAGCCCTGTGAAATAAATGAATACTTGTTGCTTCTTTATGGCCAGAATCTGAGTTCAAGCTGTTTCTTTACTTTCTCATTTAAAAGATTTGTTGCCGGCAAAAAATGGAGAGGAGCCAACCATGCAGTTCTTGTTGGAGGTTGTCGACATTCTCACAAACTATGTCAGGAAGACCTTCGACAGATCTACTAAAGTCCTTGACTTCCACCATCCACACCAGCTGCTTGAAGGCATTGAGGGCTTCAACCTAGAGCTCTCTGACCAGCCCGAATCTCTAGAGCAGATCCTAGTGGACTGCAGAGACTCCTTGAAGTACGGTGTGAGAACAGGTAGTGTGATACAAATTTACCTAGTGCACTTATCAAGTCCATTTATGTTGTTCATCATTTAGCATTCTTTTTTTTGGTCTGTCCTGACTGCCCTTTCATTGTTTACAATCATTGGGCTCTAGAGAGTCACTGGTGCCCCAAGGGTCCAATCATAGCACAAAGGGTAGAAAATGGTCTAATAACTCAAAATCAAACAAGACAGAAATGTCCAATGAAGTGCAGTTTGATCAGTGGACTATAGGGGTCAATGCACACCCCTTGGATTGTTGGGTTATTTGTGTTGGGTTATTTGTTTATTTTTATTCTGTATCTATACAATGTGCAAAGGGTCAATACATAAATGGTGTAATAGCTTTAAAACTAGATGAGTCAGACATGTCCAATCAAGTGTGCTTTGAACAGTGGACTATGAGGAACAATGTACACTTGTACACTGTGTGGGACAAAAAGACATTTGATTGTATATGTCCATCTCATCTAGTCTTTGAACCATTATAATATTTATGTGCTGCCCCTTGCACATTGATGCAGTGACTGGGAAGCGGTAAGCGAATGGGATGTGCACATGTGAACATTCAAAAAAGAAATGTGGAAAACCAAGGAGTGTCCAACAGTTGCCGAGATCTCAAAACTGTCAAACCATATTCATAGCTATTAACAAGATTTTGCACAAATATTGAAGTGGCTCCACTTGCAAAAATAATTGTTGTGCATTGTTGTCTGAGCACTGGAAAGAGCCGTCTATGGAACAGTGCAATGGGTGTGACCTCACCTGGCCCCACCTTCTGGGGGGTAGCTAAAATGAAAACTTGATAAGAAAATGATAGACTAAATAATTATGTTATAATTTTTTTTCATTGATTGTACGCAGCCACTTGAATTTTGAATACGTTTTTTAGGGCTGTAACAGTACATGTATCAGTCATGTACTGTTTGATTCATCATTTTTCGGTTTGGTATGCACTATGAAATGAATGAATAGCCTACATTTACTGACATGGACATAAGCTAAACTCAGAAGAAGACATAATTGACAGTTTAGGAACATTTTGGTTTCCTAATAAATTATACCGGCACTGGAGACAGAGTAAACCAAGACTTTCTCTTGGCTGTGTTATACTGAACTAGTATACAGGGTATGTTGCTGAAAACACCAGCAGACACGCCGACTCATTTGAAATGACATCATCCGAATGTGCGTACAACTGGAGCAAGGCAGAAATAGCCTATGCAAAATAGCCTTCCTGTGGCATTTATTATGGCGCTTTTACCAGGAAATTCAGACCAGGCTGAAAAATAAATGTAGGGGTTATCACCTTGCTGCAGATGTACGACAATACTCCTTAGTATGGAGCATGCAATTTACTTCATTATGATTATTAGAATATTATAGTTTTGTTTTATATATATATATATGTATATAGACACACAAACACACACACACATATATGTATATATATGTATATGTGTGTGGACATGTGATGTCATAGCCTAGGCTAATGTAACCCGTGTGGCCACTCTGTCGTTTGCTGCTGTAGCTAGTCCAGAAAGGTCACACTGTAGACTGTCAGTGATCAGTAAGTTATTACTCCTCATTACGGTAGCATCTGTATTACAATGACCAAGCAGTAGCAGTCTGAATGATTTCCATTACTTGGTTTATGCTGGACTCAGCTGGGGCCCGAAATACGTCAGCTGGCCCTTGGCCCGCCTCTCCTCAGAGACGGGCCTAGTATTGGACATCAAAGGTCTGGCATAACTGCCTAGCTTGTTTTTGTTAAAAAGATTTTAAAGACAGAAAACCGAATGTTGAATATGAGGGTAACTTCAGCGTGGTTTGAAAGTATTCATTTTACTATTACAAAACTTGATCAGTTCAGGAGAGCATTTTTTTTTTTTTAGAAAAAATGCATGTAAACTATTGATCTCTATCTAATTCAGCTTATGTCTGAACAATACAGAATGTTTTTATTGCCCCAAAATAAAAGCGTTCAAGGATGATATTCTAAATTCTAAAGAATTTTATGGGAATTCAACCTTTAGTTGAGGCCCCAGGGTATGAAACCAGTATAGATATCAATGGGAAAATGTAACAAAACAAAAATATCTTGGGGATCTGAAACAAACGTGTCTCAGATTTTTATTTTCCTACAGACTGATGTGTATTACACTGATTTTTTTTTTTCTGCTTTGTACTACTTAAATTAGCCAGTTTATGTGTTATATAGGCTACAGAATTGGACTCACATACAAATGTTTGAGATGCCTGAAAAAATAACCTTTAAAATGATGTTTGAGTGTAAAAGCTATTCCCTTGATACGGCTGATCTCAGTGGCAGTTTAATGAAGCCTTGTTCATTTCAGTGACAGCTGTTTACCTCATATTGCACTGAACTAACCGTAGCCTCAGGAAATTTCAAAATGATTTATGAGCTGTTTAGAGATGCAGACACAAAAGTCATTTGGTTACCACTTTATGTAGTACCTGCACACAGTCTATTATAGTCTATTATATGGAAAATAAAATATTTCTAAAATGATATCGAGGGATATGGTTTTAATTAATGTGTTTATTGTGCTGACTGTGACTTATATTTGATATGCTTCTCAAGGAATGTGTTCTATTTAAATAACTGTTCAAATATCATTTATTAGTCAACTAATATGTACGTCTGCTTCATTAACTTAACAATGTTGAATTTTTCTGTCCAGGTCATCCCAGGTTTTTCAATCAGCTGTCCTCTGGGCTTGACATCATCGGCTTAGCTGGAGAATGGCTGACTTCCACAGCAAACACAAATATGTAAGTTCATTTCAGACTGCAGAAGACAACAGCTGTGCAGACCTCTTGCTTTGTGCCGAATGTCAGTCTTATTGGGTTATGCAAACTGGGGCTTAAAATGTAATGTTTCCTACTTGGTGCATTGGACCTTAATATAGATCTAGCATCTCAGCAGGAGTATTCAGTCCTTGCTATTATGAAAGCATTGGTTAGAGGGAAGGGCAGTGATCAAGTCTGACATGGCTGATCTCTGCAGGAGCTGTAATCACGTGTTGACCACCAGGCTATAAACGCTGCAGCTATTCTGATTCTTTTTGGAGGGAAAGCAGAAGAAAACATCAGCAGTTTCCCTCTGAGATAACCAGACTACGTGTTAGAAGCTGAGCTACCACGTGATGCCCTGAAAATAAATTTTGGTCCAGTCTGAAATATATTAATACAATACATTAGATTATCTTCAGGAATCTCTCTTGGTCTGTTCGCCTATAGCTTGTAAGAATAAAGGCTGTCTGGATAACGGACTCAGTACTGGAGACAGAGGAGCGATGGCACTGCAAGTTTTATTGTAAGCACTTGCTTGAATAACATCATAGCCCTGCAGGCAGATTAAATTGTATATTGATCAGAACTGGCAGTTACACCAGGTCTGAATATGTTTTATATGATGCTTATGTAATGTCAGTAAAAAAAAAATATGAAATGAACAGATAAGGTTCTAAAAAGTTCTTAATTATATGTGATATTAACGTTTAATAGACTTAGATCCTACTTTGCAGGTATTTATTTGAAAAAAGGAATCAGAAGCACACGAGTGCTAACACGTTGAACCAAAATTTGACTTGTCCTAGATTCCGGTTATCACTCTGTTGGCTGGTATCTGCTGATTAGTCAGCTCTGACCACTGTGTCACCTCTCCAAGCCCCAGTGGCAGTGAGGCATGACGGAGAGCCAAACTTACGCATCACAACACAAAAATCGGGTATCGGTTATTTGTCTTTCGTTGGCTGCACTGGTACTGTTGATCGATAGCATCGCATGTGTTCTTCGGAAGGTCAGGAATAGAAGAGTCAGTCTCCTAGACATCATAGCTGACGTGTAACAGCACATAGACACAGATGTTATTGTGGTTTCTGTTTAATGGGAGTTCAGTACAATGTCTGGTCTTTAAAATCCATCCATTCTTCACTGTGATATCAACATTTAAAGTTACAGAGTAGGAGGCATGAACATTCATTGCTTTCATATGTTAAAATATTGACCAAAGACCAGCCTTTAAAGAGATGTGTTCAATTATAACTTTAAAGGGCTAGCAACCAACCTAAAGGAAGCCATTCCAGAGTGTGGCTGTTGCTTTTTATCACCAGTTCCGATGATTTACCTTTATTTTTACCACTGATTTGAGGTGTGAACATGTCTCTAGAGCCTTTTTCCCTGTAGAGATAAGGCAAAGCTCATGGGCTTTTGGTCAGATAAAGGAATGGCGGTATTTACTCAATATGGCAGCACTAGATGTATTGTACCAGGGAGCTGACTGGCATTTGCAGTGACTAATGATGAAATTATCAATATTATAATTACTCTTGACGTTTATTGACTGTCACCTAGTATACTAATGAAACTGTCCCCAGAGGTAATTCACAGATTAATTTCACGTGAATAATCACAGATTTTTTTTTTTTCCCCTTTGAGAGCGTTCAATAGTTTAAATGATTTTTGTCCTTGTTTTGTTTGTCTCTCAGCTCACGCACAGAAATCTGTTGTGTAACTAGCCGTATTACACTTAGCTTGTGCCTCCGTTAGTGGAAGCAGCCACCTAACCAGACACTGATGAACAGGCCTGGAATGCCAACAAGTTTCCATCCCAGTGGCCAGTAGATGTCCTGGGAAATATCTCGGTAACTTAATATCATTGCTGTTAAAGCAAGTATGAGTGAAATTGAGTGTACGCAAACATACCTTGGGAGATTCTAAATAGGTAGCTGTCTGGCATGGGCAGTATTTTCATGAACAAAAACTCTGACTGAGCGAGAGCCTGTGGCTTCTGGTTTTCCAATTCGTTGCCTCTTTGTGTCTTGCTGTTGGCTCTCTGCTGTCCATTACTGGCCCAGGAAATTTATTCTGAGCTAAATCGCCTCTTATCTCACTAGACCATAAGCTCCCATTTTTGTTCCTGCCATTTCCTGCCCAGCAAAATGGCTCTGTTTATTTTGACAGATAGCAATCAAAGAATTGTGCTGTTTAATTAAAAAATCTTGCTGACTGATAGAATTATTCAAACGCATTATAGCTCTCTCATTTAAAGCCAATATTTAATTAGAGAACCATAAAGCCAGTATATCAGTTATAAACATATTACCAAAAAGAACATTCTGTCCAGAAGAATATTTTGCATTCTCAATAATTCTAAAGCCTGGTTTGAATGTAATATACAAAAGAATATTAATGACCTGTCAAGGTGGAATTTATAATTTTTTTCTGGAATAGTGCACCATTTTATAGTCATCAAGGGGAAATAGCTAGTAAAATACTACTGGAAAAAATACTCCCTTGGTTACCTCCATTGACAAGTATGGTAAGGCTCCATGGAGGGGGAACGGCCCATATTTATGGTTATTTTCAGATGACTGAATCCATAGGTTGATAATAGGGCTAATAGAACATGTAAAAATAGATGTTAACAGCCCCAGTCAGAAGAGAAACAGTCCTATTTATGTAACTTCCCCTCTCAGTTTGGCGTCTCTGTGCTCCCAACACTCCTTCTTAGTGGCATATATGTAATGGATTTTGCCCCAGTGCTGCGCTACAGTCTTGAGCTGTAACAAATAGCTCCCTTAATACAACTTGACAGAGCTCTTATTGAAAACTGGCTCCATTGAAAAGAGAGTGGCGGTACTTTCAAACCTCCAAATTGCTTTTCTTGAGAAATCAGTAAATAGTAAAAGTAGATACACCTACAAAATGAATTTCATTCAGCCCACCCACGTTTTGTAGACCAACGGTGAGGTCTGTGCAAATTGACATTTCATCATTTTGAGGTGCACATGAATTAAAGCATTCATGCCCACTTTAACAGCAAAGTAAGAATTGGTATATATGTCCATAATATGATCTGACTCAGCCAAACCATGTTTTCTACCCAAGGTTCACCTATGAGATTGCCCCAGTGTTTGTGCTTATGGAGCAGCTGACCCTTAAGAAAATGAGAGAGATTATTGGCTGGCCAGGTGGAGAAGGAGATGGAATATTCTCCCCAGGTATGCTTTATACCACCTCTGTCCCCCTGCCCCTTTGCTCTGGACCATACACCATCTTATATTAGTGCCAATGCGTATAGGAGAATGACAGGCATATTGTAATGACGTGGTTGATGTGCGCTTATTGAACTGTCGGGGGGCATACCGAACGATTCGAAAATATACTGATACTGTTACACCCATACTTGGTATGCAGAAGTCCTGGACTTAGGGTTCCCAACATTTTGATTTCCGTGGACTGGTTTATGTTAATAACATTTTGCAGTCCAGTGGAATACTGGCAGTGGGCCATAACTATCCAGTAGGTTCATGATGCTGACAAGTATCCCTGAAGGGTAATATTGGAAAACACTGTGAGGCCAAAAATACCTTATTTTGCTAAAGAACGAATTTGACAAGAATGTGCGGTGTAGCCTGTTTGTATCACTGCCTAATGTCTTTATGTTACTGTACAGGTGGTGCCATATCTAACATGTACAGCGTGATGGTAGCGCGCTACAAGTACTTCCCCGAAGTCAAAACCAAAGGAATGTCAGTGGCTCCCAGGCTAGTGCTCTTCACCTCAGAGAATGTATGTGTCCTGCTCTTAAACCATCCATATGCATCATCTCGATCACTTCAATCTTGTTGTTGATACTAGGGTTTAAAAAATCCTGAGTATTGAGTGAGTCAGTCTTGTTGTTGATTCACACTAGGGTTTAAAAAGTATTGAGTATCGAGTGAATATCCCCACTGTTTTGAATCTTACTATTACTATTATACATTGGTTATTTTTTAACACTTAAGAAAGGTTCAGCATATTGCACCACTGACGCCATTTTAAAAAGTAAAATAAAAATGATTTTCTTTCCAATGTGTCTTAGTGGACTGCTTATTTTGGATTTATCTGAGGTGAAATTTTTCTCTATTGCAGAGTCACTACTCAATAAAAAAATCGGGTGCAGCTCTAGGCTTTGGGGTCGAAAATGTCATCTTGTTGAAGTGTGATGAGAGGTCTGTGAAACCACATCTTTTTACTCTATGCTGTATGTAACCAACTGTTTTTCACAATTCTGAACAGTTCCCTTCAACCTTCTTTGTGATTTCTTTTCAGAGGAAGAGTCATTCCAGCTGACCTGGAGGCCAAGATTATAGATGTTAAACAAAAGGTGAATTCCTGTAGACGATCTCTAATGATTAGCGTGCTCTTGATTTCAGTGAATGTGAAGTATCAGGTCAGGGTGCTTGAGTTGTACTGAGCTTTAAAACCAAACTGTCAGACCACATTACAGGCTTTACTGGTGGTCAGTGCCCAAGTCCATTTAGACACACTTGACCCAAGAACATCAGCCTAATGTTTGGAGTGCAGCAGTCGATGAAGCAGTGTGATGTGTTGTGCTCTTTCCTTGTAGGGCTACGTCCCACTCTTTGTCAACGCCACGGCTGGAACAACTGTGTATGGAGCCTTTGACCCCATCAACGAAATTGCGGATCTCTGTGAAAAATACAACATCTGGCTCCACGTGGATGTAATTGCTTTTATTAACACGGGACTTGTACAAATCCATTTTCTCCCACTGTTAGAAGAGAACTGGAGCTTTTCTGAGTTTCACACTGTTTTTGAATAGGGGGCCTGGGGAGGCAGTCTACTGATGTCCAGGAAGCACCGGCACAAGCTGAGCGGCATAGAGAGGTATGAAGCGTTCAGAATAATGGGCAAGCTTTTAAGGGAATCACCATGGCAACAATTACTATGATGCTGCTGTTGTTACAGGGCCAATTCAGTCACCTGGAATCCACACAAGATGATGGGTGTCCCATTACAGTGCTCTGCCATCTTGGTCAGAGAAATGGTAAGCAGCCTGAATGCGTGCAGTAGTTATTGCTGAGTTTCAGGTTGGGTCAGCGCAGAGTTCCTCTTACATTGCAGTTGATCCTTGCAGGGTCTGCTCCAGGGGTGCAACCAGATGTGTGCTGGGTACCTCTTCCAGCAAGACAAGCAGTACGATGTCACCTATGACACTGGTGACAAAGCCATCCAGTGTGGTCGACATGTGGACATCTTCAAATTTTGGCTCATGTGGAAGGCAAAGGTGGGGTTGCTAGCAGTCCATCGGGGTTCACAGGCTCTAAAATGTTTCTATACACATAAACATCATCACAGAGCACCATAGGTGCAAAGCCACTCGATACTCCGGATCATGGCATTCATATGATGCTGCATCCCCTTGTTTGTTCATTATACATTTTGCCTTTAAATATTCCTGACCACTTTTGACTAGTTTTAATATGTTGTAATGCATAATGCTCTTCCTCTAGGGAACAATAGGGTTTGAGCAACACATCAACAAGTGCTTGGAGCTCTCTGAGTATCTCTACACCAAAATAAAGAACCGGGAGGGATATGAGATGGTGTTCCAGGGAGAGGTAAGTCATTCCCTTTATTTTTCGATTTCCATTTTGCTCTGCTCCCAAAGATAACAAACATGACCAATGCATTATCTTCATAAGGCGTCAGACTTGAGAAATATCTAATGAATATAAAGCAGATCCCATTAACTTGGGCAGCTAGTGTACTATATCATTAATAACTTTGGATGGGGAGGGGGGCAGCATAATGTGGGGAATCAAACTGAGGATGGGTGAAGGGGGGTCACGGAGGTGTCTGTGAAAGTCCTCCACAGAGATTTATCACCGTGAGAGACTCACGCTGTATCTCTGTTTTCCTGTCGCTGTGATGCTGGCTGCCCCACCTTCCTTAGACCCTACAGTGAGCAATGATGAAGTGTCGCCGCTTCAGCTGCCCACTCACCAAACCACTCCTTAGATCATCTCTCCCGAATTGACATCACTCCCTTGACATCATCTGTTATTGACGCTGGCTACATGTGCTTGATGTGTCCTTAAAAACAATGATACCTGTTTCAGAAATTGCTTGCAATTTGAGTTTGAGCATATTGATTAAAACTAGGGACGATGGTATTGTTTGAATGATCTTTCTATGCTTACAGTTATACATCCACAGAGTATCAATTTGTACTTTTGCTTATCACCTTGCTTGTCGATACCTTCAAGGGGTTGCCAGTTGTACCCTAACTGTAGGTAAATGTACCTTTTAGTCTAATTTAAGGTACAGAAATTGACTCTGAGTCAATTCTGAATATCCCCAAGATATAAACAACAATAATGTACCCCCAAAAGTACAAAAATGCTCCTCGTAGTCCATTTCTGTTTCTTAAAAGGTACATTTACCCATGAAAGTACAGCCCCAGTGACAAGCAAAGATACAAATTGGTACAAATCTCTGTGGAGGACTTTCACAGACACCTCCGTGACCCCCCCTTCACCCATCCTCAGTTTGATTCCCCACATTATGCTGCCCCCCTCCCCATCCAAATTTTTTCTGATATATTCTGAACATAATCCTGCAATAACAAGGCCATTTATTTAGTCATGAGTCCATTTGATCAGTCATGCAAGTTGCCACACAGAAGACTTGGAAATTGACTGTGTCAATGTGTGGTTCCCCTTACAGCCGCAGCACACAAACGTCTGCTTCTGGTACATTCCGCCCAGCCTGAGGGGAATCCCCGATAGTGAGGAGAGGCTGCAGAGACTGCACAAGGTACGATTTGTTTGCCCTTGTGAGGATGCCGATATATGGCCAGGTGATTAAGGCTCGGTTAACTTCAGAGAGTTCAAAGTGACAGCTGTGTTCCCTTTAGGTGGCACCTAAGATCAAAGCAAGGATGATGGAGACAGGGAGCACAATGGTGGGCTACCAGCCTCAAGGGGACAAAGTCAACTTTTTCCGCATGGTCATCTCTAACCATGCCGCCACCAAGTCGGACATCGACTTCCTGATCGATGAAATTGAACGACTGGGGCAGGATCTCTAGGAGCTTTGCCCAAGAAATGGCCACCTTCCTCTTTTTGCAACAGCTTCACCGTGACCTGAAGGAACCTAGGGCCACAAGTCTAAGTGCTGCCATTATTCTATATGATCCCATATTCTCTTCGAATGTAGAAATCCAAAATATACAGTGCGTTCCGTCGCATGTGTTTTCTAGTCTGTTCTGTCCCTTAGTGAGCCTCTAGATATAACTGTTGTATTTGAGGATTTGTTGAATGTGGGAATTGGACCCATACACTGGAATGGCTCAATGAGTCGATCTGAGTGACCACTTCATGTGTGAGGTGTGAGAACGCACATAAGGCCCTGATATGATATATAGTAATATAATGGAATATATGTTATAATATATTGACTATTGGTGCTTTTTGCCGTACATATAATTACCAAATCAGATGCACCACCTTAGATGTTTTTCCCCTTTAGGTGTGAAGTAGTGGGGAACATGTGTGAACAGTCACTGGGTACTGTATTCTATTGCTGTTTCCAGAGATAATTGAATTTTTGTGTAGATTGTGTATAGTACCGTTATATTGCCTTTGTGAGAAAAACATAAATGTCATAGTTTTACAATAAGAGATGTTTAAATAATAATTACAGTAAAAGGAACATATACTGTATATATATAATTAAATATCGCTTTATATTAAGAGATAAGCAGTGTTAAAAATCTAGTATTTTCTTCCATTTGTAATGTACTGTATCTTTGTTTATGTTGAGAATCATTCTATAAAGAAAAAGTAACATTTAACATATTTTAGTGTATTTGTGAGCCAAAGAAAAAACTATTTGTGACAGTTGCATATGTATGTCCTTAAAGTAACAAATACATAAATATTACAAAATTATATGATATCTATTAAAAATATAATTTAATGCTCTAAACCTTAGTGCAATCTGTAGGTTATGTAGGTGTGATATATGTTGTGTATCACATTGACTGAGTACTTCAGTCATCCAATATGCTAAGCTGAATTCCTTACTTAGTAACAAGCACAATGTTTAGTAAATGTGGGCTCGATCATTCTGGAAAAAAAGATGCTCATGTGTGATAAATATGAAATGAGTTTTACTGCAAAAACTTTGTGAAAATTGTTTTTGAGTGACTAATCAGTTCAGATCCATGTTCACACTTCCAAAACAATACTGATGCAGATATTTTTTTGGATTTGAATATGTACATTGTGACCACTGATATTTTCTGAGAATATGAACTCTCTGAAACATTGTTGGTTAAAAACATTTTGGAAACTGACAGAATGAAGGCAGGCCCTTTACTATCTGATCACATTTGTAATGTTCATCATGATCAAAACCACTGCATTTACAGCACTAATAAATCGTCTTTAAAATCCCAGCGCCTCATCACTCATTGTAGGGCATCTGTGGTGTCCCACTTCTGTCCAGTTAGTCTATACTGTAATCATTCTGTTTTCATGAGGTCCTGTAGGATTGGGAGCAGTCGACTGCTTGGTATCTAGGTCTTTCTTAAAATTGCAGGTCTATATATTTTCTGGGTGTTCATTGATTTAAACATTAAATAATATAAGTTATTTTCAATGCAAATTCATCTGGGTTTGTTTAGATTAGTACTGATGAATACCTTTAATTAAACAATCCTAGATGTTGTGCTTTCTCTGTTTTTATGCAATCACCCTCGCAAACCCACATTTTGTTGATTTTGTTCATTTATAATATAGACTGAGCAGAAAGGGCTACAGATGCTAGCCCAGATTGATTCAAATGACAGGAGGCGGTGTGCTCAATTTTGTGTGATGGGCTTGGTTAGCCATGGGAAGCAGCCATGCTTTAGGGATAATTTATACCAGAAAACAAAAGACCCCCATTGCTCTTGGTCTTCCACTGAAGAAAGACTAACCCCCTCCTGGAAGTCTGTGTCTCCCCAGTCTGTGTCTACAAACACCATTGCAGCTCAGCATTTATTATTTATATTTATATTATTTATTATCATATTAAAGCAGTTTTGCATATTAATGTAGTGACTCTTTTTTGTGAATGCATCTAAACAATGGTATAGGAGAACAGTTTGATTATATTTAAATGTCGCTTAAAAGTCTGTTTATCTATCTATCTATTTGCAATGAATTATTTCATATAAAATATGGGAGGGACGGGGACGTCACACCCATCCTCCCCTGTTCCAAGCCCCTGCATCTAAAGAGGACATGCATAGTGATCCAGAATTTTACAAGCAGCTTATAACACCTATTACTGTAATTGACTGCCAGATTTACTATTGGTAAAGGAAACCACATGGCAGGTACTGCATAGTGTCTCTGTGTTTTATATAATGCATCCAGCAGTATGAACGATGGTGCTTTTATCTAATCTCATACCTGAGACAGCCTTCAGTAGTCCACAAGTACCATTTCCCTTATGAAATCTCACAGGAAATGGAAAATCTGTCACAGGGTAAGTTAAAATAAATGATAACATTAATGCAAGAAAAGAGGTACATAAAGAAAACTTTCTACATTTGCCTATAATAAAAGTACTTCCCTGTGAATCCCCTGTGACCGCTTATTCCTGACTCAATTTCCCACACCTGTCTGGGAGTCAGTCTCCATTCTTCAACTTAATCACCCGGGGAAAGAGGCATCATTGGCTGATCATTCCCCATCTGAGTGTCCTCATCCCCCACCAGCACATCCCCCCCCCCACCACCTCCCCGACTACACAGCCTCTTCTTGTTATTTTGCTCTTTAAAACATTTATAATAAAATCTGAAAAATGGATATGGCCTATCTTGGTCAGAATTTGAAGGTTTTGCTCATGTGAGTCTCAGATGAATATGGAGTATAGACGCACATGTGCATTGACCATTAGGGTCATACAGATCACCTTCATGTCTGTGATTAGAGCTTTGGGATTAAAACTCACAACTACATGAAAATACTTGACCATTGTTAATAAAAAGTAACTTATTCGTGTACTGAGGTATATGCAAGTAATTCTCATAAAATCATGTGATTGTAGCTTTCCTTCTGGTAACCATGAATTTTATCCGGTCCTGACAGTTCCCTAAAAAGTAATGTTTACCTAGAGAGCAATTAGATATCTGCATCCAGTCAATGATGATAATATTGTCTGGTCTAAATTGAATTGATGTGTAATTACAAAGCTAATTTGGAAGCAGGTGTTTCAAGCCCTTGAAAATAATTGAAAGTTAATGAAAATGGAGGAGCCAGATTGCAATGCTGTACATGAACCAGGTTTCCAATTAGCCAAAATGAGGGTGGCGTAGTACATATACAGAAACTGGAAGTAACCTGAAACAAATGTCACCTTAAAGTTCATAATTTTCCTTTCATGCTGCTCACTTGATTCCGCATGCTGTTTTCTGTTCTCACATGCATCATTGACTAGATGAGAAATACTTAATTGCTTTCCGGCTAAACATCAGAACAATATATATTTAGGTTAGCTTGAAGGTTATTGCAATTACATAACTTAAGCACATAACTCTCAATCAGAATTCCTGTTATGTTTGCAAGCTTTTTATTATCTGGATAAATATAAATTAATAGTTTTTCTCTTAGTTTTTATAGAGATACAAATGATGTGAAAAACATAATACATTTTATACTTTATTTCAGGAACTTGACTGACTGAATGAATAAGAATTATCTTTATAAATATTTGAATACCTGCTTTATTTAAATACAATCTGCCAGTCAACTGACAATATTTAAAAATAGGTCTTTGTTGCCGAGCATGAAATTCAGATCTGATTGCTCTTCACAGCACTCTGTTACCACTGTCTGTGATCAGATAGTCCATCAATCCCAATTACGAGCATTGTTACACACTGATTAATCCCAGAGCTGGCCTTTTCGGATATGATAAGCATGACTGGCTCCCTATCTTTCTGTGATCAAAAAAGCAATGGCTAGAGTGTGGGAGGCCAGACGCTGGAGATGTGCCGCGCCTCTTGTACTGATGTGCCTTATACAGCTAGAATTCTTTATTTCTTCTGACTCAACCTTGGAAAGCTTGTTGAATGCTCCTTATGTAATACACAGACATGCATTTATTAGGCAGGCTAAAAAGCTCAAAATCATTCACGTAAGCGCAGAGGCATGCAAGGGTCACATTAGTCACTGTTAGTAAATAGGTCACTCAGGATTATGCGTTTCTATGACTCAGATTATTCCAGCTTCAGGATATCCCAGTGTTATGGGTATGGGTGTTCATTCTACAGGAAACATCATGTGACACATACAGTTATGTCCCCAGTTGTAGTCAGCTGCATACTGATAAACAAACGCAATTTTTCTGATAGACAAACTGAGACAATTAGTGAAGCAGGCAGTCAAGAAAACCCAACAATGAAGAGGCATGTATCACATACCAAGACTGATCTGGTGGACAAAAAAAATAACAACAGTACATAGAAGGCAATATCTGTGCATTTCTGTCCCTGTGAAACATTTATGCACAATACAGATGTCAGCAGTAAATCTACAAAGAGAGCTTTAAGGTGAAAATGATGAGGTGAAAATGGTCTCCTGTCAAACACGATCAGTTGGGATGGTGGCCGTTGATGGTGTGGCGGGTTCTGTCTCTCGCGTGCGCTCTGCTTTGCCGGCTGTCAACCACAATCCTGACTCACAGGCACGTCAGCCAGGAGGCGCCCCCCCTCCCCACTCCAGTGAGACCGACAAGGTTACAGATCTCGGCTGCCATGCGAGAGGAGGATGAGATGGAGGAAAAACGCAATGTGAAGGGCAGTGAAAAGGCTGTGTTCGGATGCCTTTACACTCTTTCACTCTCTCGTGCTTTTGCATGTCTAATTGGGGATTTTTTTTATGCCTGTGCATTGCTGATGTGTTTTTTTTCTTCAGTTGACTAAAAATATTTAAATCAGGGGTATTTGTGCCCTGTTACTTCTGTGACACTAAGAAAAATAAACGATTTCAGTGATAAACATTAATTGGATTTTTTATTGTGTTATAATGTATTTTAGATATTAAAAAAACCTATGATGATTAGTATCTAGCATTAAATTTTTTACACTAATAAATTAAACAGAACTATTAAATGTCCTGTAAAAAAATGGAACCCTTAATTATGAATATACATTTTATAATATGTATAATTTAGGCAGTGGGATAGAAGTGACAGTTATGATACTCTGAATTACCTCTTAGAGCATCACTAACGGTCTACCATTGTTTCAGGGGGGCTTTCTTCAAAGATACCCCATTAATTTCACACTAGAATCTTGATGGAAGCAGAGCTTATGGGATTCATTTTACTGTAAGAGAAAATTGCAAATATAATGCCTGAACCCCTGATGGGAAGGACATATTGTAGTGCTTTCACATGCTGTTTTATTAGGAAAAATCATATTTTCCAAGAGAAACTGTCATGTTATAAAATCCATGCACACTGACCACAGTAATTTCTTTTAGAAGGAAACAAGCCAATATATGTGAATATGACAGTTGAATGGCATCATCACTGTCAATTAAGAAATTGTGACAGCTGTCAGGTATAATCGTCATCTTCAGCCTCAGCCATCTTCAATGTCTAGAAATCTCCCCATTATGAATGCATGACTGGTATCCCATACAGGGTGTTATCCATACCCAGTGCAACATGTGATCATGTCCAGGTTCACTGTCGCTCAATTCAAATGAGTAAAAAACAGGTGTGTTTTTGCAATCCTAAGCCACAGTGCATGTACTGGAGCTCCAGTGAGACTGGGACAGACAGACGACCAGAATATTCTTTCCTCATCTTCACGTATTTCAGCTGACTGGCACTGAATAAATCACAGGTTTCCAGGTGGATCATGAAACACTCCATTTTGAACCAATATAGGACGTGATTTATCCCATGTTTTAACACACAGACATACTTTATACATATATGTTCCACATTTTGCTTGTTTGCAAAATCATTGGGGGCGTAACCCCCTTTTCTTGCACGATGAATTAACTATACTTCTTGCACGGCTGCACCTTCTTCTTTGGGTTAGTGAGCTGGGTGTGTCTGCGTTTATGAGGGGATAATACGCTTAACTGAAACACTCTAACTATGTAAGTGCTTTTTTTTAATACACTTGATGTGGGAATAGACCCTGTAGTGCAAAAAAATTAAAATCATTTAAGTCAGTGGCGGAATGCACGTATGGATCATTTACATGCCACACACCCATATTTTGGTGTTACTCTACCGAAAGGGATCTTCCACGAGCTTTTTTGACTTATGCAAATTGACCCCGGAGTGTGTGTCTAGCGGAAGAGCACATATACACCTAACTTAAGTGGATGCTTTTTTGACTGAACTGGACAATCAACCCCTACTCCCTTTAGTTCTCGGACTACAGTGATACCTACGAAGCCTAGTTGTTATGCTACAGTAACATACAGTAATAGCACAATATGCCTTGTAAAATAACATAATATTATGTTTCCTAATGTTCATCAGACAGATCTTACTCATATAAAGTTATGAGCACCTAGATGATTTCACAATAGTGATTGGATTTTGGGTAGGTTTATACTGACAACAAAACTGCATACTAGCTGATTTTAAAAATGTAATGTGTCATTGACTAATTATTTACATCAATTGCTTAGTTTTACTTAAAACTACAACTGATGGATTTCAGCACTTCCAGATGTAAAATGCATCTTCAGTAATTCACTTCTCGCATAAGTCATACAATCTAATAACTTTCATTTTAACATAGAAAATTTATTTATCTCCCACTAAAACCCAAAAATCTCAGTTGATTTTTATACCATCAAGACAGAATATTCCAAACCTGACATTTTTACTAAATGTAAATGAAATTAGATTTCAGAGGGAAACAGAGTGGAAAACAGATATTACTCTCTATTAGACGACAGGGTTTTATTCCAAAAAAATAACTCCATCTATGACAAGCACATTAAACTGAAAATACACGTAAATGAGAAGCCAAATGTGAATCAGACCTATGTTTTTGTCGTCCATCAATAGCGCAGAAAATATGTCATATGTGATCGAATAACGAAGCCATATATTTTTCGTAATGTATTATTTTTCACTTCTTTTCATTGCTTTTTACTTTAAACCACCAGTTATCAAAATGACAATTCAGCTCACGATTCAACGTCGCATCTTTCTTAAATCGTAATTACAGGAAGTACTTTACCTTTTCACCTCCCGGGTCCCTACCCCGACCGTTGTATGTATAATTGCATGTTGGGCGGGTATTTCAGTTTACTCCCGCTGACCAAAAACATGCAATTAGGCAAACTGATGATCCTAAATTTACTGGTGTGTGTGTGATCGTTTATATTTTGTGCCTGTTGCCAGATATTTGTCAACTATTGTTGGGGTTCACCGCCCCCACCGGGTCCGTTGATCAGAAGAGATTCACAGCAGAGAGTGGAGAATTTGCAGGTCACCAGTTTATTGTCTGACAGATTATAATCCGGGAGCAACTGTTCTGACATACATTCAGCATGTACAGGAAGAAGCCCAACTATAAATTTAAGATCAATCCCTTTATAGCCCGTTTCGGGGTCAACATTGAAACACCACATAACAACAAACGTGTTACGAATGTACCGGAACTGAGGTAGTTCAGTTAAACATCCGGTCATTAGGTCTCTTTATTAACTTCCGGAATATATATACTAAAATAAAAGTGTACATATCACTGATCATTTTAGGCACAATATCAAGGTGACTTATTATGACAGATAATGTAGTGTACCAATAACTTTAACAATAACTGTTTTGCTAGTATAACAAGAAACTTAATAGAAGTAATGAATCAATACTTCATTATCTGGTAAAATATCTATAGTACCTAGCTAAACATATAAAATCACTTATTTTCAGAAAGTTGGGTTTACTTCGTCCTTTCTTGTACAGCACCACTGTGTGGTCTGCACAGTGCAGTCTATTGTTCAGATGGACCACAGCTACTCCAGAAACTCATCACCTCCACTTTATTCTCTCATATTGTGATTAGTTTCAGCGGCTTCTTGGCATGCTGGAAATGTACCACCAACTACTGCTCCTGCTGAGGTGGAGCTGCAGGTGGTTCTCCCTGCACAAGATAAAGTCCCCTACTAGCCTCCTATACTCTTATTTAATGAACATTTCAATGGATGAGTCATCAGCAAAACTGCTGTAGCGTGAGCTTGTGTTGTATTGGAAGCCTGGTGTGTAAAAGATAGTGGAACAATAATGGAATTTGTATATTGTTTTTGTGTTTATGTGAATTTCCTACTGGTATTCCTCCTGCAGTCCAAAAGCATGGACTGGTTGTCTTTAAATTGCCCATAATGTGTACTCTGTAATGGAATCTCACCCTCTTCAATGCATCCCCTGCCCAGTGCCCTGTGCATCCTAAGTTATGCTTCAGACTCACCACAGTAAATAGTTGTGAAAAATACTTTGATTGTAAATACTTTTATATTATGTAATATCACCTTAGTTAATACATGATTAATCGATTTTTCATATGCTAATTCTGGTCGGGGTTGTGATGAGCAGAGGAATATTTTAATTTCTAAAACACTATGATGTAGAGTTTTTTTATTATTATTTATATAGGTTAAAGAATATTTTAGACTACAGGGACTTTTACTTTGAAAAACTAATACCGGAAGCTGCTTATTGTGACCACCAACACTTACTCAAATAACGCAATAGTAGAAGCGCTCGATATATCTAATCATAAACGCTTCAAATTCTGGGAGGCATGGGGGGATCGCAGAGTGTCGAGATTCCTGGTGGAGGGTCCGAGGGTTATCATATCCTCAGAGTAAGCAGCTTTGATTTCAATAGGGTCTTGTTATTAAATATGATTACATTAAGGCCAAACGAGACGTAGGTCTTACCGCGGCCTACTGGTGATGCTGCATGCCGTTTTGAGCTGCAGTCTTGATGATCATGTTTTCAAATGTGTCATTTGCTGTAAGTTTAATGGAATCTATACTGTTTTTTTAAACGTAATAATCAACGGCTAGCATGCTAAATAAGTGGTTTGGACACTGCGGTGTATCTATCAACATATATCTAAATCCAGTTAGTGATTTCGGCAAGACCTAGTTTTTATGCGGATACGGACGATATTGCCTTAGTCAACATTATATTTAACACAAATCTAGTAAAGCTGCATGGGTCTTATGTGAATCAAAACTATTAATAGGTTAAGCAGTCACGTTCTTCCTAGCAACGTGGTATAACTAGTGACTTAACTACTGATTTGATAATGAATTTGACACTACACGTCGTTAAATTGTGGTGATTTTAATCTCACGAATTCTTGTGATATTAAACTGAAAAATATGCATATTAAGTTGCGTCTCACTAAACTATACCGTGCCTTCTTTTTTTTTCTTTAAGCGACTAAGTTAGGTTTTTTCTTTTTTTTAAATTTTTGGCTGGCTTTTAATTGTGATCACTTCTCTTTGCAGGTTCAAGAGAACTCGCCAGGACACCGAGCAGGACTGGAACCGTTTTTTGACTTCATTGTTTCTATTAATAGCACAAGATTGGTCTGCATTCTTGATTTAAATGTTATTAAATCAGCAGCTTTGAGTTTACTCTCACAGTATTGATAAACATTTTCAGATTCATAAAGGGATTTTCTCTGGCACCATTGTGATTAGTCAGACAAAGTTTGTGTTGCTTAGCATCTTAGACAAGCAGGATGTCATATTTCCCCCTTGTACAGAGGAAACAGAAGGTGGAAAAAATAATTATGCTTAAAATTAAAGAGATTTGTTTCAGTAGCATTCAGTAAATGTTTTAATAAGGAAAACTGTGGTCAGAATCCCTGCTGTAACTCCTGGATAGACTGCCTTTAGGTGTCTTTAGAGGCATGATGAAGGTGGTCTCAACCTGTTTTACAGCCTCCTCATTTCCCTTGCATTTTAGACTTGTGAGATTACGCAGTTTTCTTTAATCCCAGTCAACCAAAGACAAAAAACAAACAAACTTCAAAATGGCTTAAACTCCTTTCTACATGCACGCTCAGCTAGAAATGCTAAGGATAGTAAAATTGACTGCATTTTAATGTAATGAAAATCTGTCAAAGTTTGTGTGTGAGGAGAAACCAAAGCACGTAACGAGTTTGGTATTATACTGGTGTACTTCGCAAATTAATAGCTAATCCCTTAAAATTGGTATAATTTGGATAAAAGCTTCAGTCGAGCAAACAAATCTAATTATTCTTACTATGTTTTGCTTTTGGACAGAACAAAGATAACGACACACTGAAAGACCTGTTGAAAGTCAATGTGGAGAAGCCAGTAAAGATGCTGGTGTACAGCAGCAAGACCCTGGACCTGAGGGAGACCACCATCACCCCCAGCAACATGTGGGGGGGCCAGGGGCTACTGGGGGTCAGCATCCGCTTCTGCAGCTTTGAGGGTGCCAATGAAAATGTCTGGCACGTTCTTGTAAGTGCAATTTTGTAATCGATGGCAAGAAGACGATCGGTCTTGAAGGACAGCTGGGATGCTGGGTTGTTTGTTTTTCTATGATGTTTGTGTATCTACCTTTTGCACGCGAACCAGTAACGGCACTAAATGTTAGAGATGCACTGATTGCGATTTTCTTGACTGATTCAATTTTTGGCAAGACCTGCTGATACTGATTTTTGCCAATTCCAATTTTCTTTATTAGAACTATAATTGATTGCATATTTAAACAAAAATCAACTTTTCTTCAGTGCAAAACTTTTTTAAATGAAATTGTTAAACTTTAAGATTTGCTCCTAAGTTACAAGATCTTCTCTCACTTAAACTATCTCAAAATTAAGTGCTCTGTGACTGGAAATGGGTACAAATAACAATTAACCAAAAATGAGACTGCTGCACACCCAACTTTGTCTGACGTATTTTACTTTGCCAAATGAAAGCAGGAGTAACGTTTAAATAACATGTCAGTTATATCAATTTCCTGTATGTTTAAATTCACCAGATAACAGGACATTGACCTTTTTCTCGCTCTCTTTTTAAAAAAAAACTCTTTTTTAATTCCATAGGTTATAAACCTCCAGATAAAACTGAATCATACTATTCTCTTCCAGATAATAGGTGCAGGGTAATAATATTAATACCAACATCACATGTTATGCACATACAATTCTTACATTGCTAATAAGAGATTAAAATCAGGCTTTTTTTATACCTTTATACTGTATGGACATAATAGCGCAGGGGGTTAAAGTTTTGTCAAAACGCTTTTATTCATAGGAAAAAAAACCTTTGCTAGCTTTGCAACTTAATGATTATTCATTTTCAACATTATCTAGTATATGTTTAATAATCAGTCCACTTTGTGTTTCACTGCGTTTTAGTTGTGGTTCCCCCATGGTTTACTGTGTGTAATGTATCACAAATTGCAAGCTGTGTGTTGTCTTCACTCACGGTGAAGAACTTCCACGCTAACGACATGCTAGCATGCGACTGTAAGACTGTTGCCTGCGCAGCTGTGCGTATGACGTGTGGTGCAGTCCGGGCCAAGCACGCTGAAAATCAGCCAGCTACAGTCCCTGGGTGGTCGATTGGTGCATCTCTACTGAATGTTTTTGCGAGCATGCAGCTGGCTAACGCTAATTTGCCCTGTGGTTATTTTCCAGTCAGAATGTAAAACGTCAGCTGTTTGTGTGTCCTTTTCTTGCCAGGAAGTCGAGCCCAACTCCCCAGCCGCCTTAGCTGGCCTTAGGCCGCACACGGATTACATTATTGGGGCTGACACAGTAATGAATGAGGTCTGTTCGGCTTTATGTCTTTATATTTGTTTTATGTGTTGGTGTTAAATTATTAAAGATGTTACAGTAGTATATTATTGTGGTAATAAATAGTACTCACTGTAATCTACTTAAAAGGTTTTATAAGAAGTATCATTGTTTACAAGGAGTAATAACATTTACTGAAGTCCCAACTCCAGCTCGCTCACCGTTTCTTCAATCCGGCAGTCAGAAGACCTCTTCTCGCTCATTGAAAACCATGAGGGAAAAGGTCTGAAGCTCTATGTGTACAATACCGACACAGACAACTGTCGTGAGGTGGTAATAACGCCGAATAGCGTGTGGGGAGGAGAAGGCAGGTATGTCGCAGCGCTTGGACACCTCCCCTTGATTGGCTCGGCGAATGGCTATAGGCTAATTGCTCATTCCCCTCCGCAGCCTGGGCTGTGGCATTGGCTATGGCTACCTGCACAGGATACCAACCCGACCATTTGAGAAGGGGAAAAATATCAGTTTCCCAGGCCAATTTCCCAGCGAACCCGCTAGCCCTCTGAAGGATGGATTCACAGAGGTAAGGCCTCCATACAGGAGGGTTGCAATAGTATTACGCAGTTGCCTTTTGCCGCCATCTTGGTGCATTGTCAGTCGTGGTAATGGAGAGCGCTGAGCATGTAAATGCAAGCAAGTCAAGTAGTGAAGTATTATTGTCATAATAATCATATTAAGTACACTGCTTATGGTGATGTGAAATAAAGGTAAAATAAAAAAGTGAGATGAAGCAAAATAAATAAAATGACATGAAAGCAAGTGTCCCATACACACTGAAAGCAAAATGGTCATGAGTCGCCCACTGTCATTTATGAGAATGTAGTCAATTGTCTGTTCTTTCAAACGTTGTGAGTACCACTAAAGCATGAAAAAGCAATTATAAGTCTCGGGGGTTAATTTCTTTATTTCTGGCTGGGTACAAAAACTGTGCAGGAAAAAAGACAGTACACACGGAGAATCGCACCAGACAGGAAACTGTACACCAATATGACGGATGACAGCCTTTACTTGATGAGTATGGTACCATGTGTCATCACATGCAACCTTCCTGAATCCAGCGTCGTGTTTCATAAACAGCCTGAGCAAGCGGTGGAATCTGCTGTTATGAAAGATGTTTTCATAAAGCAATGGGGGGTGAGGGGCAAGGTCAAGACCTTGTGGAAAATTTCACTTATTGTGGAAACTAGAGAGGAATGGAGTATGTAGAAGATGTGTTCTTTTTGTTGTCTGCCATAGCAGACCGATGATTTGCATTATCCAGATCTGTAGTGCGGGGAGGGTGGCGAACTGGCACAGGGTACCTTTCTAAATGCCATCCGCTGCCTATAGGCTTCTCCATCACCTCCTATTTTTGCCCCTTCTAAAAAAAGACCACCATTTCCCCCTTGATGTAGGACAGTTACAAAACCCTCATTATGAATCTGGGCAGATCTGCACGGAGAAGGTCGCCAGCGCGACGACATCGTGATTGAAGTGACTAATTGACTGGTTAAACGGCTCTCACCTTTCCCATTAATCAAAGGTGGCATTCTGCCCCCCCCCCCCTCAGGTGCAGCTCTCTGCCGTCACCCCCCCGCCCGCTCTGCCTTCTGCTCCCATGGAGCTGGAGAAGGACCTGTCGCGCCTGTCAATCAGCACGGCCACGCCCACCATCCCCAGTGCTCTTCACACAGGTTGCAGCTCTCTAGTCCTTATGGGGGGGGGGGGGCATTCCCCATGGCTCTAATCTGATGTAAATGACTCCTGTTTTATGAACCATCCTTCCCCCACATTTGTGTGCCAGGTGTCCCGACTGTACCACTCTTACCGACGCAAGTCGGCGCCTCGCTAAGCACAGTTCCTGCAGTCAGCTCTGCCAACACGATACCTGGTTAGACACAAGCCGTCCGCACCTGCAAAGAGGAGTCGATAAAAAGTGTGGTTTGGCTTCACCGTGTCGTCTCCCTTTGTCCCTCACAGGGTTAATGTCGTTACCAGGAGGCCTTCCTCCCTATAACCCCTTGCCAAATCCAAATATCACTTTACCCGACCTGAGTGGAGTGTCTTTACCGTCTCTGCATGGAATTTACAGATTGCCGCCATCTTCCACGGGTAAGGCTTGTTTGTTGTGTGAGCAGTTCTGATTCATACGTGCACATTGCTTATCATAATGGATATTAATGTCCATTAATATTTAAAGCCAGGGTGTTTATCTTTCAAACTATATACACCGTTTGAATAGTCAGGTAGTGTCACAGCTTGTCATAAAGGTCCAGTATTTGTTAGTTTACACTTATGTTTTTAAAACTCTGCTTGTTGATGCCACCCCCCCCCCCGCTCCCCTTCTCGCCCCCCCTCCCATCCTCTACTGCCCCCGTACTCCTCCCCTCACC
>JAABNY020000001.1:31302082-31316237 GCA_015164015.2 Brevimyrus niger
TATATATGGCTGCTTTATAATGAAGATGAGCCTCCAGGCGCCTTCTTCACTACGCCTCCTTACAAGATCAGCAGGAACTTACAGCTGATTCAAAGAGCAGCATCATCAACCACAGGAAAACTAAAGGAAACGGGATTTAACAGAATTTAAGTTCTAAAAATTATAAACAACTAAAATTTGACTCCTGTACAGCAAATATACATTTATTTCCTAAAAGGGATCTTTAGAAATTTTCCTGCATAGGATTGTATACATTGCCATTCGTCTACATTTGGTTACCTTGTGCATTCCACAGTATCATTTCTGCCTGGGCTGAAACGCCGCTGGGTGTCACAAATAAACAGCTCACATGCTTAACACCCAAGTCCTTTTCTGAAAATTAGAAGACTAATTACAGACAGTTCAGGGAAAAAAAAAAAAAAATCATCCCCAAAAGCTGAAAAACTGTTAATGTGGGCTTCTGATGTTAACATCACTCACACCCAGACAGAGAACAGAATGAAATGACCCTAAAGAGCGGAGGGAGAGCCCATGTCTCTCGGCAGAAAGCCAAACCACACAACTGGCAAAACAACTCGCGCTGTGGGAGCTGCATTCCCACCTACTGTCTCGGTGCCCTGCTTTGCACAACCTCCCAGCAGTCTTCACTTTGAAAAGCCTTCTTTATTATTATTATTAATTTTAATTTAAACATTTTTCTTTTCTCTCAGTAAACACCAACATCTAAAACCAGTACAGCACAAGTAGACAGCCTGGTTCCACAGTGACTCTGAAAGTGCTCGGACTCGTCCTTGCCCCGCAGCTGACCAGAGGGTGCTCGAACCCATATGGGGGGGGGGTGGTGGGGAGAGAGGGAGGGGGAAGCCACACACAGCTCAGCGGGGCGCTCACTCGCGCAGTCAGTGCCGCCCGCTTAGTAGGAGATGATGCTGGAGGAGGGGGGGCCAGAGGCTGTGCCCATCTGCAGATTCCCTGAGGAGTTGGACCTCCTCATGTGAGGAAGCAGGTAGGAGTCGGAGCCCAGCTGGTGCACGTCAAAGCGGTCTTCCTTCCGGTAAGCCAAGCACCGTCTTATAAAGGCCTGGATGGGAGGGACGGAAAAGGAAGTCCAGTATTTAACAACCTATAATATAATTCAGCTGCAAAGCTCATAAATACTTTGTAAATCAATACTGAGCTACAGGAGCCAGAAAAAGACCTTTAGGGTTCAGGCAGATACAGGGACAGCTATGTCTTAGGGTTCAGGCAGATACAGGGACAGCTATGTTTTAGGCAGTGAACACATTTCACTAGAGGGAGCCAGTGCAACAGTAATCACTAGACTACATATTTAAATGAGGAAATGTTTCACCACAGATGCCCATTCGTGAAATTCTGCTCAGATACACACCTTAGCTTCATTACTTGCAACTGGCTTGACTGGGAACTGGACTTCTGTTGCTTTGAGTATCGTGTTCTCCTGCAAGATGTCTTGCTGGGACTGGTTGTGGCCAAATGGCTACCAAAAATTAAATAAGTCAGCTAAACCAAAACACACAAACTGTAAGCAAAGGTTTGATCAATATAGTAGGTACTTTACCTTTCTTCCGTAGAGACACTGGAAAAAGATTACACCCACCGACCAGACGTCCACCTTGTTAGAGATCTTTGGAGGTTCTTTGCCTACTACAAAACATTCAGGTGGCAAGTACCTGAAAAATAAAACCAACTTCATAGACATCTGCAAGCATAGTGCACACATTAGCAGGTGTCTTAACACCCAGAATTGAGCAGATCCATCCATCACGACTTATCCTGGTCAAAGTCACAGAGGATGGAGTAGATAAAATATTGCAAGTTCACTGTTTTGATTTTTTTAGGTGTTCATCCTAGTCATTTATTTTAAGGACTAAAATAAAAGTTGGGAAGTGGAGAACTGCCTTTACACAATTTCTCGTCACAATTAAAAATCAGCTATAACTGGTTGAAATGTTGGCATCCAACCCAAAGGAGACTTATCCATAAACAGCCCTAAAGCAACGCTCCACCAGTTTCTCCAGCTCATACCAGTATGTTCCTGCTCCTTGCGATGTCAGGTCCATCCCATCCACTCCATAGTTGTCGTCATCCATGATTTTGGACAGGCCGAAGTCTGTGATCTTGATTTCCCCACAGGCTGTGCCATCCACGAGCAGGATGTTCCCTTCACAGAGAGGGCAGCATCGATTCAGAGAGAAGCTTCGACACTTTCTGGCAGCACAGCACAGAGATGCAGCTGCCTTGTGCATTAAAGGAAACACTAAATACTCCACAAGGAAAACGATTCAAGCTCGTATGTGCAGGCTTGAGAAAATCAAAATTATTATGTTACATATCCATTGTCTATAAGCAGCTACCCAAGGCAGAATAGCAATCAGCCTGCAGCCTCAGGAGGCAGCACACGCAAAGGGACACCATGGATCGATCGAGCACGCACGCGCATCTAGTTCAGTTTATATCACAGTAAAATATGAGTTATTTATTTATCCAACTTAATGTTGCAACTACACCATTTAGTCATCTTTATGTAGCCAAGATTTTCGTTATCAGATATCTGGGATCAAAACAAACTGCCAGCATTGCTTACTACGTACTTTTATAATGTTTCGGCAAGTGTTCCAAACGGCAAAGTCTACACCTTGACGTCAAATTACAAACTTAAAAATCTGACATGTTTATGATATACATTAAAATAAAAATGAGTATAATGGCAAAACAGATGATTTGCCATGAATTTAGTTTATGATATCTGAAGAATGTTTGATCATGTCCCAGTCACCTAGACCCCAGAGGGTTAATTTCTTGATTTTCTTAAGAGGATTAAAATACATGACTTAGCAGTTTTTTGATTGCAGTTACAGATTTTTATGAAACTGAATTTCCCCTTGTGGAAACCAGAAAAATGTCCCCAACAAGGTAATAATCTCCAGAATAAACACAGACATCATGTATGTACATTTTATTTCTTCTTTTGTTTTCATTATTTCTGGTTACATTGTACCAGGTCTCCAGGGAAATGACAATTTTGTTCTCACTACCTGTGTTCTATAGAATAACAATAAATCTTGTCATCTGATCATACAATCATACAACATGAAATCTCTTGCACATGCCCACAGACATTTTTGAAGTCTAGGAGGAAAGCCACACAAAGCTGGTGTGAACATGAGAATGCCACGCTCACAGAGCCAGGCGTGGGAACTGAACTCACAGGCCGCTACGCAACGGAACTGAAGCCCGCTGGCGTATTGGCGGCCGTTGTAGGCACTGACCTGGCTTGAGGTCATAGTGGATGATGGGAGGCTTGATCTCGTTCAGGTAGCGCAGGGCGTTCACGATCTGCATGATGATAGACCGCGCCTCCTTCTCCGACATCAGCTTGTGCTGCTTCAAGTAGAAGTCCAGGTCGTTGCCCTCGCAGAACTCCAACACGGTACAGAACCTGGAGCGGAAAGCAAACTGCTCAGGCGCCGGCGACGACAACCTCCCATGCAGCATGTATATCAGCCCCCGCCATGCTCCGCCCCTTCCACATAAGCAAGCCTGGCACAGCCAATGGGAATCCTTCACGGCAGCCGAGGGCAGACTGACGGGTGAAGGACGGGCGGTGGTGAGAGGGGTCACTTACGTATCCGTGTCCAAGGAGAAGTAATCGTACAGTTTTACTATCCTCGGGTGGTCGAGCTGCTTGTGTATCCTGTATTCCCGACAGGCATGCCTACAACAGGATGACCACAGCAGAGCTAAACAAAGGAAAATACTCTGGACAGGAAGAGTCAAAACATTGCTGCAGTCCATTTATAATGGTCAGGAGTCTCTGCCAGCATTGTTTTAGCCGTTCATTAATCAAGGAGTGCAGAGATGTTTAGTGCTTTAGAGGACAACGATAGCATTTCGGGGAGGGAAAAAAATAAATTAAATCAGCTTTTTTGCTGTTTGTACACACTTGGATACCTGAGGCAAGGGCATTATGTTATAGTAGTTTCAGGCTAGTGGTTACAGCGAAGGCTAAGTAGCACTAAGCGGAGCATCCTACTTGTGGTAATTCTCTTTCTTCTCATCCCTCCAGTTCTTATTGAGCTGATGGATTTTCACAGCAGCATAACGTTGTTCAAATAAGTCAAAGGCCTGAAAAGGGGAGGGGAAAAAAAAGACTTTGGTTTGTAAAAGAGTCATGATCCTCATTGTTAAATCGGCTGGTTTTTTACTGACATGGACCTACTTTATAAACTTCACTGAATCCTCCTCTTCCCAGCAGGTGCAGCAGAAGGTAACGGTCATTCAGGGTTGGATGATCTTTGAACCTCGGAGGTGAAAAATGGAAAGCCTTTTGTTGATGCCAAACCCAACCCCCCTCCCTTTGTCAGCTTTTGTTTAAAGGAAACATCGGAAGACCCACAGCCAGTGTGATATCGGCCACCTAAAGGGACTTTTTCCAGGTATTTCAATTTGGACGGCAAGATGCGGCCGCAGATAAAGTGGCTGTGAGCAGAGTTCACCTCCGGTCTGAAATCCTCAGCGGCGAGCCGCTCCAATACCTCGGGCTCTCCGCCGACTCACGACGGGATTACAGACACCCTTAATTTAGATCTCACCAGCGGTTCTCTCGAGACAAGGGTCACGTTCATTGCAAGTTCACAAGAAGTGCTAAGAACATAAGACTAAGACAAGAATAAGTCACCCCCTTAGTAAAACCTACATAACCACACAACTAAGTCTAGCCACTATAATGCATGAAAATCCCAGAGACTGGTGAGTTGGGATGCCCAAGTTAGCTCTCCTGGCGCACACAATAGAATCATGCTGAAAATCACTTATACGAGGCATCCTAGCTGTTCTGATACCGAGCCAAAGGAAACCCGTTGATGCATCTGCGTGCCGCATGATTCGCCGTTTGTAGGAACAGGCAGTTGGCTTTCCTGACCAGGTGTATGAAACAAACTGGCATGAGTGTGTGTCTGCGAGTGTAAGTATACATCACCCATGCATACGTCACACACGCTTGAGACATGAAGGCGGTGACACGCATGTGCCCACGGCAGGCCTCCGGTATGGACTCACTGTGAGCTGTCCTCGTTGCTTATTCTCTTCAGCTCCCGGATGTGCAGGTTGCGGACCCTCTCCAGGCGCTCTAGTTCCGTCTGGATCTCAGCCTCTTCCTGCAAATGAATGACATAGGCGGCGTCAGGCAGAGCACGTGGGCCACGCGTCACCCTGGACCCAGGTGGGCGAGGTCAGGCAGAGAACGGGGGCCACGCCTCACCCTGGACCCAAGTGGGTGGGGTCAGGCAGAGCACGGGGGCCACGCGTCACATTGGACCCACTCAACCCAAATTTAACATCAATGGGTGACAGTGGCGATCTGATGCATGGAAGCTAATGGCAGCAAAAGTGGCTTGAGGGGCGGCTACAGTTCTGCTCCGGGGACCGAGAGAGAGAGACAGACAGAGAGAGAGAGAGAGAGACAGAGACAGAGACAGAGAGAGACCTGTACTCACATCTTTGTGGGGACCATCCATTCATTAATATGAAATAAACTCTAACCCCAACAATGACAACCTACCCAGCCCTAACCTTAACCATAAGTAACCAAATAAAATACATGACTTTGCATTTTTAGTTTTGATTGCAGTCGCATTGAATTTCCCCTTGTGGTGATTGAAAAAATGGTCCCCACCACATCAAAATAAGAGGTTTTCATTACATTGTGGGGACCAAATGTCTCCACAGTGTAATGTATACTTGGATTACACACAGACACACAGAAAAAGCACAGCAGGCAAAAGGAGGAAAAAAAAAACTGAAGAAAACACACAGAACAATAACATGAAATCTTAGGTATGGGGTTTCAGACCTTCTTGAGATGCCCGAGTCGAAGTTTGAAGATCTCCTCTTGTTCATGATACTCAGCCAAAGTTAACCTTTGAACAAAAAAAAAATCCATAATTTAGGATTAAATATTCAAATGAAATTTACTCACCATTTTGACCATAACATAGACAGAAGATGGATGAATGGCCTGAACTTTTTGGATCGTTTGGAACAGTTTTCTCTTTAAGCACTTGGAAACCAAAAACACTCATGAAGGAAGGATCTGTCAAATGTTGCTGTCTGGGGTGTGACATTACAATCCTGTGACAGGCTGTGACAGATCACAGAGGATCTGAATGAGGCTTGCTGGATGGCTGAGGAATCAGCCGGATCTACTGCAAAGGTAGGGATTTCAAAGTGCTACAGCATCGTGAGGAAAATGACATCTACCTCGTGCAAAGGGAAACGGGGCCCCTGGGGGGAAACGGGGCCCCTGGGGGGAAACGGCGCTGCGGTTAGCAAGAGTGAGAAGGCAGTTTGTGGGCTATGGCCGTCCTTCCAGATTGACAGGAATTTCACAGGGCAGACACCACATCCAGGATACTGTAGGCCTCTTGGGTACATTGAATAACAGAAATAATACTTAGGCAATCGTCATCTGGTCTTGTTCCTCAGGAGCACATGTGGCAAGATCCTGAGGAATTCTACTGCCAGATGCAATAGAAATGTACATAATGGTTGTAAAGAATCACTCCTTGTATGGTCAAGACTCTGGTACACCTTGTCAATGTGGCATGATCCCACAAAGCCAAACATCGACATTCTGCAGAATTCAGTGCTGATTGGTGAAGTCAACAAAGTACAAGTTGGCAGTTAGCTTGAAGACGAAGCTGCAGCTTCTCCAGTTAATAAAGCCAGAGATCCATGAGGCACACAGTCCCCTTAGTTAGAGTACATGTATGACCCAGTAGAGTCATTGGCATCCATCAAACCAGCAAAACCTGCAGGAATTCCACATTCAAGGACAATCCCATCTCCCTACAGAATACCTCAAGCGCTCGCCAACCCCACGCTGTAGTCCTTTTCGTGGCTTTGTACAGCGCCAGTAAGGTTCTGCCCACGTTCTCTCTCTCTACACCTTTACCGGAATGTCATCCTTCAAAGAAGCCCGAAAGAGGCAAACAGAGACAGAGGAGAGGAACACACTCACAGCTGAGGTAGGCTGGGTTTGAGAAAGGGATCGTTCTCTGCCCCGTTCACGGCCTTGCTCTTCCGCTGCTTTGGCTCAGAGTTTGTGGTCAGCGTTTGGGAGCTGCTGGTTGCTGGAGGCTTCCTCTTGGCTAAGAGCTTCCTCTGCCTCTCGATCTCTTCCCTCTGCTGGTTAATCCACTCCTGCTGTCTACAGATTACAAACATGACATCCATGGCAGCAACACAGCCACAGGCAGATGAAAACCTGAAAGAAATGGCTTTACAATCGATAAATACAATGGAAATAAACATCAGATGATATTATTCATATTTTATGCATGTATTTTAGGTGCTTAGACTGTTGGAGTAAGTAAGCGTCTGTATAGCACAGAAACGCTGGCATCCAGGGAAAATGTTTCACCCGTCATTTAAAGCCCCGGTCATTTTTGGCGCATGCGCTATACAAAACGCCGTGTAATATAAACACAGCCTTGCTTGAAATGCGCGAACGGGACGACGTGATATTGGGAACGGCACCTCACAGCCCAGTGGCAAACCGGTGCTGCTATGTGAGGGGCGGCCTGCGGGAGGCGCTCTTACTTGACCAGGTTCTGGAAGGCGAAGCCGTCGGTCCACTGCTCGGTGAAGGAGGCCCCGTGCCGCACCGTGGTGAAGTGGCCCAGCCGTAGCCGGTCCTGCATGCTCTTCTCTCGGCACGCCAGCTTCTCTTGGGTGCTCTGGGGACGGCGCAAGGGAACGGCTTTACCGACCCACCCCCCTCGGCACTCACCAAATCAGAAAAGTCACCCCTAACCGTGCCGCTTCGGAGAACTTCTAAAAATATACGCGATGACGACCCACTGTGTTCGATGCCATAAGGATCGCACAAAATGAGAAGCTTAAGTAGTAATGCGATCCCTTTTCACGCAGGTATAAATACAGCATAGGCTGGAGGAAAAGTAAAATGGCTACAAGGCCCAAGGGAGCCCCCACATCTCACCTGGCTGCAAATTCCATAATGGATTTAATTGCTAAATTATGGGTAATATAGATTTGTGGGAAGCAGAATAACTGAAAAAGCAAAATTACACCAACATTCAGTCATGGATTTAGCAAAACGTTCTTCACGTTGACTGAATAATACGAAAAAATAATTAAGCACAAGTATCCTATGACTTTTTTAGGCACATATGTATAAAAAGGGAGAAGACCCACCTTCTCAATGAGCATCTTCTTGCTCATGGTTATACATTTATTTAAGCGCTCCTTGTACTTTTCAAGTAACTTCTGTTGTTCATCTATTTGTCTCCTAAGATCACAGTTTGCCTGTGAAGGAGGAGAGAAAAGACATTTACCACAAAGAAACATTCAACGGTGCTGGACACTGTGGGTATAGATCAGAAATACCGAATTACTGAATCCATCCCAGGAAGGCTTGGACGATATGAAGGTATTATGGTGTATTTAGGGACATTTAGAAATCCCAAAGGTGTAGATGCTCTTCTTTCTATGCAACCATGGAGCTATATGGAATCCGTCAATAAGGCTTGGATATTTTGATTGTTTACAGGTTAGCCAGTAATGTCTATTCCATTCATTTAATTTTCATTCGACATTAAGAATATTTATGAGCACTGTGCCTGTGAAAAGAAACCCAGAAGAAATCACCACATGTGCAGAGCATGCAAACTGCAGAGAGAGTGTGGAGGTACGATCCAAACCCACAAGCAAACAGGTGTGTGATAACGGTGCGACTCACTGTGGGCTCCGGTCATCCTGCACATAAGATTTTATAGTGCGAGTGCAAGTGTGAGTGTAAGTGTGTGTGTGTGTGTGTGTGCGTGCGTGCGTATGTGGGGGGGGGGGGTTGCATAGATCACATTTGAGGACCAAATTGTCCCCAAAATGTAGTAAAACCTGAAATATAATTTATAAAACCTCAGTTTTATAAAAATCTGTGAATGCAATCAAAAAAGTAAAAATGCCAAAAGTCTTGAATTTTGGTTGGTTACTTATGGGTAAGGTTAGGGCTGGGTAGAGGTTAAGGTCATCAAGCTGTGATTAGCGTTTTCCTCCATAGAAATGAATGGCATACAAAGATATAATTACAAACCTGTGTGTGTAGCACACACACCCATACATAAGTTTTTCCCCAAATCTCAAAATTTAAAGAAAAAGTAAATAAAGTAACTCTGCACTCAAGGAAGCATTAAGTGCTTTCAGTCAATCCGCAACAGCAGGTCGACGGTGCCTGAAATGCGAAGGAAAGGGTGGAGAGTTTCACGCCAGATGCTCGTCCTCAACGAGAAGAGCCCCTCACCCGAAGCAAATCGTCTATCCTCCCCTCCTTCTTCTCAAGGTCCAAGTTCTTATTACTTTCGAGGGCTGCCAGCTTCAGTACGGTCAGATCAGTCTGGGGAAAACCGGTAAACAAAGATGCTATTTACCCTGAACCTTAAGCAGCACAAAAAATAAAAATAAAAAAATACAGGAAGCACGAAGAAAGTCCTACCTGGACAGATTTGATTGACAGTTGTTTTGGGTGCATCATATGGTCCCCGAAAGTCAGACTAGTAGGAGATGAACTGTTTTGCCTAATCTAAGATGAGAACAGGAAATTAGCTCAGCAAGGAGTCATTCCAGGCATTAATTATCTCTAGGGTCTAGCCAGCCAACCCACCATGGAGCCTGGTGCGGAATGGGAATGTGAATTCTGGGGAGAACGGATGACTGGAGGGAGACCTCTGACTGGACTGGAGCCATTGCCCCCCTGGAACTGAGAGGCAGAAACCAGCATGAAGCAGAGGAAGTGACATCACAGCAAGCGTCATAACAAGGGTCAGAAGAACCCCAGATGTCAAGCATTTGGCGATTCTATCCCTACACTCACACAAAAACAGTTAATTACAAAGTAAATATAAGGTCATTGAATGCTCCAGCAAAACTTCGGGCAAAAACTCACATCGAAGTAATCGCTAATTTTGAGTCCTCGTACAGCCGACTTCCCTGTAAAAGAGGAGAAAGGGGGAGTTTAACTGCGGAGGTCCGACTCGACTGCTATGTTTCTAGAAGATGACACGCCCTGGGGGCAGCCCCCACCTTGGCTGCTCTCGGACTGGCTTTCTACTTTCCTCTTTCTACTCCTTGAGGACTCAGAGTGCTTCTTTTCCGGAGTCTGGAAGAAAAGGTTAAAGAAAAAAATATATATATATTAGGAAGCACCTGTACAGAAGCGGCTCCCTTTCGCCTTGACGGTGCCCACATATGGATGACGCCCCCCCCCCCCGGGCAATAGCAGCACTAAGAGAAGCTGTGGGCAATAAAATCCACTTGTGAGAGAGAACAGCTCTCTAGGCCGGAGATCTTTCTATTAATATCGGCTGCACTGAGCCAAAGCCGACTGCAGGCAGCTCTTCCAGTTTTGTAAAACAATCATGCATATTTTCAGCTCACAAAGACACACTGGGCGACCTCAAGCTCACAGTGGAAAGAATGACAAAGCTGAAACAAAACAGAAACCGCCATTGCTTTCACGCCAAGGGGATAGGCCAAACACTAATGAGGGAGGGGGGGAAACACACCCCAATCTCCCAGGCAAAGTGCATTTTAGTCAATAAAACATTTAATAAAAAAGAAAAAAAAAAGGTGCCCACTGCTGACTCAGTCTGCAGGTTCCCAGAGAGCCTTGGAAACGTTACGACGCTTCGTTTCAATTGTCATGCTCAACATGCTTCAGACGCTTAACACCTGAAGCAGTCACACCAAGACTCGCAAAATCCCTGCACTGAGTCAATGTCAAACGGACAGCCTCGAAAGCAGCGTGATGAGAAGAAACAGCAAAGTAGGAACAAATTGGGAAAGGAAGATGAAGGAGCTTAGAGAGAGGATGGGGAATTAAAACAAGGATAGGAGCCAATAAATAAATAAATAAATAAATAAATAGGGGAAAAAAAACAAAATCACAGCAGCCAGTCATTAAGGCAAAACCAGAAAGCCAGTTTAACTTTTTCGATCACTATTTTCGAAGTGATCAAAATCAAATTTTTTATTTTTTTTTTATTATTGTATACTGCACAGGTAATAATCAGGACAATAGTACGTCTAAAACACACACACACTTTTTATTGCCTCCTTCCTTCACCCAAAAGACGGGAAGGAAGTGGAAGAGGAATGATGGCGAGGCTGAGGAGCAGAATGTTAGTCTCTCTGTGGCGGTCAGAGGCTGCAGACTGAGCGCAAGGAACCGGGAAGACAGGCTGACAGGCGGAGACTGGAGGAACAAGATCCAGTGGAACTGCCTACACTCGGTTTTAAAGTGCGTCTTTGGCGACCAGACTACGAGTGGACAGCTGATACACGCTGCTGTTCACACCCACGCCGATCATGCATCTCCAAGGGGTCCAGCTGACCGCCTGCGTTCACATATCGTTACTGCCTACATCGCTTACACTAGAAGGTCAAACGGTCCCATGTACAGCATCAGCATTTACACTACAAAACATGTACTTAACTGTATCCCAGACCACCTCAGCAAGCACTGAGTGATTGGATCACAATGAGTCTTGGTGTTTAGTCCTATCCACTCGTGGTCTGATCACTCCAGATGCATTGCAAACAGCAGGGTAAAGAGGGTGTGGACGAGTGAGACCAGCAGCAGCATAGCCTACAGACCCCCCCCCGAATACCCCTACCATAAAGATGAGTGATTGACGGGGGGGGGGGGGGGGTCTACAAAGTTAGTCTGACAGGGGAACAGCTCGCTGGCACCTTAAGGGATTATTTTCACATCTGCAAATATAGCCGTCAAACAGCCTATCAGGGGCCATAGAAGGAAAGGCTTTTTCCCAAAGCGGGAAGTGAGACAGCTGGTGTGAGAGACCTGCGACCTGGGGGGAGACTGCAGGGAGATACATACTGCATAAGCAGGAGAACTGCCTCGCTTCATGTCAGAGCCCTAGAGGAGTGGGGGGCAGGGTGGACAGACAAGAAAAAAAAAAAAAAAAAAAAAAGTCAGTGGGTTTCATCTAAGTAACAGAGTCACACAAATCAGGCGAGGGGATAGAGGATGGGGGAGTGACAGAGGATGCAGGACTGCCCATGGAGGGGGGGGAAGCCTGCAGCGATACTCTTTGGGTGGAGCGTTGGCCATTTTGGTGCCCTAACATGTCACAGGGGGTGGGCCTACAGCACCCTTCCAGAGCAGTAGCGGCCCTCAGAACGATCCGCGACGACCTTCACGTTTTACATCACGGTGCACCAAAATTAGTTCGGTCTAATTGAAAACTGGGTCAGCCAAACACATTAAAGCCACCTGTAACTTCCTTACAAGCAACACATCCGCACCCAGGAGGAATCAAACATGAACTTCTGGCCGATCAATTTTCACAAAAAGACATTTGCGCAATTCTATAATGAATAGATATGTCAAAGGCGGCAGTTTCCTTAGCAGAGTCCCCGGGCAGTTTGGACACGCCGTCGTCAATGGTGACGGGAGCACCGAGCGAGGGGGGGCCCCAGCGGTGACGACGATGGTGCATCGTTGGGGAGAACGTGGTATACGGTGAGCATCCGTGCCCCCGACACGTGCACGCACAAGCGCTTCACTAGCGGGGAGAGGCTGGCTGACAGGTCCACACACCCAGAGCTGATTCCCACGGCATCGTGGCGACAAGCGGCAGGGACTCGGGGGGCCCATCAGCCACGTTTCATTGGCTGGTCCAGTCGCCAGGGAGGTGGAGGTGCCCTAGAGCCTCATTCACTACACCACGTGCTATGTAATTTATACCCATGTCTGTTAATTTCACATTTTTACTGTAATGAGAAAGCAGCAGGAAGACATGTACAAAACAGTCAACACAGACTGATAGAGAAGATAAAAAGTAAATATACTGAACATTTGCCCCTCCAACTTTCACAGGCTGTATCCACACATGCGCAAATTGGACCATGTTGCCAATAATTCGTTTGCCCATGAAAAAGCTCTCCAAACACAGGAGGGACCGACATTAACAGCAAAACATACAGCCAAGCCTACCTCCGATTCCTTGTCACTTGAGGAACCAAGACTTCCGAAACTGTGATTCGAACATTCATTATTCGTTAAGCCCTGAAAATAATAATAAAAAAAAAATTCATGATTTTGAAATTCAACATTCACATGTGAACACTGCTTGGTAAGTACCCAACATTATTTCACCTTATTAAAATAAGAAATTTAGCATGAAATTGCGGTGTTAAAGAATGCAATTTCAGTTACTGTCATAGAATAAATTACACCACTAGGCAATACGAAGCAATAAAACCATCCTGAAATCCTGCGTGACATAAGTCAGTGTTGAAAAAAAATTAAGAATCAGAAACTTGATACACTACAGTTCTCAATAAAAGCTCATTGAGAAAATGCGGCAGACTGATTACGTGGCCACAGATGGATTAAATACCCAGAGCGTTCATACATCTGACAGCATGGCTGTCCATCTCATCTTAATGTATGTAATACACTACAGCGCTTTCAGGTTGATCGCTTTGTGACCAGACCCGTGTGTTAGTGATGAGACACTCAGGGTGCTTGGATCTCATCCTAATGGTTACTTTGCTGTTTGAAGCCAGTGAGAACCAACAGTCACAGTAACCCTCACCTACCATGAGTTGCTCCCAACTAGCGAACGACACGGATGCACTCACTTTTGTGCCCCCGCTGGCGCTTCCAGTGCTGCCCCCGGTGCTGCCCCCGACCCCTCCCATGAATCGCGCCTCCAGCAGCTCCTGCCTCCTGGGGTCCAGGCTGTGGAGCTCATCCATTGCACCTAGAATGAGAGGGATGCCGTCAGCCCACAGATGCGAGTAAAGCCCCCCCATGCATTACGCCCACCGGAATGGCCCGCGCAACAGTAAATCGGGACACACTAGGAACCAAATTAAATATCCCTGCTGACCAACTGGTCAGACTTTCTGAAATCATTTAGCAGAGATGCAGCAGTATGGCGCAGCAGCGTTTCCCGGTGGGGGGCGGATGGACGGACGAGTTTCCTTCTATACCATCCGTGCACGGGCACGCCCTGGCATCTTAGAGCCCACCAGAGTCAGAGTCCGCGTCAGTGTTGGGGGATACATGTAACGGGAGAGCAGACGGGGA
>JAABNY020000001.1:31324833-31337919 GCA_015164015.2 Brevimyrus niger
ATATATACACACACACACACACACACACACACACACACTTGATTCAATGATTATACTTGAATACTTCACTCACTGATAATTGTGATTGCAGCATATTATATGTGCTGTAATCAGAATAAATAAATCACTGAAGTAAATGTGCAGACTGGTATTTCCCACAAAGATTTGAAGAAACAAATTATTGCCATTATTCTAAATAACTGGGAGTGTACTAGTAGTAAAATAGACAAGTATGGTCTTTCCTTTGCCCCGATAAGAATTTACATTTCACTGAAAAACAGCAAAATGAAGCAATAAGTGCGCTTCAGATATGATGCATGAATTATACACATCTGATATCGGCTCATATTTTTAAAAGGAAAAATCACAGCAATCAGCAACTGGCGACTGCAAGGATTGTATCATTTCCTGGTGAAACAATGCACTTGTACTTTGCCTTACTAAGATTGACATCACAGGACAGGCTGAGCTCTCTCCCCAGGCGAGCTCAGCTCATAACCAGAAACGTCACCGTGTGATTACGCAATCTCACACACTTCATTTTTCATTAAAAATTTTATTTAAAAAAAAAAAGGTGAGAATTGTCAAAATCCTGCTTGCTTCAACAAAGGGGTCTGTGCAGAGATACTGGAACAACTGTTGGAAAAAAAAAGCAGTGAGACAATTAAAACTGTCTAGTTCACTGATTCTGTCAGCAGCTATGACCTTCAGTCATGTTTGTGGTGTGTATGGGGGGGGGGGGACAAGACTACAATTTATTATCCCCAGATGAGTCTCCCCTGGATGACAGGCAGTCACAGCTTTCACCTGGCCTTCTAAGGGATAATACAGAATCGACAGGCAAAGATTCAATTAATATTCCACCATTTCTCCCAGTTTGCTTATAATGAGTCAGCTGCATCCTGCAATTCCAAGCAATACAAGCTATCAGGGTGTTTCCAAAGATATTCTCACATCTCTCACAAAAATATCAGCCATTGCATCGTTATTCCAAAGTGTAAACTGTTCATCATTAAAGTCATGTACCACCAAAACTCCCACATCGCACAGACCTTTTTGTTGACATGCGTCGAGAAACGGAAATAACGCCATGCGGACGTCCAGTCTAAGCCCCAGGGTTAACTGTAGTATGGGCACTGGATAAGCTTAGAAGGCCTACAACCTTGAAAAAGTGCATTTCTGAACCTACAATTTTTGGCCTCGTACTCACTGGAAGAGCATTTCATCGCTCTGTGTCAGTCAGAAGCTTCCCGACATCTCCTGGCACCACAGCTATGCAAGAGCAACATGCAGGCAGACCATCAGCGCCAGAAACAATAGAAGCATCCAGCATGGAAGCTTAGGCCGCTTCACAAAGGCAGATAAGGTTAAGTTTGCTGAAGGCCACAATTAAGCCACAAGGTTAAAAAAAATTAAAAAAAAAGTGATCTTTGAAACATTTGTCTATTTACTCAATACTTCACTCATTGATAATACAGGCCAGTGGTAGGCAACTATATTCTGTCAAGAGCTGCAAAATCTTTTGGTTACCTTTACAGAACACCAAGTGTTTGATTACTCAAATTAAGGACTGGATAAGGCAATTATGACAAATTCTAAAATAGACCCGGTCACACTCTGAGGACGATTTAAGGATTAGAGTTTTCCTGACATTCACACAGAGCAGTGGTCTTGCATCCTGACATCCTGCAAAGGAAACTCCGTGGTCCCTAAAAACATTTGTTTGAATACCGAACAAATGAATGAAACTGGCAAGTCACTACAGAACCAAGTCATTTACAACCGAATCCCTACATATTCTGATCATAAGACAGAATATTATCAATTTTTTTGTACAATAAAAGGTATCCATGATTAATGTGCAACTCAAATTGCTCTCTTAATATGCATTTATTCAACACTTTGCACCAATGACTAATGTGTTATAATACCGCAAAATTGACACTTATACAATTTAACTGTATACAACTATGAGTGTGTGACTTTTTACAACATATATGCTAGCATACACATTAAAATCTCCATTTATGATAGGTGAAACAATGGTAAAATGTATCAATGAACCCAAAAAAACTGTAGTCTTTAAAACTGAAATTCAGCTATTCATCTTCGATAAAACCTTTACCTTTTTCTTTCATTCAAAGTTCTAAAACAAATTTTAGCCGCTAGCAAAAACAAACCTTTCAGGTCCTGCAATAATTTACAATTTTAACATACATTTATGCAATGCACCCTACTCTTGTACTTCACTGGAGTGCATCAGAGATTTCTCACTTTCAAACACATCTAACTGTGAGCCAAGGTTAACTGCAGCCACATTGCAACCAATAGGGGGAAATCTACAAACTACTTTGATCTAAGCAGCTTCGATCTGAGGCGACTCACTCACAATGGAAATACACCATGCCTATTGCATGCAGGCGGCAAGGAGCTTAGAGGTTAACAGTGTGGTTAATGCTGGTCCCAGAAGGGGCCATTCTGTTGTACCCATGAGAAAAGCACTTAACCTGAATCCCTTCAGTAAATTATCCAGCTGAACAAACAGATAGCTTAGAATGTGTTCAATAATGTATGTGCGTGACTTTGGATAAATGTGTCTGCGAAACAAAAGGATAAACACAAATAACGTGACATGTACAGCCAAAGCAGCAGGTTCATTAAATCATCTTCAGCTCATCCTCCAAGTCCACGGTCTAGATCTCCATGGCACTTCCAAGAAGTCTAGACTCATCTTTGCACTCATATACTTAAAACGTATAAAAAACTGATTTCGAAGTCAAACTCTAAGAATGGCAAGGCTTAATTGCCACCCTAACAGCAAATAATGCATTGTCAAAACTCCCCGCAAAAACTTGATTCACACTTTTAGCCAGGATAATGCTGGTCCACCATTTTAGCAATCAAACTGTTGCAATTGTTCAGCCAGAAAGCAAGATAGTTTCAATACCGCAACACAAGTGTTCGTTATCCATAATCAAAACCAATGTTTGTAATATTAGGCAACCTGCAGTTTATGGAAATGACACGGTAGGATTACTATGGGGCTGCCGACGTTAACATCAATCAAAAACATGCTCCTATAACTGATTAAGAGTGTCATTCCAGTGCATTGCAATATCTGCATGATTTGAAAAGAAGACGTAACGTCGGATCCGCAAGAAAAAAACAACTATGCATTGTGTGGCACAGTTTACTTACTGCAACAGAAATGTGTCATCGCCGACTTGATGCCAAAAAAGGCGAAGGGAGCTGTTAGCCTTTACCAGAATAACGTCGTTATTTAACTCGACAGGCAAGCGTACCTAGTGTTTGCATACATATTTCTTTGAAATTAAATTAAAAAGCCTGGCAAGGCTATCTGAATTCATCCTCTCGAAATAGAAAATCCAAAGGTCCTCCACGATGTCAAAAGACCCGACCCTTTTTTGTTATCAAGACATCTTAACAAATAAAAATGGGAATCCAGTTAAATAATCAACTGCTGATTCCTGATCCGATCGACTGAAACTGCCACAAATCGGTCGGCAGATCCACGCTTATCGATGCAACCGATGAAGAAATTAATTATATGGCTAGTTGCTTTTCCGAATGGCCTCTTGAGATTCTTTTTTTGCCTTGATACTCCATATCAAGCAGACACCTATGTGACTGGATGCACAGCACGATACCTAAGCCACGGCCTTGGCATTGCTAGGGCTCCTCATTTCCCGACGGCTCGTTTGCATGCACAACAACAACAACAACGACAACAACAAAAAACATTTTCGCGATCCCCAAAGAATTAGCACGGAAGAGCAATGGATTCACGTTACCTTCCTTTGCCTTCACCGGTATCGTGATATGTTGCTGAGAAAGCAAGCCCAGTGTTGGGGACGTGGAGAGCTGGGACCAAGATGGCGTCCCCTCCAAACTTCCACCACTTCCACTGTTACTTTGGACACTCATCAAGCTACTTTTCAAGACTGGGGGGGAAAAAAATCAAGCGAGCCGCCGGACAGTTAGTGACACGGAACCCCCGAGGATGGGGCGGTCAGCGAAACGTGCGATCCGTCGCCATTAAGCGGCGCGTAAACGGTGTTTTTAGGAAATTGCCCGAGAGCGTAGTTTGGACAAGAGCCTCTGTGCACCTCTGCAGTGCGTCTTGAAGTAGCCTGGGAGTGTAACCTTAGCATCGGGCGTCACGCATCGCCTAAGCACAGACACTATCGCGAGGCTCCCGCACCTCAGGCGCATCCTAACGAGTTGTTCCGGAGTGACTCCCGAAGATGCACGACTGCCAAACGCTGCCTTTAACTGCTTAAATCGAGACCTTTCAGATCGCACGCTGCACCACTTACAGTTCGTCGACATATATAAAAGCATTTTACGGCTGCATGATTTTTGACAAAGTCACGTAAAATGAGTTATAGCTTGGGAGGAAATTCTATCTATTTTGTAATTCTTAAGACCATGAATAGATTAACTACAAGTGGTTTTAAACGCTTTAGATGAGTGCATGAAAATATTTTAAGTATATTCGTGTTTTGTTTATGTTTTGCTACGCATTATGCATGTAATAATGAATGTATTCTATAAAAAGTCTTTAGTCGAGGCACCTTTTTCTTTTTTTCTATCGAAGGAGAAACGCATAAGGGAGATGCATCTTAGTTATAATTTCCATTCATTTTTTATGCCTGCATAACTCTATGCAGGGTCGCGGGGGTCCGTAGTCTGTCCCGGAAGCTATGGGCACGAGACTTAGGATGTTTTTGGGAAACCGGACTGGTACAGAAGTTAATCTAGAATTAGAATTGCGGGTTTTGTTGCTTTAAGAAAAATTACATCTTGCGCACGTATCATTTCTAAAGTAAGCTTTTGCATGTCAAATCCATATGTCAAGAGAAAGCATTTTAATTTTATTGTCAAGTTTGTTTCGTAACAGAAACGCATATACGCCCCTTAAAATCTTTTGACATATTTGTCACACAAAACACTAGCACAAAATTTACAATCCACATCCAGCAAGCCATCATGTAAATGCTTACACTTGTCATTGTGTGTGTGTGTATGTGTGTGGGGGGGTGGAACCTGGAGCCTATGCATTGGAGCACAAGGAACACAAGGCTGGCTTACACCCGGACAGGGAAGCCAGTCGTTTGCAGGACACATGCAGGCAATCTAGAGGGGCCAGATAGTCTAACTACATGGCTGTCTACTGGCAGCACACCAGGATACCCAGAAGAAACCGTATAACACAAGGAGAATGTGCAAACTCTACACACAGAGTGGATATGGGAGACACACACTCCGCAGCAGGGAAACATTCACCATATACTTATAAGCTCAATCCAATTAAGTCATTAGAAATAATAATAATAAAAAATGCTATTTGAAAGAAATAATATGCACAATGCAAGTTTTTTTCTTATTTTAACTGAAATTGCTGGGTGGCGCAGTGAGCACACCAATGGCCTTTCTGTTGCAGAGCTCGAGTCTCATGCCTGTTCTGTGTGTATTTGTAGTTTGCATTCTTCTCCCCAGGGGTGGCATGGTGGTTAACACTGTTACATCATACGTCTGGGACCAGGGTTTGTGCCTTGCTGTAGCTCTTGGTGTGGGGTTTGCATGTCCTCCCTATGTTGTCATGAGGTTTCCTCTGGTACTGACCACCCCCCTTTCCCCCACAGTCCTCAAACAAGGTTAACTGGAGTTACCAAATCGTGTGAGATTGGATGAATATGAGTGTGGCTTGTGATGGGTTCGCGCCCCATTCCGGGTTGTTGCCTGTCTTGTACCCATAGGCTCTGCCTGCCCCGACGACCCTGAATAGCAAAGGTAGTTACGAAAGTTTGACGGATGTGCTCCTCTGCTTATTGCAAATTCCCTCCTGCATTCTAGAATCATTTGGATCTGTGCCTTAGTATTATGGTTCTGGTAATATAAAAATTCCACAGGAACCCAATGGATATATCACAAATGAGATTTTGGTTAAAAGAAATTAACACGCCTGTAAAGCTGCAACGTAAGAGCAGGCGTGGTTTTGAAGGCCGAAAAAGAAACTGTGTAGCAGTAGGTGATGAGATTTCATTGATTTGGCATTGAGGGCTCTCTGTAAAGCGGACAAAGGGGCTGGCTGTCACGTGTGTGTTCTTTTGTTTCTCAGAACTGCGCGTTTATTCCATTCTGTTTAATGTCTTTTTCACCACCCACCGTTATCCTGGTGATCAATGCAGACATTACAGTTCAGGAATATATTTTAGAAACAAGCACAACACATTTGAAACATAAAAAAAACAGCTACAGTAGTTTAAAGACCTCAGGATGGCAGCAACCACTTGACTTGAGAAGCGCAGTGCTCTGGAGAATGATTGGGATTCTTAGTTTTGAAGTATTTTTAGATTCAGGAAGCCTACGCATCCCTTGGAGGAGGCCTTATCCTTGGAGGTGGTGTACAAGGTTGAAAATATACAACAGGAGTGAAGTTAATCATGAATGCATTGATGGCGTTTTTAGTAAATTAAATAGTCCGCTAAACTGCAGATGGCAGTGTTAAATTGGAGTAACGAAGTATATGAATGCGAAGATCTGTCATACCATATAAAGTTATGTACCATAAATGTATGTTATACATACAAGTCCACATTTCAAAGGGTGGATCATATATTCACTGTGTACAACTTAATCTTATTGAAACAAATCACAAGTTGCTTGTGTTGTGACACCCTGCCACTAAGTATGGTGAGCTGCAAGTCGTGAACAATGTATATAATTACACGGCTTAGTCATGCATGCGAGTGGCATCCTTTATGCGAATTAGACCTTTACTGTAGCGTTGCACTTGGTGGAAACTGAAAACAATCAGGAAAAACCTGAGCCGTTACAAGTAGCACAAATAAGTCAACAAAGATGTTTTTGTCATGGAAGGTGATTATCACTACTACTGTAAAAAAAAAATTAAATAATACCAGGAACACATATTATAAGATGTACTTTATTTTAAAAAGAGGTATATACAAAGGACTGATGAGGGGTCCAAAACAAGACTGCATTTAACATCAAATTTAACTAAAATTATTTAATAAAGAGGTATAGATACTAATCAGCAATGTACTGAAACATACTAACAACTATTATTATTAATAATAATAATTATGATAATGTAAAGTGCATGGCACCACACAAATTGTGAAATTTAGAGCTCATTAAGAAGTTTGCCTCATATTAATAATTCAAAAACCTTTTATTTCCAGTACTTATTTCCGATGTTGAAAAGTGAAATTAAAGTACATTTAATTGTTTTTACAATAATATATGAAATAATAAAATTCATTAACGTGTTATATTTACGGTTGTTTTCTTTCATTCCTTGAAATGTCTTCACAGAGTTAATTAGATGGTGACACACTCTCCCTATGCTGTCAGAACCAGGCAGAGACCAGCACCGGACCCTCTCACACCTCTCTGGACCACCTTCATACTCCTGGAATTTGGAGCCACTCAAGGCGATGGGGAGGGCTTCCGGAACTTCCCCTGCATCCACACTCGTCGCATGACCACCTTCTTCCGTCTGTTCACCTGCAGCCTCCTATCCTCCAGGTTCTGAATCTCCTCAAAACCAGCGCTCTTGAACAGCTCATGAACTTCATCTGTCAAGACATTGTCGCTTAGTGTCAGCTTCTAGCATGAGAAGCCTTTCGCATTCTAAGATGCTGCTGGTGAAACCACAGGTTATAGGTTCAAATCCCAGTCCAATCCCATGAGTACATTGTAATTTCATTTTTTGGAAAAGTATATGTGGGTAGTTAAGTAGGCTGAGCCCAGAGGTGGAGATTTCAGGTCCAGAGAGTACAAGTTCATACTAAGATTTTGTTTCAACCAACCAGTTAAGTGCTCTGTGACTGTGACTTTTTAAACTCATCTGGTTGATTGAAACACAATCTTGGTCTGGATTTGTACTCTCTGGACCTGAAATCTCCACCTCTGGATAAGCCTCGGAGCCTCTGAACAGAAGGTCGCTGGTTTATGCCTAGCCTCAGCACATCTGTGGGTCCTTAAGCAAGGCCCTTAACCCCCAGCTCCCTGGGAGTTGTAATAGGTGGCTGCCCTTAGTGGTCAGCTTGCTCTCACCTACAGAGAGCAAGTTGGGGGAGGCGTAAAGAGAATTTCCCCTTGGGGATCAATGAAATATATATTAATAATAATAATAGTAGTAAAAATAATAATAATAATAATATTTAAAACAAAAGTATTTAAGTACAACAGACATTTAAATATCAAAACCCAGCCCCAAGGTACCTTTTGTAAAGAAATATACACACGTCCCATCTCCTCGAGTGTAAAAGTTCTCCGACAAGCAGCGACCTGTTACAAGAAGATGGTCATTGTTTTAGAGCTGTGACTTATAAATGCTTCTAAAATAATCTAATTTCAGTGCACAACATACCACCAGGGAATTTTATATACACATATATATTTATTCTTACACATACACCTATGCATATGCCTATAAAACAATATGCCTGTATAACAGGACAGGACGTGCATTTATGCATGCATGCTAATGCTAATCGTCATTTGCACAAAAGATTTGCCTAAGTGTGAGCTATATATTATTTCTTCTTTCATTCATCCATGGTTTTGCCTTCTATTAGGAAAGTACCATTTGGGTAAAAAAAAAAAACTCAGGGGTGAAACCAATACAGATATTAGCATTGGTATGGGATTTTATGCCACCAGAACTACAGAGATGAAATAAGAGCCTGTCGCATGGATTGCAACCAGTGCCGGACGCAGAGGAAAACCACTAAGGGTGCATCTGAAATTAGTGAAGGATCCCGATCCCTGCAGCCATGTCGTCGTTACGGCCTAATTGGCCTTCACCTCAGGGCTCACATCATTAACTTGAGTGTGCTATACATCAAAAAACAGAAACGACACCTTTCTTAAATCGAAGCTGAGACAAGTCGTATCGGCCATAGTCTCGGAACAGAAGCACCCCACCGGGTTTCAGGAGGTGTGCCAGGCGGGAAACAACGTCCTGTACTCTGTTGGAAGAATCAGAAAACAAGCATTTATTTCACGGCACTGAACACAGATGTGTGCCACTTATACAAAGGTACATCTAACTATTTCAAAATTAAGCTGCTCCTGTAGCTCAACAAGTTGAGGATTATGTTAGTGCTAAGGCAGTGGGCTCAAATCCCAAAGAACACACATAAATTGTGACCCTTCCCTCTACAATAACTTGCTTTGTCTAATAATACCAGCTGCAGATGAATACGGTTCTGAGGCTGCAAAAAAAAGGGAATTTTATCTGTCCCCACTCCTCTTATCCAGTACAGAGTCATGATGATCACCATCGACTTTTTGCAAATTTACTTGTGGTTAGGAAGCCCTGCAGAGTTAAATGGGTATTTGATATATTCAGATTTTGTCAGTTTAAAGCCACGGGGCTTTGCCTTAATACTTGTTACCTGCTCTCAAGTACAAGTTACTGAGCCAAGCCACTCAATCTACAATTTAAAGGCTCATATTTAATAGTCAATGACAAAGGCCTTTAGGTTTTACATGATGTTTTTTCTTCCTGGCCGCATACTTTTTTCTTTTAACAGGGTTCAGGAAGGTGAGGATGCAGAAAAAGCCTGAAACCTGCAGTCGACCGGTCACCTTGTCTTCTTTTGGATGGATGTGTACAAGCCTCATTCATTCAAATTCAATACAAACCTTTCCCTGAAAAAGCAGGACAGTGTATACTGTGGAAGACATACGCGGCGCCATTTTACACATGCGCACACACAATCACACACACATCAACAGCAATTCAGAATGACCAATTCTGTTGAACTGCCCAGCTGTAGGTTAAGGGAGGACACTGGACTATCATGAAATATCAAAAAACCAAACAAACCCCCCCCCCCGGGGGAATATGCAAAACATGCAGCCGGGGGCAGACTGGACCCCAAAAACCTCAGCAGCTGAAGCCGACTCCTGACCGCAGTGCCATCATGATTTATTGATTTCAGGCCTGGAAGCACCTGAGCCGGCAGTTGCCTGCGCAGACGCAGCGGCTGAGTGGTGCCCATGGCGCTCCTCCATATGGCCAGAGACGCCCTGGTGAGTGCAGCAGCAGCAGACGTCGCAGACACCCCTCTGAGGACGGCATCCTTCGCCTCGGCTGGCATGTCATCATCTCATCTCGTCAGCGTGGCTCCTTCACTTTATGGATTTTTTCTACAAACCCCTCTGCACACTCTTATCTGGCTATTAACTGTAGCACAACCTCCTCCTTGAATGACTTCAAAGCATAAAGTGTTACGCAGCTTTACATTCCCCTCCTGGGTGACCCTGTGTGCACCCCCCCCCCATCCCCCCCTCCTTTTGGATGAGTCTGTCATGCCCAGACTGGAGAGAGGCTGAGGCTGGTGGTGCTGGTGCTGATGCTGGTGCTGGGGCGGGGGGCTGGGGGGCATAATGGAGGTACAGACAAAGAGGTGGAAGCTTGATAAATGAGAGGGGGCCTGGCCGTCTCTTCGTCGACCTTCACTTACCGCGCGGGGTGAACAGACGACAGCATGAACACCAGCAGCACAACGTCTAGGCTCCGGGGGGAGAAAGGCAGCACGGCGCCCCCTTGGCGGATGTCATGGACAAAGGCGTGACAGACGGAGCCATCGTAGCCAGGGTGGTCCTGAGCGAGAGGGGAGGGGTGGCTGAGATCCCTGTTTCAACCACTATTGAATCACATCCGGTGGCTGATTCTGATTGGCTAAAGGAAGAGCAAAAACACCCAGTGCGCTCCAACACCTGTAAACAGATAACCTGCTTTTAAAGTACAGGGTGGGTTTCTATGGAAACTGGGTTGTGTGTCCAGAAAGGCAGTGATATAGCGAAACCTTAAAAGAAAATGTTAAGCGTTACATTAACAGCTAAAACGGAATCCCACGGAGTGGAATGTAGTGCAGCCAATATGTGAAACACACACACCAACAATGTTTTATTTATTTCAGACCTGTGATAAATCATTAAACAACCCCACATATGCATCAGTCCGAAGGTTTGCCTTTGGCAGGTAAAACACTTAAACCAAAAATTTCCCATGTAATCTATAAGGGCAAAATAATCCTGAAGCTCTGAGAAACACGTATACAGCTGCCAGAGTCTTGACAGAATTTTCTGGAAGACACCCAGTGGCTGCCGCAGGATTCTCTGCAGCCTCGGATTGCAGGGCCCTAAAAAGCCTTTGCTGCCCATTTCCTAAAAGCCAGAGCATTCAGGGAGCACTAAATGTGTGCCGGGCTACAGAGCGGGCGGCCGTTAGCCTGGCCAGTGATAAGGCCATCAGGCAGTGCAGACGCCTGCCACTGCAAACTGGCTGCTCTGCTTACCTAACAAAGAAAAGCAGCATGGGACCTAGACCTCGCTGAGAAAACTCACAGGATGCACTGCAGAACAGAGCTCTGTTGCTATTATCATGCTGAATGTGCACTTTCTACCATGTAAGATGCAAAAAAAAATGTCAAGTTTTCCAAGAGACAAATGTGTCCACAAAACTAAAAGGTATTTAAATTTGTCTTTAGCGACAAGAGTTCCATTTCAATAACCAGGTCGTTAAGCAAAGTGATCGCTAAGTGAAAATCACGGTAGCCATGGCGAGAGCGTGACCAAGGATACCAACTCTCAGAAAACCGGCATGACCCTCAACGCTTTCAGACTCTCACACTCACACAAGAAATCTAATGGCAAATCTATATTATTCCATTATAAACCTAGAATTAGCTACATCAAAAGCGTTGGGGTCGTTTGCATACCCTACGCATTTGCAAGGAAGTGAAACTGTTACATGCATGTAAATGTGAGTGTAGACTTGTCTCAAAATGAAAATCTCACTTCAGCCATCTGGCTGAAGTCGGCAGTCCCATCTAACTATGCTTATGACTTTACTTCAGCCTTCCACACTCAATTTCTTTTATCCTTCCCGGAGTGGACATTTCTAACAACACTTTGTACTTTCTGCTTCAAAGATCTTTTCTATGTCCGGTGTACTTCGTTGTCAGGCATATGAAATTTGCTCGTAAATGCACACATTTGTCGGAAAGGTACCAAAGTAGTCTCTAAAAAAAGGAGTGGTTGTATATATATACAATACCTTCAATACATGCAAAATCTGTACAACTAAGCGTGCAGAATGTGCTCCCATTGAAAATGAGCAGTGCAGAACATTACCCACAGACATCAGTTCTTAATGGATGAGTCAGTTAAAACATTCGTCTATTAGGAAGTAATGCTGCGATGTCCGTCGCTGCGGCAGTTACTGTACCTTCACCAGCCGGACGGCGTGCGGAGAGAAGTCACAGCAGTACAGAAAGGATCCCGTGCCCCTGCAACACACACATCCATGCAGACCATTGACAAGGGGATCTGTTTTTGTCTTTTTAACTGCCTGCTTGGGGTGATGTGTTACCAAAAAAACAGAGCAGCTAAGAGCCATCGACAAGGGAATACTGCAAAATGGAAAATACTATGAAACAGAAATGTACTAACCATCCATTTTCCAGCTGCTTATCCTTTACAGCAGTGTTTCCCAATATGGTCTGCAGGGTTAGGGTTAGGGTTTTTTGCAGGAGCTGACAGGGAGCAAAAATGTGGACGGACTGGCAGGGAGCTTGAAGGGAGCAAAAAACACGGACCGACTGTGGGTCCCCAAGGACTGGATTTAGAAACACAGGCAGCCTGAAGGCTTAGGGCAGTATAAGAGCCCATCCTGAACAGGAGGCCAGTCCATCAAACACCATGGGTAATTTTAGAGATGCCCAGTCATGGAACTGTTCCCAGTCCCCCTATTTCAGACTGCCCTGTGCTTTGCACTTTAAGTATTGTGAAAACCCTCTCCTTGTCGGCTGTTTGTATGGTGCACCACAGTCCTGTATACCTATTTGTGAATAGTAAGGCGATAAAGCCCACCTGACTTAAATACCTGTCTTTGGGGAGAAAGACTGGAGTACCTAGAGCAGGAGTCTCCAACTCCGGTCCTGGAGAACATAAGAACATAAGAAATTTACAAACGAGAGGAGGCCATTCGGCCCATCAAGCTCGTTTGGGGAGAACTTA
>JAABNY020000001.1:31358269-31373141 GCA_015164015.2 Brevimyrus niger
GCTTCCGGGATAGGCTCCGGACCCCCCGCGACCCAGTAGGATAAGCGGTTTGGAAAATGGATGGATGGATGGATTTTATATGGTCGGTAATAAAATTCTATTTTGCTCACTTGTTATTTTTTATTAAGCAAATAGCTGGAATGTTCAGCAGAGTAAAATGTTTTAAAATCTTATAAATCTGATTCTATAGGTGTCATAAGATTTAATGTGATCTGAAATTGGATTTGTAATTAGAGTGTTATGAGATGATGCTGTGTTCGTTCTAGACAGTGGCTCATAACTGAATTCTGTGACATGACAAGGTTTTGTGTCCCTTTTTACAGACTTACAGTCACGAGTTTTTCTTTGACCGAGACACAATGATTCACATTGCACAGGAGAAGAGTAATTTCTGCTGTCATGTCTACAAAATTACCCACAGACAAGAAGATATTGAAGAGCAGATAGTGGAATCATCAATGAAATGACACACGTGTCCAAGCTGTGTCATTACTTGCACAAAACACTGAAATGCTATTTTATACGTTCAAACTAAAGTGACATGGTTATACTTTAAATATAAATTAAAGTAAAAAATACTTGCTTGTATCTAGAAGAAATGCCACTATAAAGATGTTTTTCAATTTTTGCTGATTTTTTTTGTATAGATATGTGGATTTTTTTTTGATGTGCTGTGGCAGTAATCCAAGCTAGATCAGTATAGTTTTTAAAACCACTGAATAAATGCTAAAGTCATCCCTGCAGAGAGTGGGGTGTGAGTGTTTTCTGTCATTTATTCGTGTTCTTGTACACTTAATTGTTTAAGGTTATGTTATAGCCCACAGCAACACATTATGTAAAGTTATGTTTCACTTTATATGTAGACTACTTATAACTATAAATAATTCACTGTTCGTTTTCTGTTTAATTCTAAGGTGAAGCGTGGCGTAAACATCATTAAAAAAACAGTCTACCGTAAATTACATTCCTGTATTATTGTAAACTATTTCATGGCGAAAACACAAAGCTTTACTTTGCCTTTTCCGCTACGTAAACAACTGCTTGCACGGTTTCTATTTGTTAATTTAAATGAGTCGTTTTTAAATAATTTTAACCGGATCGTAATGTGTCAAACTATTACAAGTGTTTTATTTATCTATTCCTTCACATTTTCAGGCACAAATTTGGTTTATCGCAAGGGACTTATAAGTGACCCATCCCCCAGTCACTAAATGTAAACCTGAGTAAAGACGCAAAGGTGAAAACAACTTTAGACCAGTCTGTTCACAAGTAAAATTACTTTCAAACATCATACTGAAGTGAATTTTTAGTGGCCCAGATCTTTTAAAATCATTGGCTTCTACTTGAAAATCCTCAGATAATGTTAACCTTATAAGTGATATTTTTGTTTAGATGTAATATTCTGTCATTAAAATGGTTAGGCCTTTGGATTTTTGCTTGGATATGTTTGGCCAGGTATTGAAAACCAATACAGACATACCGTATTTGCCGGTGTTCTGACGAGATGAACTACCCATCGAGACGTACCGCTGGGTCGGTGTGCCGGTACGACGGGATAGCGGCACTGTTCAAAGTACACGCCTCCGGCCCGCCCCTGTATCTTGTACAGTACGGCTCTCCTCCAGCTCGCACATGCGCACTTGAGGCGTACGCCTCTACCTAAGAACTACAAGGCGTACTGCACTTATGTTTACGGTACATGTTTGATGAAATTCAGCCTTATGTTTATAAGTGACAGTTTTGCTGGTTCGAATTAAAATGACCATGTTGAAATCAAATCCGATGTTCTTAAGTTTTATTTGGTGTGCGGAAGAGGGGGTAGTCTTATACGGCGAGGATATAACAAAATCTATATTTTAACTGGAAAAGTCAGGGGGTCGTCTTATACGCCCAGTCGTTTTATACGCCGGCAAATACGGTAAATACCTTTTAATGGTTAAAAATAAACAGACTTAAGTCAATATTATTTTTGGATGTCATTTTCCATCATGCGTAAGTGAATTTCCATTTGATTACAGTATTAAGTTCGTGCTGGCTTATATCTGGAAGAGTTTACGTTGGAGCATTTAAGTCCTTTGTTCCATGGATTTTGGGTCGTACATCAAAAGAAATGACATCCGTTTTATATGTAATACCGAAATTAACATAATTAAGTGTATACAATACAACATTTCTGTCTATGGTGTCTAAGGTTAAAAAATATTTTGTTAATCTGCATATTTAATAAGATATAAAGACGAACAGAGATAATTCAGAATTGGGAGTGGGAAAAGGTTTGCGTTTGTTTCTTTTTCTAATGAAGTATACGCATAGTGTTACTGAAGGCGCCCAGATACGTAGTTTCCTCAAAATGATGACAAGTCAGCAGAACTGTGTTCTGTAAAAATAATACTGTACCAAACGAAAGCCAAATTAAGTTCTAAACTTCTGAAGGCAAGTCCCTCTACAGGCGCAATGGCGTCATTGCATTCGGCTGCGCAGTATTTAAGGTGGACCGGAAAATTTGAACAAGGAGCTGCGAATAAGGAGTCTACTTCAGTCTCGTTGTTTTAAGGCGGATAGCGTAATGGAGAATTACCGATTATTCTTGCTTTTCCTGATAGCAGCCCTGGCCGTGGGCTTCACCTCCGTGGTTTTTGTGCTCAGATGGGTCTTTTCCTTCAAAGAGGGGCTGGCGTGGGATGGAGGACTGGCTGAGTTTAACTGGCATCCCGTGTTGATTTTAACGGGGTTTATTTATATTCAGGGAATAGGTAAGCGTTTTGGTTTGCTTGTTGTTGATTCTGTTGCACTGCACATGGGATAATTTTAGATAGGATACAGAGAGATTCGTTGTTTAAACCCTTAAATGAATGAAAAATTAACTGAATGACGTTATTCTGGGGTTTCTAGATAATCCACGGTGCTTCGTTGTATCACATTCCACGATGAAGATGAACCCCTATTGCGTAGTTTATGGGCATGATTCGCTACTTTCGCTTGAAAACAAAGTTTATTTAGCTTTGTTTTCTCCTGCATTCGATTTAAAGGCGCTTGTTTGGAAAGTTTTAAGAGTTTGGAAAAACTGCAAGTTTGAATTGTTTGCATGTTCAGGGAAAATAATTTGCACCCTTGCTTGAATTAGCTAGGGAGTTGAAACTGGTAAATTGAACTTTTTTTACGCTACAGTTTATTATCATCAGTACAAACAGGACAGCCTACATTGATGTCAGTGTAAGAAAGCAATGTCCGAGCAAAACTGCAAAAAAAATAAATATGTGGAGCTCTCATACACACGTCAAGCGAAGTTAAACGTTTCAAACCAGTCACGAGTACAGGAGAAGCAAGAACCCCAAGGCCTACCGCTTAAATGTGCAAATGCTGGTTATAAAAATTATGCACGATGAATGTCTAATGCCTTGAGGAAGGATCGTACTGACTAACAGTAAATGCCTGAGTTTACACGTAACCTGAAAACGCAACCTACCTTTTATGTAACTTTCAACCATGTTTTAGTAATGCAATCCTGTATGACTCGTGAATTCTTTTTAATGCTTTCTTTAAATTCTTTTAATATTATTTAAAATACATATTTTCAGGTGTTTTTCAGTTTTTTAAATAAAAATATATAAAACACATTAATATAAATACTATTATTATTAACATATGTATTATTTAATATATAATATTATAAAAGAATACTCATATGTCTGCTGCCTGGAAAGAATTAGAGAAAAATAACAGCGATTTTGATAGTAACCTTAGACACACTGCTTCAGCTATAGTGGTGTACAGATTGCCCTGGACGTGGAAGTGCAGCAAGCTGATGATGAAGTTCATCCATGCTGGCCTGCACAGCCTAGCCTTCATCCTCGTGGTCATCGCGCTGGTGGCCGTGTTTGACTTCCACAATGAGAAGCGCATCCCCAACATGTATAGCCTGCACAGCTGGGTGGGACTGGCCGCAGTCCTTCTGTATGCCCTGCAGGTGAGTGATCCGGGTCTTTCCATTTAAATCAACAAATGGCCTTTGTTCAACATTGTCCAGTGGTACACCTGGACTTTATCTTGCAAGATAAAGGAGAAATTCTCTGAAAAGTTACCCGAAACACATTTCACATTTTAGTTTACAGTTTAGGTACATTTCAAGTTCACTTTAGCGTTTTAATTAAAGAAGCAGATTATTTTTGCGTGAATTCAGAGCCTTTTAACTCCTACACCCCTTTGAATAATATATTTTTTATTTGTTTTAAAAAATGGCAAATAAAGCATTTCTTTGTGTAACCTGTACATTTTTGGGGTGCACATCTCATCCAGGGGACCAAGTAACAGGTCAATGTTTTGTATATAATTAGTACTCATACATATGTATTTACTTACAAAAAAAAATATGTTACTTCAAGCCCTTCACTTTTTTTTTAATCAAAGGTAGTAAAAAAATTCAGTCTACAAGACAAACTTGAAACCTGGTGTAGACAAGGCACTGTATGTCAGAGGAAAAATTAAATAAAAAAACAAAATGTTGCATGTTACTTGTAATTCACATGCCACATTTAATCAAAATCAAAATAGATGATATAAAAACTTTTTTGGAAATTTGTTGATTTAAAATGGAATGAACCTTCCTCTATATTATGTCACATAATAGAAAAAGGATGAACGGTCAATATCTAAGTACATGATGGAGCAGATTCTCACCTGTGACCCTGAGGATACTTTTTTCCACCACTTGATTTAGACTTTTTTATTTTAAGCACTGTATTGCAGTAACATATTTTATTTTATTACACACAATTAACACAATTGCACCTTCGAAAATACTGGCATCTATGTGGCGAGAAGCGATCTGCAGCTTAATTATGCCCTGAAGGGCTAACAGCCGCCCCTCTGGGGATCCGCTGGGTTGATGTTGCTCCGTAACAAACCAGTATGCTTCCATTCCATGTTCGGTTGAGCAGCTGGTTGTGGGACTGTGCGTGTACCTCCTCCCCGTCACCCCGCTGTACCTGAGGACTGCCTTCATGCCGCTGCACATCTACAGTGGCCTGTTCATCTTCAGCAGCGCCATCGCCACCTCCCTCATGGGAATCACAGAAAAGCTCATTTTTGGACTGTGAGTATATCATGCCAGTGATGCATTCTTTTCCAAAGAGTGGAAAGTGTCTGTGAGATCGTTCGTTGAACTCATAAATGGCAGTATCAGATTTTACAGTGTTTTTGTTGTTTATAGGTGAATTTGTATTATATATTTACTGTCCATATTTATTTATCTTATGTTCTGTTCACATTCAGTAGTAGAGCGGGGAAATATAAGCAATATATCAACTTATAAAACTTAGAAAGTGATGCATTTGCATAAACTGTATAATGAGCAATCGCTTGATAACGCGCATCACATTACAGAAAGGAAAGCAATTTCAACTCGGCATATGATAGGATTTTAAGAAGATAACATATAAAGGCACTGCAAGGTGGGGTGAGTTGTCAGAGCAATAATACATCTTAGTCATAGGAGAGAAGCCAGGAAACTTGGTGTCAGTGAGGAAAGTGACAGTGCAGCAGTGACATCTTTTAAAAATTAGATATTGTGGATAAACAAGGTAAAAAGACATTGGTGGTATTGTTGTACTCTGGTGGTTTAAAGCCAGCTGCTATTTACTTGTAAACCCTGCCAAATGTATGCAGCAGGTAAAATTGGAAATACAGTCGAAATTGCATATAGTGATCACGTCTGTCTGGGTGAAATTGATCGCTATAAACGGATGATCGTTATAACCGATTTTTTTTCTTCTTCAAATCTCAACCAGATTACCAGCTAATTGAAATTTAATTGACATAAATTTGTATATTTAACACGCGTCGGGTCCTGATCACACTGTCGGGGCTTATTTCGCGATAACTACCGGCTGCCTGTACATTATCCCGCTTATTACACGGCTACTTGCCACATAAGGAAAAAAACTGGACATGAATATGAATTTGAAACATTTTATTGGCATATTTGTTTTAAATTAACATTTTTTTCCTTCCACGAAATGATATAGTACCACGTGACTAACATTCAAACGTTAGTAAGACTATTTATAACATCTACATAGGAATATATATAATAATGCATGTATTTTATTTATTTACAAGTATTAAATTGCACATTTCCATTAGTTGTGATTAATTGTGAGGGATTTTAAACATACAAGTAGTACCGGCTATGTGTTATTACTTTGCAGCGGTTATTATTTGAAAAGAATAAACCTGGAAATGTCTCAGCTGACTAATCAGAATCAAGCATTCCAGAGAGCCGTATAATAAAAGGTAATAAAACGGATGTTGCTATTAATTTTATTGATGATGTCAAAATAGATTACAGCTGTTTGAAATGCTTTTCAAATTACAGTTCTGTACAAATTAAATTACTGAACTGTGTATAATTCAAATACGCAATATACAGTATTGTACATAATTTGGCCTGTTCAGTTCAGTTTTATTTATATAGCCTTTTCACAGCATTACATTGTCTCAAAGCACTTATTGTAGTTTCACTGCTGAATCTCAGTGGCTCGTTTTTGATATTTATTATAAGCTTTGATTAAACTGTATTTGTCATTGAGAGAAAATGACTTTTTTCCTTCCCCGTCATGTTTTCTGTGCATGCCGCATTAGCCTTAGGCAGCCAGCCAGAAGCAGACGGGTTATGGCAAAGAATAATAAGGTGATCAAAGTATAGTGGGAAAAAAAAGAATTACCACGGTTCTTTTCCATAGGCTATTATATTGAAATAGATGGACTGCTTGATTACTGTAGGTGAATTATTTAAACAGTATTTGTATTTGGGATTCTGTCCCAAGCTTTTTGATTCATATAAATGGTTGATCACTATAACTGTAATCACTATAAGTGGATTCCACTGTACTGTGAACTTATTTCACCACCTGAAGCATTGCCATGTAGTAGAACATACAGAATGCAAACACTTGCAGTGACAGACACCAAAATTTAGGATTTCTACTTTCAATCAAAAAAATACAGGACAAATCACATCTCGTATTTCCTAAAAACAGGATACAGCATTTTATTCTTTGGTACAGGACAGTTGGAAACCCTATTAGCAATGAGAAATCTGGGGCAGCAAGGCAGTCGGGGAAAAAAAATGATCAAAAACTCTACTGTCTTCATTTTGTAGTTTTTTCGGCCGAAGAAACTCAACTAAAAATCGATTTGATGGGTCTTCTTCAAACTTTGCAGAGGCATTGCATGGGTGCAGAAGTGGAACTGATTATATTTTGAGACCTATCACCCCAAATGTGGAGCGACCCTGTTTAGTGACAGCAAAGGGAAGAGTGAAAACAAATGACATTTGTCTTCGTGAATGTGATGTCAAAAAGTACTTAATGGATCATATTACTACTTCAAAAAAAAGAAACATACATACAAATGACCACCTAATTAGTGAGGAAAGATTTTGCAGATTTGGCATTTTAATGGAATGTGCAATAAATGAATAGTTGTACCTTATCTGTTGTCATCCAGTAATTCTAAAAAAATTAGTAGGTTGTTGAATGTGTGAGGAGTGAGGATTAGATGGGTGGAGCAGGTGACCAGGCTGTCCGGAGAATACAATGCTGTCATTGCAGCAGCCCCCCTTTCGAGTTCTGTATGATTTATTTATTAAAATTAGATTTCAGTTTGTATGAATGAATGAAATTTTATTGTCATTATACATACCGTTCAATGAAACACTGTAGCAGCTAGTCCTACTTAGCTCAACGACATGATGATTTTAGCCATTGTAAACATTTACTGATATTGACTAATATGAAAATGGTTTTATCACATTAAAATATTTCGGCATATTTCCCCGCCCTACTCTGTACTATAATCAGGTAAGACGACATCATATGTATACTGTATTTACTTTTTTCACTTTTGAGCCTGTGCTACTTGTATTTTGTTCCATAGTTCCACTATTTCTCTCTTGATTTTTTTACTGTTTCTGTCTATCTTCTAGCAGTCATTGTGTGCAAAGCCATAGCGTTTCGTATGCCGCTGTGCCTGGCTATCTCTCTCTCTCTCTCTCTCTCTCGCTCTCTCCTTCTCAGGAAAGACCCTAAATACTCCGATTCTCCAACGGAGGCCACATTCGTGAATGTGTTGGGAGTGCTGCTTACGCTGTTTGGGGCCCTCATCCTCTGGCTCGCAACTCACCCATCCTGGAAACGCCCCAGCGATCATCAGCAGCAGTCCCGCCTTGGCGGACAGGAGGCGTCCACCGATCTCACAGCAGGCTCCACCCTGTCTACCCTCGGCAGCACCGACAAAGAAGCCTGCCGTGATACCCAGGCACTGTGAACCGGATGAGCCTGGGCAGTGATCAGCCGTGTAATGCGACAAACCCGAAGGAAGGAAAAGACCCAATAATGTGATGGTTCAAGCCAAATGCTGTCAATGGAGCCACCGCTGTCCTCCCTAACAGTATTTTGTACTACTATTCTGTATTCTTTCCCTAGTCTCAGACTGGACTGTCGACAAAATACATACCCTTTTCCATGTGGCACGGTGGTGCTGTAGTTAGCATGGCTGCCTGACACCCATCCCCGGCTCTTCGGTGTGGAGCTCGCATGCTCTCCCCCATCTTATCGTGGGGATTCTTCCAGGTTCTTCCCCTGCAGTCCAAAACCATGCTGTTGTGAATTAGATTTGCCATGCGTGTGAATGGTGTGTTGGCGTCCCATCCTGGGTTATTGCCAGGGTTTTTGACCCTGACCATAGCTATGGTAAATAGATGGATAGATACTATTTCCATTTTTTACTGTCTGCTTAATACATTGCAAGACATTTTTATGTGATTTTTTTTTCCTCTCCATTATTGAGTAGTAATCAACTTGGATTGGTCTGTGACGTGACTTTCCATATTAATTCTTAAATATTACTTATTTCCATACCAATACCTAAACACAGACTGGTTTGAAGAATATGCTGATGACCGAAAAGGGAGATTGATATATTCTCACCATTGTTGCTCTTTAATGAAATGTTCGCTGATTTTTTTACGGTATTTTGTAACAATTGCTTTTGCTGCATTTCATCAATTAATCTCTACAAGTCAACTTGTACTTCATTGGCTACCTTCATCATAACTGAACACGCTGACAGTTAAAAGGATACAATGAACTGTTCTTTTTTTGGTTTTAACAAATCATAATAGTTATATGTAGTCACATGATCATGGTAATTACATGTGTCATTTTTTTTACTTTTCAAAACACATTTTATTTTTCCCAAAAATCAGAATAAATACTTAAATATTCATTATTTTAAATCCAAATATGAACATCTTTCTAATTATATTGGTTTCTTTGTTACACATTTATTAAACTACATGAGACTATTCTGTCTCTATAAAAGTCAGTTGTTTTGAGTCTGTTAATCATTTAAATTTAATGTGAAGATTAAACAACATCCAGTGAGGAAGTAAAAACAATTAACCAATGTAAGCAAATTTTCTAAATTTTGACCCTGGTAAATAAGAAGGACTGAGACCTGACAAACACCAATTGGATGAAGCAACTGGAAAAAAAACTTTTCTTCTGTGGTATGTAGTTTGTATGGTTTGCTTATTTCAAGGTATGGTTAGCTGTGGTTGATTTGTTCGTCTTGGAGCATTGCTGATTTTCAAGCCTTCCTTTACCTGTGAGCCAGGTGTAAAGTTTCTGGCCAATCAGAACGAGTAATTATTAAACGTCCTACCTGGGAGAGCTGAAAACAAGGCCTGAATTTGGAATCGAGGGCCAGATTTGAAGAGCCCTGCAGTACAGAATTCTTGTCGGTAGGGCGCGCTCTCAAATCTATAAAATTGTCCTAATGCGCGTTGTTGTGATGTCCTTCGTCAGCATCCGTAGCTCCGTCCATGGCACTTTGTGTACAAAGCGAAAGGGCTTTGCATGTTATTCACAGGTTGTAACTTAATTTTTTGAAGATTAAGTGAAGCCGCTCTTTCAGGTTTGTTCATCAAAAGCAAAAGTCCAGTATGGCATTTATGAAAGTTCTTTCGAGTAGCGGATAAAGAGGACAAAAACGTTGTTAGAAGTTGTCAATTTTGCTCGCCTTAGTAGGCCAAGCTTGTAGTCGGAATTATGTCAGGTCGTTAGACTGCCGGCTGGTTCGCGCTAATGGCTTTTGAAAAGCATAGAAGTTTGGGAAGCCTGTTATTATACCTGTAAAGCTCCGTATTAATTCCTTTAGATTATGTATAAGTTGAAAGACCGGGCGGCTTTGGCCACCGTGTTGCAGCGCATGTAACTTTTATGTCCTTTTCTGCTTTTCATGCCTGATTCATGTTGACAGTTTCGTGTCGGCTGGCAAGCTGAACTAATATCAACTAACTTAACTTAAATCTGATGACTGCCTGTTTATATAAATCTGCGTATCATGGCTGCCTAAAAATAGTCAGAGAGCACCTTAATACATTTATTTTCGTAGCTCGTTACTTGACTATTTTATTACATAAACGTTGTCAGCGGATTATGCTTTATCGTTTACGATTTATCTATCGAGAACGCGTCCATAGTCATTATTTTCTTGATAATTTGACTGTTTAGGTTTAGCTTTAGCTACGCATGATACTCACTCGTACCTGAATTGTTGTGGCGTGTTGAATATCTGTACATCTCTTACATTAGGTCATTAGATTAGGTGGGGATCGTACGTGTGTGCCTACTGGGTTCATGTATCCAAGCCCCAACAAAAATCATTCTGTGTTTGTTAGAATGTTTTCAGGATAATTATTTATTCATGAAGATGTACATTGGAAGGTGAACTGTAAATATTAACATTTTGCACAGTTGTATGCAGCAAGATGTACTTGAGAACATGGCATTATACCACCGAATATGCATATTATTGTAGCATTACAATTACATTTTGTGGAGTTTGTAATTATTGTAATTTATTTTGTAATTATTGGCTGTAGCCTGTCATTTGCCAGATTTTTAGAATATGATCATCTGTGTTTCTTCAAGTCTTATGGTAATAAGAAATCGATGTGTTACAATTCATTTAACCATGCATACTGAATGTTAAAGTACCTGCCTGGAGCAGTTAATATTTTAATCCTGTTGTGTGAAGGTCACATTGTAAACAGCTATTTATTTATTAAGTATTCAGTTTAAATCTGTGCCTTTTAGTGTCATTTTTCCTCTGACATTAATGTGTGTCATAATCTAAGGCATAGAGAATTTTCTGGCAATGGAGAAAAATAATGGTTTATATGGAATGCTATGTATGTATTTATATATTGTAAACTGCAAAATTCTATACAGAAAATACCATTCTAAGCCAGTTTTGTAATTTTTATTAAAAGGTTCATCAAGATTTTGAGTTTATTTTTCTATGTTATGTGGCCTGTTTAAAATAAATAAGTGGCACTTAGTAAATTAAATCAAAGTTTTGCAATTAATGGCAGTCTCTTGAGACGGTTCTCCAGCCGGCCACTATAACACACAGGGGCTGTCCTCCAATGGCAGGAGGACTGTTAAGAAGAATGACAAAGACTCTTCAGCTTATGCCCCTAATCACTTCGAGGGCACATTGTGCAGTTTGAGTGGGTTAGAGAAAAGGGGTTTAACTGAGGCTTATGGGTAGCAGAATAGTTCTCCAGGGCCAGGTGGTCAGGGTTGTGCTGCTGGTGTAATTAATAATTCAGACACCAGAGGGCAGTTACGAGCCAGTCTAAATTTTACAGATACCGTTCACTTCACAAATAATAGCTTGTTAACACTATCAGTCAAAAAAGAAACAGAGCAGTCAGTGTTGGTTCATTAAAACCACACAGGCCCAAAGGTCAGTTCTCCCTTGCTTTTTTTTTTTCCCTGTATCAGTCAGCACATGGAGTGGAGAGGCTCACAAAACCTTAACCTGCGCTTTGTGGATCTCCTCAGTTTTGTCACCATGTCGGACAAGAGCGAGCTGAAGGCGGAGCTGGAGCGTAAGAAGCAGCGCCTGGCTCAGATCAGGGAGGAGAAGAAGAGGAAAGAGGAGGAGCGAAAGAAGAAAGAGGTGAGCGGATATCGAATTGTCACTTGTGCCTGCAATTAAGTAAAACACAAGGCATGGCAGTGCTTTGCATGCTGCTTGGGAGGTCCTGCAGAAAGGAGCCAGTGGCCTCCTGGGAGGGGGCCTGTAGCAGTAGGCTAGGGGGCTCCTCTTAAAAAGGCATTCAGATGTTCACAGCATGATAGATTTATTATTCAAAGAAGTTCTGATATTAATTATACATCTAGATTTGGTGCTGTTGGAGATGACAGAATTATATCCCTCAGACAGCCTGTCACTCGCTCCTCCCATCTAAGCTGGACTCGTCCCACAGTTACCGACTGGTAGAATTTCTAGAAGTACTGGAAGGATGACCTGCAGATGTGAAGTATAATAAATTAAATTTTCCCTGATTGCTGTGAGTCCTTGTTGTGAAACGTAGGTCTGTGAGGATACTTATCAATTTATAGCACATTCCATTTACGTGGCAATTTGCCAGTTTTGGTAGTGTTTTTTTATGTTAATGATTTACTCTGTTCTACAGATGTAGAGCCTCTACAAATGTAGCATACTTTCTTCAGCTCTCCATTAATTTTTGGATGTTTGCCGACAGCTGGGGTTCGCCGTTTCAGACACGGCACCTCAAAATTGCCTGCCTGAGCCAGGTTCTCAGTCCTGGCACCAGGTAGTCTGCAGTGGAAAAGAAAAGCGTGCTCGGCACTGGCACTGCTGCATTGGTGAAAAAGAACAATTAAATTCCTTCTCCTGTTGTCCCAAAAACTTAATCGGATCAGTCATCCTATTCAGTATCTCATTCAGTTGTTCCTCACTGTGTCATTGCTTGAGCATGCATGTCAGTCAAATGACCAATTATGAGTTGGGTTGTCACCTTTAATTTTTAAGAAATAAAGGAGGGTCCTTCGTCACCCTCCCAATTGATTTAGCATGATGAAATATACTGAGTACATTTCATTGTACTGAGTACATTGGGAGTAGGTGATCGCGCAGTCAAAAAGTACTAAAGGCAGGTTACAGACATGTCATTTAGGTCATTGGGTACACACTGAAATGTACTTGTGTGTTGCCCTCCTTCCAGGCCGACCAGAAGAAGGAGACGCTGCCACCCCAGGATGACTCCGACCTGGAGAAGAAGAGGAGGGAGGCTGAGGCTCTGCTGCAGAGCATGGGGATCACCCCGGAAGCTCCTGTTGGTGAGAGCTGTGAGCGCTGTTGGGGGCGGGTGCAGGAGAACTTGCCGATCTCCCAACTTGAGGCTGTCCAGTTATATAAAAGTTCACCAATTAACCTTCATGTTTCTTTGCCACTAGCTTAATTTCCACTAGGGGGCAGAAGTGATCCACAGCTGATCCAGCTGTGTGGCGAGAACCACTGCATCATTTTGTCAGGAAGTAATAAATGCTATGTGGCTAAAGTAATGGTTCTCTGAAGTATTGTTAGGAGGAGTCTGGTGTTAATAGTTCTGAGAAAGCCAACGGGCCATTTTATAACCCTTCATTTTTGCCTGGTCTTCTCAGAAATGTTACTGACAGATTTAGCCTGTTATTGCACGGTAATGCTCTTTGCTGATCTGAGTGCTCTGTCAAACATCTACATGTGTTGTGAATCGAATGGACCCATTGTTACCCATTTTCAAGTTTTCATGATTAAAATTTGCATGTTCTGTTTGTACCCCTACTGTGTTTACGCATAATAGATCTTTCTGAGTTGGACCTGAATTACTAACTTTAAAGACACTGAAGGGTCACTGCCCAATTAATAATGGCCTCATCTTTTGAGTCATGCTTCATGACCATTTCTTAATGATTTATTTAAGCTCATAATTTTAGTGTTGATATTATTTAACACTGACCATTTTGTGATATTTGTACTTTACCAGCCACTGTTAATCCCATGGTGTTGCTGTGTGGCTGTATTTGTGCCAATGTCCAACCATGACCCCTTATTATTGAGAGCCTGAATAAGCTATATTTACCTTGTGCCACCAGTACTGGTCTGTGGGGCTGTAAAATGGGAACAGGACAGTTACAGCGTTTCAAGTTTGTATATAAAATAGTTTCAGTCTCAATTAAGAATTTATCACCAGATTATTCTTAATTAATCTTTGTAACTTGATATCCTGTAATCTGCCCCTGTTCATTATTTATTTCAACAGTAATTTAATCTTTGCTTTATTGTATCCTGTGTTAAAGGTGGGTTCACCCTGCTCCCTTATGATAACTGTCTTGTATCTCTATGAGCTCTGTATGCCTGGATACTTCATTATAACACAGAGATTACTGTGATTAAAGAGATCTTCACATTTTGTGGTTTTGGATTTGAAAGTAGAGTGGGAAATATGAGATGCTTGTGTTTTCTCTGCTCTTTATTCTGTCCCTTTCTGCGTCTTATTTGCAGCAGTGTTGAAATCCCTCAGTGATACCATGCAGACAGTGTCCTGATTTCATGTCGACACCATGCTAACATTAGCATGAGTGTCTAGTGGCTTGATGCAGCCGCTCCACTGTCAGATGTCATGTCTCTCATGCTGTGGTCCTGTCTGTATCTCTGTTTGGTTCCTGTGAACACCATGCTGCCTGTCTAAGTGTTAACTGCATTTCTGCATGACTTCCAAGCATGGAATTTAACCATACGTTTCCTCTCTCTCTCTCTCGCTCTCTCTTTCTCTCTCTCCCTCTCTTTTTCTCTCTTTCTGTTCATCCCCCCTTCCATGTTGTGTTTTTTTTTTTTTTGTGCTTCGGCTCCTTGTGTCCCGTCCCCCCCCCCTCCCCCCCGACTCCCATGCTCACCCCAGCTTCCATCCAGACGTCCCAACCCCTGCGGATAGTAACGGCAGATACCTGTCTCT
>JAABNY020000001.1:31382442-31397553 GCA_015164015.2 Brevimyrus niger
GGAAGTAATTAATCCTTCGCGGGGGGGGTACTCGAGGTGGGGCTGTACGCTACCGTTGGCGTGGCGACCTGCACCCCAGCTCCCTGCCCCCCCCCCCCAGCCTGCTCAGTGTTAGCACAGGCTTCCCAGGACAGCGTCTGCTAAGTGGAGACACGTGTGGAGCCGGCCCAGGGGTACAGCAGACTTCCCCCGACAAATATGACAGAACAGAAGTGTTGGCTGTATATAGCAAAACTGATGTGTGTGTGTCAAGGTCTGGGATACATTAGATGGTAATCTAACATTCAGCACTTATAGTCGACATGTTTAATGCAGAAGAAAGGGACGGGAATAAAGATCGGAGTGACTTTGACAAAAGCCAAATTGTTATGGTCAGAAGACTGGGTCAGCATCTCCACAACAGCAAGGCTTGGAGGTGCTCATGGTCAGTCATGGTGTGTACCTACAGAGAGCGGTCCGAGGAGGAAAAACCATGAACCAGAGACGGGGTGCTGGCTAGCCTTTCTGGATCATATTGAAATAGTCTGTATTATTAAATTCTGCACCTATACTATGGATATGAATTTGTTTGAATTAAGTTCCACTTTTTAATTCTATATCCTTAAATTCAAACTTGAATTCCAATCCTATATCCTGTTTTCAACCGCAATTCAATTCTGATTTACTGATTAAATTGGAATTTCGGGACCATTCACAATTCAGTTCTAAATGGTGCGCACCCCTGAAGTCATGAAGTCACTTCAGTTGGTTCATGCCACATGGGCTAGCCCTCATTCATATCTCACATTGACGGGTCTTAGCCGGCCACCACCCTGCCAGTGGATCGTGGTTTTTCCCACCTCAGATCAATCTCAGCCGGTCCTCACCACGACTGACCATGAGCTCCCCACAAGCCTTGCGGTTTCGGAGATGCTCCGACCCAGTCTTACCAAAGTCATGCATGATCTTTTATTGCCCATTTTGCATTAAACATATTGACTATGCTATTTTAGGTTACTGTTTAGTATATGCTCAGACCTTCGCACACCTAAACAATCACAACAGTTATTCATGTCACATGGGTCATAATGTTTTGGCTTATGTGTGTGCGTGCGCGCGTGTGCGTAGGGTGAATATAAATGTCAGTGGTTTATATCTTTAAAACCTGATCCAGGCCCCCCAGGAATCCGATAAACGGCCTCATCGTTTCACATCGCATCGGCATGGTGAAGTCCAGCGACGGCTTGCATCTCTAACAGCCAGTGTGTGGCGCTGCGAGCTCTTCACCCTCTCTGTCTGTCTCTCATCCCCTCCGAGCAGTCTGCCGTGATGTCCACCACCTTCGCCAAGTTTCACCCCAACCTGGTAGTGGGGGGCACCTACTCAGGCCAGATTGTCCTGTGGGACAACCGTAGCAACAAGCGGACGCCCGTGCAGAGGACCCCTCTGTCTGCCACGGCGCACACGGTAATGATCACGGTCACATGGTCGGGGTGAAAGGGTACACTGGGTGTTGAGCGGGGATGTGTTATGCTGTGTGTGTGCGCGTGTAGTACAGTAGACGGTAAGCCTTGCGCGTGGTGAAGCCCGGCTCTCTCTTCTGTGTGTGAGGCAGCATCCCGTCTACTGCGTCAATGTGGTGGGCACGCAGAACGCCCACAACCTGATCAGCATCTCAACGGACGGAAAGATGTGCTCCTGGAGCCTGGAAATGCTGTCCCAGCCTCAGGTGAGAGCCAGGGCCTTCAGGAGTGCCTCCACTCACCTGGTGCCTCTTTTGCAATAGTGTCGTGCCGGCGCAGACAGGGAGCTAGTGCTGCTCTAGTGCCAGATCCTGAGAACCAGCCAGCATTTCTGTCGGTTAATGACATTTGTAACTGACGGTGAGAATGCACAGGACCGTGGGCATGTGTCATTTCGCAGTTTGTTAAATATGTTGTGTTTAGGCTAATGCTAAATATAATTCTGGTTATGTGTTCAGCAAACACTGAAATCGGGCAAAGCATCAAATACTGGAAATCAAAAGTGCAGCTCTGCTGAAGTTCGCGACACGTTGTAGCCCCTCCCGCACGCAGACGTCATGGGTTGGCAGTTTCAGACCAATTCTCTGGAGCCAGGCCGAAGCCAGTTTTTCAGGCACGGCACCAGATGATTGGCAGTTGAAAAGCGTAGAACTGGCTCAGCACCAGCATCTCATTGGCTTTGGTTCTCCTCTCCCCCCCCTCAGTAACATGTACCTACCCGCCTTTTAAATGAAGGCTACTACCACCCTGAATGCTGCTATGAATTCACTCAAACAATGATTTGGGAATGACAGTTATTTCTGAATCATTTTGTTATGACAATAATTTATTTTAGGTTTACAGCATATGGTTGGTAAAAAATTACTGTTTTTTTATTGTTAAATTCCCTCTTTTAGTTATTTAATTTATCCTTTTTTATTTTTAAGATGGGAGCCATTTTTATTTTTAAGATCGATCTATATCTATCCGTCCATATTAATCTATCTCTGTCTATATATCTGTCTATATCTATCCATCTATATCTATTGCCGGCTCACACTCTACATCTTCATCCTGCAAGAAAAATCAGATTCATTTTTACCTCTGCATGCAAAACTATTTCTTGTTTTAATCGAGTGAGGAATGATGGTTGTGCAGAAAGTATCCAGGCAGGAGGAAAGGACAGTATTCCAAAACGTAGGTGAGGACTAGCAAGGTCAGTGGCTGCGTGGACACTTGGTGCTGCAAAGTGTTTGTCTGCGGGTGAAGTTCATTTTCGTCAGCTGTCATATTCCTGTCTGTGTGCGAAGACGTATGGACCCGCCTATGGAGTGGTTTTGATCCCGTCAGAGAGATTTTCCAAGTGTTCAACATCCTGAGCCAAGGAGGCACACAGTGTCATTCAAACCGCTCTCTCACCGCCCCACTGATGATTTTAGGCGTGTCTAGGCTTTTAGGCATCATACCTATCGTTGATCTTTTTTAACCTGCTTCTTGAGTTCTTGTTAGTTTTGTTTGTTTTTTGCTAGAGGTAAAAATCCCAGTGTGTGCCACTGCAGGACAGCCTGGAGCTGGTGTTCAAGCAGTCCAAAGCAGTGGCCGTCACCGGCATGTCCTTCCCCCTTGGAGACGTCAATAACTTTGTGGTGGGGAGCGAGGACGGGTCCGTCTACATGGCTTGTCGTCATGGCAGGTATGTGGCCCCCAGTCGGAGGCATCATTGCCCTTGAGCAGCGTAGAGAGACAACTTTTTGATGGTGTTGATGGGCTGGTGCAATGGCTTCAAAACCTTTGATTTTCTGTAACTAGATTAAGCCACATAGTGTCATTTTGTCTGTCTCCTGTTTTGGACTGACCTCCTGTCCTGGGTGTCCCATGTTATGCTCTGTGCTTCCTGGGGCAGGCTGCAGGCCTGATCTTTCTGTGAGGTCCCTTAGTTTTGTTTTTCTTTCTAAGCTGACCGATCCTCGCCTGCGATTGGCAGCGTTCGCTCCCTTGAAGGAATCCAAGGGACTCCGGCACGCCCCAGCAGGGGTGCACGTGTGCATCCGCTGCTTCCCCGGGTAGGGGAGGCATGGGACACCGCCCGTTCTCACAGTGTCGCCCCTCTGCCACACAGCAAAGCGGGCATCAGTGAGATGTTTGAGGGCCACCATGGGCCCATCACGGGGATCCACTGCCACACAGCGGCCGGGCCCGTCGACTACTCACACCTCTTCGTCACCTCATCCTTCGACTGGACCGTCAAGTTGTGGAGCACCAAGGTAGGGGGCTTGCATTCAGTTAGGTAGCTGATGGGGCATAGATGAAGCTGCCTTATTCAGCACAGTAGTTCATGCAGAGTCCACAGGCAGGATGGACTGTCTGGAGCCGCCGTCAGCGTACTTCTCTATGGCCACCACAGTCCACCTCCCATCTGTAAATGGTGTTTTTGGTGTAACTGCTTTATTTAATACTCAAGCCCCCCGCCCCCCTCTGGCCTGTTTGTTTATTGGTGGGGTGGGGGAGCAGCACGGCGCACATGATGTAACCCGTGTGCAACTCTTGTTTGTGACTCCGCCCCCCCGTCAGAACAACAAGCCGCTGTACTCCTTCGAGGACAGCTCAGACTATGTGTACGACGTGATGTGGTCCCCCACCAATCCCGCACTGTTCGCCTGCGTCGACGGGCTGGGCCACCTCGACCTGTGGAACCTCAACAACGACACTGAGGTAAAAACAGCCATTGCGTGCCTCTGCTGGTGAATCGCACGCGTCCATCCGGAACCTTCCGATGCCCTGGCCGGCACTGTGAAGATGTCGTTATTACCTGAAGCAGCTGCGTGAAGCTAACCACGGCGTGAAGCTGGTTAGCAGTAGAGGGACAGACTCTAATTTAGATATGCATGTGTTGCAGGTTCCAACTGCAAGTATCTCTGTGGAGGGAAGCCCAGCTCTGAACAGAGTCCGGTGGACCCAGTCTGGGCGGGAGATCGCTGTGGGCGACTCAGAGGGGCAGATCCTCATCTATGATGTTGGGGAGGTGAGCTTGAGAGCTGGGGGAGGAGGGGGGCAATCTGAGGGATACTAATGAGGACCTGAGGTAGGACTGCCTATGGTCCTGTGACCATTAGGCCATAACCACCTTGCTGTTGGCTCCCCAGTTTTGGCTTTGGTGTCTTTACCGGCTCGTATCTCTCCACCCAGCAAATTGCCATTCCTCGCAACGACGAATGGAGCCGCTTTGCCCGCACGCTGGCAGAAATCAACGACAATCGCGAGGACGCCGAGGAACTGGCAGCCCAGAGGCTGGCGGCCTGATCCGCTGGGGGGGGGGCTGACATCAGTGGGGCTTCAGGGATCTTCAGAAATCAAATGGCAAAAAAAAGTGGTATGCAGGCTTGCGTATCTTTGCGAGTCAATCTGATCTGGAATACAGCCGTTTACCTCAAATGTCTTTTTTTTTTTACTCAAATTTGTAAGACCTACAAAAGAACAGACCCTACGCCTTAAAACTGCGTGTCTGTCTATATTCAGTGTAAGGTTGCTGTCATCACCCTCCACGTTCAGCGCATCACACCAAGCTCTGAGGAGCGCCCCCTGTTTGCCAGTCGCCCTGTTGACATCCCACACCTGTAACTGCATTCGTTCACTGTACCATGATAAGTGGGAAAAGATGTAATAATTCCTTCATTTTGTGTGAAACTGAAGTGTTCTTGTCATTAAGTTATTACCCTGGCATACATATTTCCAGTAGTGTAAATTCATCCAGGACCAAAAGGCCTTAAACAAGAGAATGATGTTGTACAGACATGTTAGACCATAAGACCTTTTTGTTTATTTGAGGTGGATAGAATAAAATAAGACATTATACACTTAAACTGCTAATGATGTAAACAATGGTTTTCCTCCCTTTAAGACTTTCTTTTGCACATCCCACTGTGTAATGAACATCAAAACCTGCTTCTTCCAGCAAGTTAAACTGTATTGATGATTATTTCAATAAAACGCATTAAATTATTTACTAATAGTCCAACTTTTTCTCCTGAATAAAACCTCAAACAGCTGTACATGAGCTATTATCCAGGATCGCAATGATTGTTCAAACACCAAAGCAGGAGGGGGGGGAATGTACAATATGTACAGGACAGCATGTGCAATCTATGCAAAGCAAAACCAGGAAAGCTGTGATCATGCAACGTTTAAAATTGAGACTAATACAGTTCAGAATGAAGCCACAAGGATGAGCTCGCCGATCTGCCTGTACAAAGGATTCATAGAAATGTTTTGTAATGTCTGGCTCAGAGATCATGCAAACCGGCGGAAGACTTTGGGCTGGGGGGGGGGAGAGAAATCAAAGTCTCTAAGAGTCTCGCGCCTCCTTTTGTTGGGGGGGCTGGATTGACACCACGCCCGACGACTTGAATTTAGGCAAGTGCAGGCCGAACTTGTTCTCCACACCGGCAAAGGTGGCGGAGGCCAGCCTGTAGCCCCCCAGGTGGTCCGGGCTCACGGGGGGCAGCTCCGAGATCCGTGACTTGGGCGTCGGTTCTGACCCAGTGGGACGGCTGCGGGAAATCCAGCAGACGGGTGAAACAAAGAGACGAGTTGAGTTAAGCGTGATGCTGCTTGGTTGAAATGCTCTGTGCCTCAATGTATAGATGACAAGCAGGTTTGGCCAGCAAGTGCATGCTAGTTCATTACGAGGATAAAAATAGTCCCATTCATAAAATTTAAAACAAAAATAATACATTTTTATATCGTGTAGTCATTTCATAAATGGGATGTACCAAGTTAATGTACCTTTTACTTAACTTTTTTTTAAAGCACACAGTGGCTAAATGCATTGATAGGCAAAACAGACTGCTATCCGCGTGTCGTTGCATTCAGCATATGTCCATCTTTGATCTTTAATGTAATCTGCATGTCTTTTTGACCCCAAAAGTATTGAGCCATTCAATTCAAACAGGCCTGGACTCTGTAAACCTGTCAGCTGTTGTGTTAATTTTAGACCCACTGCCAAGCCAAGAATACATGAGGGGCAGCTCAACGACGTCATCAGCTTGCAGGCAGCGAAAGCGGTGCATGTGGGTTGAGGTGTGGTATTCGTACCCAGGACACAGACACTTACTGTCCTCCGAAATCGATGTAGAACCATCGCTGCAGGAGCTCATAGGTCAGCAGGGTGACGGCGAACTGCGGGGAGGACCTGCAGACACGAGCTGAGGGAACAGAGGGGTAAATCAGCCCAATTCGAGCCTCTTGGGGGGGGGGGCTCGCCTCCTGCCCCTGCCTCCGCCAGTACGACACCTACCTCCAGCACCCTTCCAAAGGGCCTTGAAGCCTTCCTCACGTAGGATCTTCCGGAAGCAGTCGACGACGCCGTTGTATGTGGTCTGCCCCGCACGCGCTGCCACCTGCAGCCTGGTCTTGATGACATCGGCAGGGGTCACCAGGGAGGCGGCGGGGACACCTGATGGCACGTGCGGCAACAGGCTTTAGCTCTCACGCACCCTGGGGTCGAACGGACTCCAGAGGCACACGCCTGGCGAGCTCAGCGATCTGACAAGCAAGCGACACCCTGCTGATCGGCTCCAGACCTGCGCAATACAGCCAGAGTTTAGGCCCGCTCAGTGCCACCAGCAGGTCGATAAAGGAAATCATTTAAACCGGCGAGGAGAGGGAGCCAATGAAGAATTCATTTTTGTGAACCTTAAAATCGGTACAATTTAACAGGTGAAGCTCAAAACGACTTTCTGGGAGCTGCCTGGAACAGGCCCTTATGAATCCAGCCAATGGGTTTTAACTGCTTTGGGCTGAGTCACCTGCAATGGCTCCGGCAGTCAGCAGCTGCAAGGCTCCCAGGCGGCCCTGCTCGTCGGCCAGCTCCGCCTTGGTGTGGGCGTACACCGGGAAGTAGATGGCCGAGAAGGGGATGTCCCGTAGGAAGCAGGCCTTGGCTCCCTGGGAAAGAGATTCACCCGCTCAGATGCCGCCGATCTAATTCTCCCGGTGATCTGGCCTGCTGGAGCGGTTCTGCCACATTTTAAAAACCCACAGCCCCCGTAACGACAACTGTGTCTCGGCAGAGCAGTGCTAAGTGCTAGCAGACGCCTACAGCTGTCTCCGCGTATAATTCTCGGGAAATAATGCTCGTTCATTCAGTTCACTACATCTGAGCAAACTACTGCAGAGATCTGCCCCTGAGGGACTCGGAGAACTGGACCTAGTGTTGGAGACCTCCCCCGCCACGTCAGTCACACACATACGCAATCCCACAAGCCCCTTGTCTATTGTTTTCCCTCAGCCGGGGGGCGGGGAGGGGGGTGAATTTTTAACAAGCCCCTTACTGTCTGCTTCCCATTAAAATATGGGCCAAGGACACATTACACAAGACTTAAGCAAAACCGCACTAACTTGGACAGGAGCAGTAGTCAGTCATGAAGAATAATCCCCACCCCCCCAGCCATTCTGGAAAGGACCAGGCAGTTGCCACGACGGATGAGCCGCTTAATCCCCTGCCCACAAAAGCACATCGCTGGACTGGCATTCCTTAAACATCAGAAGAGGAGATCTCCTCTGCCAAGGACTGTTACGCTCCAAAGACTGCCCCCCCCTCCCATTTTAGGATATATCATATCATTAAAGTGATTTATGGCTAAGTAAAGACCTACTTCAAGGCTAAACGTCAACTCAGGACTGTAGCCTTCAGCCAGGAAGTGGCAGAGTGAAGAACCTTCTGTTCTATCCGGGGTGTTTAGGAATGAGCAACCCAGGAAATGTGCTGGGACCTTACCTTGTAGAGGCCAAAGAAGCCGAGGTCCTTGACCACGCTGAGTGCGCTCACCCGCGGCCCCGTGGTGATCTCCCCGGCCACCTGAAGACGGATCTTCACGATTTCCAGAGGGTTGGTGAAGATGACCTGGGAACCTCCAGCCTAGCAGGCAGAACCCAAGAGAGGCGCTGTTAGACCCAAGAGGGTCTGCAGAGACTTTCTGAAATGACGAGGACTGAATGTCAGAGAGTTCTGTTTTGCTTGACGAGATCCATCACAGCACCCTAATCAGGTGTCTACAACACTACTGAAAGTAACCCCTAACGAAAATAATCCCTGCTCTCCTCATGCCAGGTAGTAAACTTCCTACAGTGGCAGAGAGGAGCCTCCTCACAGCCCTCCTTAATGTAAACGGCCACACTGGCCTGTCAAGGACCACTAGGGTCCGGAAGGGCAGGAGTATTCCTGTGCAGTTACTAATGTGACGGGGACACTGCCTTGATGGACAGGCCTGAAGAAGGGAAACTGTGAGCTTCATAGCCAGAAGGGCTGCCCCTTAAGTCACGCCCCCTGACCCCCGTGCCTGGCCTCTGCCCTTTCCTCACCTCACCCTCTGCCCCTTCCTCACCCCATCTCCCTCTTTGCACTCCCAAAGAGAGGAGCACCTCTTCATCATCCCTCACCCCACCTCTGTTGCCTGTGCTGAAGGTGAACAGAGCCCCCACCCCCTCTCCGAGGGCCTAGGTCTCCCCTGACTCCAACCCTATTCATCACCTGACCTCCCAAAAAAAGACCGCAGTAACACGCAGGGCAAGGGTCCTTAGTAAACATCCGGGGGAGCAGCTAAAAACAGCTCGAGTGCTGCTCCACGGGACCTTAGGAGCCAATAAAGCCCCCACATCCACAAAGGATGAGTTCCTGCCAGGCAGATACACCAGGACACCAAGAGGAGCACACAGTTATAATCTCCCAGTACAACAGCAAGCGCAGCCCCACAGGCTCCTGTCATGGCTACAAAGCAGTGAGCAGGAGGGTACAGTGAAGCAAACCACTTCTGTGGCCTTCAGGGTCCCGGTCTTTGGTTAAGTGTAGGCAGAGGTCAGTTCTCGCCCACAGGGCTCCTTGGTTCTGGGGATCCCCACCAACAGTGTGCTGGCATCACAGCAGCCCAGTTCGGCCATACTGCCAGAAGCCCAGTTACTAAATTAGCTGGGCTAAAAATGGACTGTCCACAGATGTAATTTATTTTTTTTTACTGCTGATGATTACAGGGCTCAATGACCCCAAAACTGCATAAAGACCACCCATGATTCCAGTGACCCATATGGGCGTATGGGATGCTAAAGCTCTGGGAATAAACTGGAATTTAAAACTACCAATGTGAAAATAACCAACTAGTTAACCAATGGGGGCAATTATTTTTTTCTTTAAATCACCAGAGGTTCTTCTGTTCCAGATGAATATAGAAAAGCCATATGGAAAAGGAGGATGGAAAAAGGGGGGACAGAAAGAGAAAATGAATAGGGAAGATGGAAAGGGGGGCAGAAAGAGCATGGATTGGGGCGATGGAAAGGGGGGACAGAAAGAATGGACAGGGACAGTGGAAAAGGAAGGATGGACAGGGATTATGGAAAGAGGGGACAGAAAGAGAATGGACAGTTAGATGGAAAGGGAGGATGGAAAGGGGGGACAGAAAGAGAATGGACAGGGATTATGGAAAGGGAGGATGGAAAGGGGGGGGCAGAAAGAGAATAGACAGGGAGGATGGAAAGGGAGGACAGAAAGAGAATGGACAGGGATTATGGAAAGGGAGGATGGAAAGGGAGGACAGAAAGAGAAGACACGGACGATGGAAAGGGAAGATGAAAAGGGGGAGAAAAGGCGGGCTGAAAGGGAGGACAAGCTGCATCCTACTGACAGTTGCTGGAACAAGCATGCAAGTGACTGGGCTCACTGGCCAACATGAGCTCCTGCAGCGCGCACCACAATCACGGTATCCTGCCAAACTATTATTTTATGTGTTACCTAGTTTCTACAACAGGTCATTTGAAACAGCACTCAATGAATCATTCATAACAGCCCATCCTGTCCCAGACTGTGGAAAGTGTGGAAGGTCTCCATGAGACAATGTACCCCAGACAGGTACAGACTCACACACAATCACACACTGGGGGCAAGTTGGAGACACCAGTCCACATCTTTGGGAACTGCGGGAGGAAACTGGAGTAGCCCAGACAAACTTGAGAGTTGGAATCCAACCCACTTGCCAGTGGGGGGGGTGGCACCCCTGAGTGACAGGCAGCGGCCTCCCTCCTGCCATACTCACACAGCCACCAGCTAGCACCTCCGCGAACAGGGGGATGGTGTCGTCCTTCGTGGTAAACTTGTCCCTGACAAAGTCGTTCACCTGTGGGGATCAAACGCAGTCACAGAGACTAAAGAGACAGGCGATGCAAGGCACCTGGGAAGCAGCCGGGCCTGAGAGCCAGCAGGTAGGCTACGGCTAACTCAGCATCATCATTATTCAGTAACATGTTCCGCTCGATGACTTACTGTGAGTTTGATGGCCTTCTCAGGAGCAACACCTATAAGTTGCGGTAGTAGACCTGAAACACAGATTTCAGGATAATCAACAGAGGCTTATATAATCATTGATGGGTCAAAAAAAAATTTTTGAAGGGAGCAGAAAAAAAAGAAAAGAAAAAATCATCCAGAAAGTTTTTACATTTTTTTAAAAACTTAATGTAGGTTTATCATAATGGTACTTGTAAGTAACAAACATAAAATTCTAAAAATGTAGAAGAGTGACTGATAAGGGGGAAAAGGTGGATGAAGGGAAAGAGGAAAGAAACAAAAACCAGAGCGATGCATCCAGAGCTGTGGGTAGCCAGGGCAGCAGTAGGGGGCAGTCTTGGCCTTGCTCCTAGCCTTCTCCGGCTACCAGGCCAGGCCATGTCATCATCTCATGTGTGAGCAGACGCCTGCAGAGCTGCCCTTAGCCTTTCATTACAACCTCAATATTCCTCCGCACACATCCAAGTGAAATTAAAGCCAATTCAAGGTCTGCTTACCTGCACGGCTATAAACTCCCCCTATGCACTTATTAAGTATTGTGTGTGGACGAAGAAGAACCACTTTGGTCATCTCCTGATCCTGAAGATCTGGAGCGCCTTCGACTGGTGTAAAGGATCTTTCTCTCATTTTTTTCCTCCCTGTTGTATTACAGAATGGGGGCACCCTGTGTTGAAGCCCAGGACAGAGTCACATGACCAGTTCCCCCCAGCCCCGCCCGTACCTCTGTAGAAGCCGAAGAAGCCCTCGTATCTCAGAACCTTCTTGGCACAGTCGAAGCTGTTCTTGTACATCAGCTCCCCCACGAAGGAGCCTGTGGAGCGCTGGTTCTGCATACGCGTCTTCACCAGGTCAATGGGGTAGACCGCCGTCGCCCCCGTGGCTGATGGGCACAGGGGGGGCCAATCAGCATGATTTCTTTGAACACTCGGGAGCAATGCAAGAAGACGGTGCTTACAGAAAAACGACTAGTTAACCCTCTGGCCTTAAATAAGCATGGTATAGGGGGTCAAGTCCCGAGATCTGGTGCCAATACAACACCGGTTCCTATACGACCAGTTACCGGACGATACCGTAGCACACATTTTGGTGCCTCATTTCAGTGCCACTTAAATGCCTGAGCTGTCGATTAGAATATCTGCGCCCCAGACAACAGAAGCATCACTGCAGCTCACGTGCCATCGCTAGCTAACATTACATTTGCTCTGATGTCAGCAGATGCCCACTGTTAGCTAATAGCTACCTCAAACACGGTTAATATGCCTAAATCTAAGTAAAAAAATTGTGGCTGTATTTCACTCAGAAGGATCCCAACACAGGGATATTACGTCAATTTAAGTATTTTGTGTTTACGTATATTTATATATTCAAATTGTCGTGGTTGGGTTAGGTTTTATTTATCATGTGAATTTAAGTGTTTTGTATTTAGATTTATACATTTCAGGTGTTAAGTAAATATGCCTTTGAAATAAAAAAAAAAGTCCTTCTTTGACGTCGGTAACCTTACTTTTGTGCTTTTAAGTACCATTTTAGCACTGGTATTGAGAAAAACTCAGAGGATACCCAAACCCAGTAGAGGCCGCTTCTGTCACACAGAGATGAGTGTACCAGGCCTCCCAGATGCCATGGCAGCACTGAAACCTGCTGAAATATATCTCTGGCTGAGGAACCTCCACATCCTCTAAGCACTCCATACATCACGACACCACCCCCACATCCATCATACACAAAAAGTGAATGTCTGCCATCTATAAGCCACACCACTATGTGCAATAGGGGCTCTGTGTCTAATGGCGCATTCAGTGTCTCCTCTGCTCCAAGCCTCCAGCAGAGCCTTTTGTTGTCTATTATTGGTTTGATGCATCATCATTAAGTAGAAGAGTTATATGTCTTGCATGTTGATATTCTTGAATGTTCCTATACAGAACAGCAGCTATGAGTAAATATCATCTCTCTCTTTGGACCAATGTGAACCAGCCTGACATTCTGTCCAACACCCCCACATTTATGAATTAAAAATCCAGTATATTTCATTTCAGGAAATGGGCTTGATTAGGTTACTTTAGGCTTAGAATTCCATCCAGTACTCCAGCATTTTCTTTCATTTACGTAATTTTTAATTATTATAAGACTTTTTTTCTGTGTACTGAGATTAGCGTTTCATTCACTAATAATTTTGAGTCACCTTTTTATTGTATTAAATCTTGCTCAGGATGTTTTTAAAAATAGGGTATTAGTGGCAATTATACTACAGGCTTAGCAGGGCTGGTGTTTTGTGCTCTGACTGACTGGTGGATATGGGGTGGGGGGGTGACGGTGACTGATGAAAGGCTGTGGCAGGGAGCTCGGCCCGGCCCGGCCCAGCCCAGCACACCAGCCCGGCTTCCCAGGCTCGGGTTACCGTGGGCGGGGCACTCACCCCCAGCGATGGAGCCCAGGGTGAACCTGTAGGCGGATTCCGCAGCCTGGAGCCAGACCGGTCGGGACACCTCACCTTGAGCCTGCTGTGGGGGGGGGATTGGGAGACATACAGCAGGATTTCAAAAAGCAGCACAAATGCTGCACATGTAAAAAAGATAAAAAATACAGATGCTCCTCTACTTACGAATGAGATACGTTCCGAACGGCCGTTCGCAACATGAAATGTTCGTAAAAAGTCGTTATTCACCATCATTTTAAGGGTATACGCAAGTACAAAGAACTAGGATGCTGGGAGTCCGCACACTACACTGCTGCATGGCGGGAGTAGCGGCCAGAAGTCGTGCTAGGTGGAATTGGCACACAGAAAAAAAATTATGCTGCGGACAGGAAAAGGGAAGCCCAAACAAACACAATTTGGGCTTACAGTCCTCTTTGCTCGTATGTCTGAAAGTTCATAAGTTGAAAGTTCGTAAGTAGAGAAGCGTCTGCATACACATTATGACGACAAGAGGTGGCTGTGGAAAATTCTAGAAAAGAACAAACGCATCGCACTGCCTGCTGGGCTTTGAGTTCAGATGATGTTTGTAGGAAAGTTTCCGCTATTCTAGTCAATAAGGGGGGGAAAAAAAAAGTTTTGCCAGTGGTGGAAAAGTTAAACCCCAGCAATCTGAGATCAAAAGACCCTTTGTCTGAGAGAGCCTGTCTAGCCTGTTCGTAAACAAACAAACAAACAAAGAAAACAATTAGACCCCAGTGTATGTCACTGGAAAGAGGTGATATTGGAGTTCCTGCCCGGTTATTGACGCAGCGTTTTTCACTTTCCCAGGCCTCCTCGTCCTTCGCTGGGCTTGGGTGGGGACTCACTGCAGTAAAGACATTTCTGACCGCATACTTTGTCTAATGAATAGGCGTTCGGTGGAATCCAGAACAATGAGAAGACAGCAGGGACATCACCACCTGCTTACCCCTTAAGGGCAATGCGGAGTCAGTCAATCGTGCATAATTCACAGCCACGGAAGAGCAGAGCGACACAGAACTGCAGGCTCACAGGCTAAACACCTCCTAAAACTCCTCTCTGAAAGTATAGTTGGTATGGGAGGGGAGCATTTTGGAACAATCTGAATCTGAACCACCTCAGGATTTAATTGTGGGAGTCTTAGGTGCTGCCTTCAGCATTTATAGCTAAACCCAAAAAGGTAAAAATGTTTTCAAAGGCCAGACAGGAGGACCCAGGCATATGGGGGGGGAGGGGAGGGGTAATTTTCAAACCAAACCAAATCAACCCCCACCCCAGATGAGCATCTGTACGTTGGTACCTGTCTCTGGATCTCGGCGAGGTAAGATGGCAGCGCTCCCTCCTCCAGCGGCGCTATCCGCTCGATGTCCGCCAGGTTTAGGCGTCTACAGGGACGGGCGCCATGGCAGCCAGACCGGGGGAGGGGGCACAAGTGAGGTCACATTTTCCACAAAGTTTTACTAGAGTTTAGCTTGCAGTTACTGCTGCTTTAATGTGTGCACACACACACACAGCTGAGAGCCGACCTAGTAAACAAACTACTAATCCCTCCCCCCATAAAAGCGTGCCAGCTGAAAGGCACTACTGCTGCCCTTACATGCTACGCGGGAGCGTAACGAAAGATGCCCCCCCCTCCCCAGACCATGTCCAATGCACATAGCTGTAAAAGCTGAACTTGGCTTACAGGTCTTGCTAACAATAAACAGTTTTTTGCTTGCTGGCGGGCGGGGTGGGGCGGGGCGGGGCATTTACCCAGAATGCGAGTGGAGGCCAGAGAGCTGGTACAGAATGTCAATCTCCATCGGCGTGATCTGACCAAACTTGTTGGCGGCGTTGACAAACTCCTCTGGTTTTAGACAGGGAAGGGG
>JAABNY020000001.1:31402253-31420079 GCA_015164015.2 Brevimyrus niger
ATGTAATGCTCGCCCTCCTTGTCCACAACGCTGGCATGCTGCAAAGAGGGGACAGCCGAGCCCACTTAGACACACCCTGAGAGGTGCCTGGAGCCCAGGCAGGCGTGGAAATCGCTGCCCTGCGCAAGCCTGACACACGGGGATCTTTTTCAAACTCGCATCAACGGAAAGACATGTCATTCAATTTCGTGTCGCTGTCTGAACAGGTACCTTTAGGAACTCTGAATACAAGGACAGGCGGGACATTGTCAAACAGTGTAGGACAAGTGAGGTTTTATCATACAGCTAAAAGCATTAGTTTCATTCTGTCAGGATGCCGAACTGGAAGCCATATTGAATAGTTGTTCATATTTTCCATCCCTTGAATTTAATTGACACACTAGGTGGCAACATTGAAAAGGTCCCCATAAGTCATCCTCCCCCACGTTAAATGGTACAGACTGCTTCATCTGTTTCCAGTCCACAGCGATCTTGCTTCTCATTTTACGCGTCTCCAAGGGCTGTTCCCGGCAGCCACGTTTCCCGCCACGCCTGTCATCTCTTTCACGTGAACACAAAGCCAGGTGAAAGTGCCAGGACTGTAAATCAATGTTGGCCGGACCGAAAGGTGACAGGTGTGCATGGAGCAGAAGGACGCGCTGGTGCAGCCCAGCGCCGGAATGCTAACTGAAACGCGATAGCTCAGTGCGCCTCTGGCCATGGTGCTCAACGGAGACGTCCCTCAACCCGGCCCTCGGGGACCCCCAGCCAGCCACACTTTTCCCAGCTCCAGCAAACACGTGGTCTATCTAGGGGTCCACAAAGTCTGGTTTAGGAAACAGGGCTCTACAGGGGCCCCCAGAGCCATAAAACAGCAAATTTCACCCTTAAAAAAAAAAAAACAACCTCTCATAGGATTACTGCAGCCACCAATGACGTTTGGCACTTATTTTCGATGCTATAACCCTTTTGGAAATGCAAAAAATGAAAACAAAAAAAGCACTGTGCTCCAAGGAGAAACGCCTTTCTCCTTTTGAACAACAAAGCAGCAGTTTCATTAAATAAGTTTTACCACCATGTTCCAGCACTCTTCATGTTTTCACTAGTTTGATTAAGGTGGGGTAAAAGCTAATTTGTACAGTAATTTCTGTCAATCCCTCTGAATAGAGTTTCGACACGTCGCCTATGGTAAAAACCCTTTAAAACACAACTTCCTTAAGTAACATAGGGAAACAAATTTCGTGCTCCAACAGGGGTGGGACAAAACCTGCAACCAAGAAAACACACCCTGCCTGAAAGATAAGACAAAGAAAGCGAAATCATAAGCAACCAGATGTCCGGCCAAACAGAGGCCAATCTGCCACTATAAACACTCGGTAACCTCAGGCAGCTTCAAAGCTTTACTGCATCATACAATCACATAAGATGAGCCAATAATAAATAGCATTTTTAAAACCAGATTAAACTGGCAGCCACAGTTCACTTATCTACCTACTAATTCTACTCTGGAACAAAAAGACCTCTTCAATTATTTATCTTGCTAAAAGCATATAAAAATCATCGGACTTTTGATTCTGGGTAATTGTACACTTAATGGCATGTAGAGTCAGGAGAGGTCCATAAATAGAACTAAGTCAAATGAAAAACAGTCTACCAATATTTACTGTTTTTATCAGTATTATCCCCTGCGGTGCTGGGCCAGGAGCCAATCATGGTGCTCTACACATCAATGTGTACATGCCGATTCATAACCACAAGAACGAAAGCAGCCAATGACATACGCCAGTTATTCTAAGATGTCTTCGTTGACAATGACCCCACAATTTGTTTTAAGCGGTATCACTTTCCTGTCAAACACCAGAACAGCAAAGAGGGTGAGCGCTGCCACACTCAGACAGCATAGGATCCACGTAAACGTAAAAATTAAATAAAATAACTAAACAGGGCAGTATCCTTATGCATATTCCAAGCAGGTGGCCTGGGGAGGGCGGGGCAAATTTAGGGAGCCTAAGCAGGACACTGAATGTATATCATGTGTCAGACTGACTATATAAGGAAGTATATACATACAATCATCCACCTCTTTTAATATACACAAGCAGTAACAGTTTGAAAATATTTTCTGAGAATTATGCATTACTTCATTATCAAATAAATAAATGGGTGGAGATTTAGGGAACATAGCTACACTGTAATGGATCAGGTGAGGGTGAACTGGGGGGGAGAGACCTGCAAAACTGCAAACCTTACAAGTGGTCAAATATACACTAGACTGCTGAAGAATGTCTCACGAACCAAGTGTAACGAATAAAAACAGATAGCAACTACCACCAAAACGCATAACAGGGTACTACACTCACCTTCAAGAAGATAGTCTTCAGCTCATTCGGATCGGCTCTCTTTGTTGATTGCACCTATGAGGCACATCACAATATGATTTCCAGCAAGGGTAGCGTGCATATCAGTAACGATAATAATAACAAAGTGAATAAAGTGTAATGCATCTACAAACACCCCGAACTAGCAGTGGATGAATGAGCGGTGATATCTGAATCGATCGGCTTCATTTCTGAGAATCTGACAGCTTTTATACAGAAAGCAGTGTTATATTTATTAATCGTTTATCTTCAAAACCAGTAACACCTAAGCAGAACCGCTCACACAGCAACTAGCTGTAGCAGGGCAGCATCAGCTTCCTTTAACCGTTATATTAAACAAATCCCGCAGCTTTGCAACACGCTGACGCTCATTTAGACAACAGGTATGCAGAAAACGCCTTACACGCCGATCAATGAGGTTCATCGAGGACACACAGACACAACATTAAACAAGAAAATGCACTTAAGTGTCCAGTGTGATGCCAAACAAGAGGCCGGGCTATTGGGAGATGCTAAGAACAATACGTGCATTAAACTGGAACAAACACCATACTAGCTGAACACGTAAGCCCCAACATACTGACTGCGCATATATAAGAATGTTGAAAATATCATTAGAAAAAAATAAAGTAACAGTAGCTTTTGATCAATGTATTATAGCCAGAGTCACCTTGACCGCCATGCTGGATGTGACGTCACGCGGAGTGGCTGGCGCACGCGCTCGCTCGCTCGCGGGGTGTTGAGGGGAACCCACGCGGGGGTGTCAGTGAGTGTGTGGAACGAGGATGCTTAAAACTGTATGAAACACCGTTTATTAACTACCTCCAAGATCCTGTGCAGGCAGGGCTGGTTGTTAAGAGAAATCGCATGAAATTGTGTTCTCTGCCAATGACCAAAAAACAGAAAAATGTAGCCGTGCGGCATACCAGGGTGTGTGCATGATGTCCCTGCCAGCGATGCGCTGATGCAAATGGTGCAAACCGATTTAATGCAGTCATTAACCCTGCAACCAGGGATACCTGCTATTATTTTAATTATATAAATATTACTTAAAAGCATAGCATCGATGCATATAATATTGTATTTCCCATGTCTGCAAACCTAATCCGGTTTCTAATACAGCCGAATTAAATTAGTAAAAACTGAATTAGTTGACAAACTATTTAAATTCTTACAAAACTAATAACGAGCATGATAAGCGACGGGTGCTCTAGATTAAAGGTAGCTTGTAATCGCATTTAACACAGTTTAGAAAGTTTTAACAGTTGATTTCATTTGCTGCTGGAGTAAGTCGATCCCAGCTCCAGTAACAAATTTAGGAGTTTTCTGAATATGTCGAGAACTTATCGGTGATTTTCTCCATCCTAACAGGATATGTTATACTGATTCTAAACGCAAGAATCAGATCGGGTCATACCGACCGAAATTTGCTCCCAAATTCAAAATAGATAAGTGTATAAAATCAGACGCTGGCGACGCTGACGCACGGATTTACAGCAAACAGCTGTGGCGTTTTGACATTGTAACTTTAACTGTGTCACTTAAAAATGAAATATTTTTCTTAGCAAGCTTGCAGCCTGGATTGCCAGCAGATTGTTTTGTATGTGTTATGTTCTATAATCAACGAAAACGGCAAAATGCACTGGAGAAAGTTTCAGTTATCAAATACAATTACAATCATAAGTATATTTATTTTGGAGATAACACACTGTCAACGTTCCAGCGTACACTAAAAGCCAGAAGCCAGCACCCTCAGATAAAGAGGAACCGAATCCTGCTTCTATGGTAGAGGGTAGTTGGTCCAAAGTTTAGAATGAATGTGTAGGTCATACAGACATGGACCTTCTGGATCAGCCACAGTATCAGACATAATTGCTTTTTTTTCATTTATCTTTGGCTTTCTTGTAGTACTATGAACAAGCAATGGGGTCATTCACATATTTGGTTATCTCAAGAGAGATTCTGCCTATGAGTATTATATTGTATTATATTGGCACTGTTAGCACCATTCCAAGATAAGAATGGGGATATTCCCAAATAAGATAAGCTATTTAAATGCTATTTTAGGATGCAGTAACCCAATGTAGCTTAGAAGAGAATTAATCAGATATTTAATAGGTTTTGCATGAGCTAACTAGAAAAGATGCTGTTCGAACGACAGCAATGTATTCCCCGGACAGACCCACCACCCCTCCCCCATCTAATCCTTACTCCTCCTGTACCCCCACCCTCTACAATTTCTAGAATTACTGGATGGATTAAATTTTTCCCTGACATAACAGTAAGAGCTGTAATAGATACATAAGTGTTATATATGGAGCCCTGGGGGGGGCACAGAGAACTTTTTTTTTTTTTAATTTTGTGTGCATGATGTAGTAAATATGAGGTAGGTCTCTGTCACCGCACCATTGCCACGCCCCCTCACACGGTCGTCTTCGCCAAATTCTAGCTTGTTGCTCATCTGTGTTAGTTGCTGGTCTTATTTAACCAGTCTAGCCAGTTTCCTCAGTGTGAGGTATTGTTGACTGTGTTCCAGTTCCAAACATTCTATAACCCTGGGTTTTCCCACGTGCTTGCATCTCCTCTTGGGTGGTCTTGCAGATCACCCCAAAGTCCCATAAGTGTCAGTCCCCTCCCTTGTCTTGGAGAGTGTGTGTCCAGCTGCCCACACGTCCACATGTATGCCTGTCTTACCCACCCTGCCCTTTCTGGATTGATCTTTTGGCTGTTTGATCCTTGCTTCTGTCACTGACTGCGACTTCAGCTGAGCGTTTTGGTTCTCAGTCTGCATCTAGCTTGAATTCCTGGTTCCTGTGAGGTCCTGAATACCCTGCCTCGACATGGATCCAGTGGAGCTACATGGTACCCTGGCTCGATTGGAGTGGTACTTGCAGGACAAATCTTCCACCTATCACTCGCCACCCTTCCTTCTTCACCTTCCATTGCAGCCGACATTTCACCTGTTGCTGCTCCTGCCTGGCTCTGTCCTATGCCAGAGTGGTATGGTTCCTTGTGAAGTGTGTATTGTCCATCTGGCACAGCACCACCCTGATGCCTTCTGAACCGGCCCACTTAGACCCCGTCATCACCCTCCGCTTCAGCAGAGCCTGAGAATGGGTGGATGCCTTATTTTATTAGCATAGACCAGCTCTTCCCTCGTGCTCCTGCTTTACCCGATTGAGGCATTCCATCATCCATCCCAAAGGCACAATATTGCAAGTCAGCTGGTGAAATTCTATCAGTCCTGCTTCCCAGTGCGCTGTGCAGTCCTGGACCCCTGCAGCGGCCAGTGCGTGGAGAGAGCTGGCGCTCCTGTCCACATACAAGAGGCTTGAACCTCAATCTGCAGATTGAATTGGCTTGCCTAGGGGAGGCACTTGGTTTGGAAGCTTACATTCAGTTTTGTCCTCCTCAATAACCTGCTTTATGACCCAGTAATCAGTTCATCCCACAACTGCTCAGTTCTCCAGTTTCCTTCCACAAACATCTGAGGCAGGATCTATTTCTACCTCCTGGTTTGAACCCAATTTTATTGACATTACGTTCAGAATACATTGACCCTTGTTCACAGCATCTGAATAAACCCCTTCAGTCAGTCAATCCCCCACTCAAGATCTGGGCCTTAGACGGGTCTCCAATGGGAGTGGGGCACATCACTCAATGTGCAGAACCCATCCTGCTCCAGATTGGTCTGTTCCATCGGGAACAGATTAAACTCGTGGTTGCAGATTCCATCCGAGATCCTATGGTACTTGGCCACCAATGATTATGGTGGCATGACCCACACTTCTCATAGGAGATGGGCAAGATCACCAAATGGGGGGTTCATGTACTTCATGTTTTCAGGTTTCCATTATTGCTGGGACTGCATGATCGACCTGCTGCCTGGTCCCTCTTCCATATAAGGCGGCTATAACCTCATACCTTCCCCAGAATGCAGGTTGAGGTTGGACATTGAAGAAGCCTTATTATCTGGCTTTAGCCAACTGCCCACCTCTCCTGTAGCCTCTGGGTTTTTCTTTGTGGAATAGAAAGATGGTGGGACTTCATCCATGTACAGTGTGTTGTGCCTTGAAGGAGGTTACCACAAAGTTCAGTTATCCCGAACCCCTGATCATGGCTGCTTTAGGGCAAGTTCATACCATTAGACTCACAGAGAATGTATAACCTAATCCGTATCTGTAAAGGGGATGAATAGAAGACTGTGTTTGTCATCACATGCAGTCATTATGAGCATTTAATGTTGCCTTCCAGGCTTGCTAACACTCCATCTGTCTTTTGGTCGTTTATGAATTCTATCTTCCATGACTGGTGCATAATCATTTATAATGATGATCTGCTCATTTGCTGCAGGTGAGACTTTGTTGCCTTGGGGAGTCGTTACGAATGCTTTTAGGACGGGGCACATCCAATGTTTACTGTTTAATGAGGATATTTTATTTTCAGTACAACTTGAGGCATGGGTCTGTACCTGTCTGTATACTGGTGGGTATGTGGTTGTGTGTATGTTGGTCTGAAAACAAACAACATTTACATTAAATACATTTCCCAGTAAAGCACAGTTTGAGCAATAATATTGGCAAATGAAAACACTGAACAATCATACTACAGTACTTGTGAAATGAGAAATACGCAGTGCTTTTAAATGTCGAGGTTATAAATACAACAACAGGATCACAAATCACCAGTAAATAGCATACTCATCATAACATAAACAAACTTTACTGCAACTAAATTATGATTAATATTCTACAATCAACATAATTTAATATACTTTAACATAACAGTGTAGAGAGTGTACAAATTACAGCTCTATAGCAAGCGATATTTGAATTGAACTGAGGAATACTTAATGATTGAATACACCAAAATACATTTGGCGACCAGCACTGGGTTAGTTTGTGGCTTGTTTGCGGCTCTGAATTCCATGACCCTCTGCAGATGCACTCTGATTGGCTGAGAGATCATGAGTCCTGTGATCAGCCTGTGGAAAGCCTTAAAAGCACCTCACCATCCATCCCCCTTGTACATTTATTCTCCATCCCTGAGTGGTCATGTTCAACACATGCATTTAGTTCTGCAATAGGGAGCATTAGCATTTGACTGGCTCAAGCAGGTCTTCACCCAGACACCCATTCATCTTCTCACCGACCATTTGTAGTACGGGTGGGCACGTCTAGTGTCGGGGTAGGTGCAGTTCTGTCTCAATGAAGTGTTACTCCTCCTAAATTGCATCCCTGAGTATTTTACTCACACAATCTGTCAGGTCCTGAGCGTAATTGCGGGAATGATGTGGATAACTGTGATCTACCACCCATTAAATTGCCATTGGAACTTCCGCATAATTTCCATGTCAGCGCCTGTGCTTGTGGTCAGCCAATCAACAAGCTATCGCTGTAAGAGCCTCCCCATCGGTTTGTGTTCAAACAAAAAGTACCTAATCTGGGGTAGAACCTGAAAAAGGGTTCCAGAACTGCCTCTGAGTAACTACAATTGGGTCAGGCTCCTGCAGTGTGAACACAACAAAAGTTCCTGGTTTTGGAAAAAGGTTCCTGTGGTGTGAAAGAGCCCACTGACACACTGACTGGTGGGTTAGAAATACTAAGATATGAGGTAGCTAGATGATGAGATTTCTGGTGCAGCTCTCTTCCAGTGCCCCGGTGGATATTCAGAGTGATTGGGGACCACAATTTACGGAGGGGTTTTGGAGGAATTACTGTGGCTGAATGGGAATAACCTTGAGTGTGTCTTCTGAATACCACCCGCAGATTACTGGTCAGGATGAGTGGCTTAACCAGGACGTTACTCGTTTTCCTCACTTGTACTGCCTTCAGGACCAATCAGACTGGTACCAGTACCTCCTGTGGGCCAAATATGCCCATCACTGAATGTTACACTCCTCTCTGCATCTGACACCCTTTCAGTGTGACCTAGATTATCAGCCACCCCACTACCCATTGTGTCCACCGGCATCGCAATAGTGAGCCACTGATTTTAGCGGAGCGGTCAAATGTGGCAAGTGCTGCATGGGCTCCACGCCGTATAATGACAGCAGCCCCCAATAGATCTTCCGCTTCTGCTGCTGACTATGACTCATGCAAAGTTTGTTTTTTTCATGCTTTCAAATGTCTGCTTTGAGCTCTTGAATTAACTTTCGAATTAACTCATCTAGGACAAATTTCATGAAAATACAGCAGTATATCTTACTGTAATACAGTCAGTCCTGCAACAATGTGACCAATTCTTTCCTGAAAAACTAAAATACACTAATACACAAATGTGACTACAACAAATACAAATGGATAGGAATATATTAATATATCAGTTGCATTAGAACAGATTTGCAGTATATCATGTATTGTAGCAGGACTGACTGTACCACCCAAGTCTACTCTACAAACTAATCTTTATTAAATATCCAATTTAATTCCTCCACAATAAATTTCCCAGAACCATTCAAAGCCCTACCTATACAATCTCCTGAGTTAGGGGGTTGCAACAAAAAAACCTTTATTTTAGAACATTATGAAAATCATCTTGTGAAATAAAACGATCCTTTATTTTCCATTTGCATGAGTAGAAGTACATTAGAGTGCTTTTCTTCACCTACCTCACCCTGCTCTTTATGAGACACGTTGACACACATACGGGTGAATGTAAGCATGGGGGTCACAGTGCAGTGTCAGCCAGCATGAGGTGCCCCTGGACCTGGGCGTTAAGCTCATGGGCTTAGAGACATGTAATTGTTCTGCTGAGGTCAAAGCTTGAACCAATGATCTTCCAATCACAGACAAAAAGGTTTAGCCCGCTGAACCATTTACTGCCCCTGTGCCCCCCCAGTATGACAACCACTAACCTGTACAGTGTTCCTGTGAAGTTTGAAAAAAATGCATTCAGATTTCAGATCATTTTGTTCACAAGGTTGTGTCTGCAAGCCTCCCTTTATGCCCTCTGGCCCCCCCACTCCCGTTTCTGTCCTCTGCTGCCCCCTTCCCGCTCCCTTTCCATCCTCTTTCGCGTCCCTCTCACTCCCGTCTCTGTCCTCTGCCACCCCTCTCGCTCCCGTTTCTGTCCTCTGCCGCTCCTCTCGCTCCCTTTTCCATCCTATGCCCCTCCTCTCGCTCCGGTCTCCGTCCTCTGCCGCGCTCCTCTTGCTCCCGTTTCCGCCCTCTGCTGAGGCCCTCTCGCTCCCGTTTCCGTCCTCTGCCACCCCTCTCGCTCCCGTTTCCAGCCTCTGCCGCCCCCTTGCTCCCTTCTCTGTCCTCTGCCGCCCCTCTCGTTCCCGTCTCCGTCCTCTGCCGCCCCTCTCGCTCCCGTCTCTGTCCTCTGCCGCCCCTCTCATTCCCGTTTCCGTCCCCTGCCACCCCTCTTGCTCTCGTTTCTGCCCTCTGCCGCCCCTCTCGCTCCCGTCTCTGTCCTCTGCCACCCCTCTTATTCCCGTTTCCGTCCTCTGCCGTCCCCTCTCACTCCTGTTTCAGTCTTCTGCTCCTCTCTCTCTCTAGAGTTTTAGTAATGGGGTGATTTGTCTCAGAGCTATCAGGTGGAAATCAAGTCTAGATTTTCATCCATATGATGTTTTTCTGAAGTGGTAATAAGATACTTCAAAAATCAAATGAATGGAGTGATCCTTTTTAGAAAGTCAAGCATCTTATCTAAGTCTTTGCTTTCATTAAGTGCTGTTGTTTCCATTTGGGTACGATTTGTCTCAAAGTTTAATCTGGTCTAGATCTTCACCCTTCTAACATGTCTATAAAGGTTGAAAAAGATGTGTCAAATACTTTTTGAGTTTTTACGATAAATGGATCAAGTGTTTAAAACTGCCCCCTTTTCACTATCAGTGCTTCAATCCTGAGGCGATCTGTCTCAAAATTTGAGTAGTTCCAATTTGTTACCCATTCGATGTACCTGCAAAATTGAAAAATATCTGTTCAATACTTTGACTTACTGTGTTAACAAGACCAAGTGTCTTCTACAGCTGCAATTTGCTTCCTTTGAAGCCATACATTTACTTCTGCTTTTTTTGGGACAATTTATCAGAAAATGAAATCAGGTGCATCTGTATAATGTTCTTCTTTTTTTTTTTTGAAGCCGTAATAAGATTGATCAAATACTTCACAAGGCCAAATGTAATCTGCTTGGACCCTTCCCTTTGCTTTCACTAAGCGGTGTTGCTTCAGTTTTGGGGCAATATGACTAAACTTAGTCAGTTTCAGTTTGTGACCTATATGAAGCTTTGAAAAAGATCACACTTCACGTTGCAAAGAGGCAGTGAGATATCGCCTTTTTGAAAAAGTATCTTCTGCAGTGTTGGCGGGCTGGTCCCTAAACCATATGTGTTGCCCATTTGGAAACAGGCATACAATTTTTTGAAAGACCTCAGCAGGCTCTTCTCTGTGTAGAGAATACATTTCATTTGCCATTTGTAAAAATACAATAGAATGGTTCTTTCAGCATATCCTGTTTGCTCCCCTTTTCACATATTCACACACACATATACAACCCAGAATGAAGTCTGGGGTCCCTGCGTAGGGTCAGCCATTTTTCCGGCACACCTGGAGCATTGCAGGGGGTTAATTGTTATTTATAAACCATGAGAAACATCACAGCAAGCTGTTATAAACATACTCTTCAAGTATTAAGTGCGTAATATAGTTCAGTAAAGTATGATATTTAAATGGAGCGCAAACCCACAAGTTATGCAAGGTAATTAAATTTTCAATAAATATGAAGATGAATATTTATTAAGCAATTTTTTTTGTCATTGAAATTTTACCTGCAACGTTTTAGCTGGCAGCCCTATTCTTGGGTAACTCTTGTGTCTGCTGTTAATTATGCTTGATTGCACTGGCATAAAGTAAAGATGGAAATGGCTTATCAACTAATTACAGCAGGATGCAGGTGTTTTGGGAAAGGGTGAGCTTTTAAAAATTATAGTGTGCATGTCATAGTATCACATTTAAGGTTCATATAAATGTAATACGTGAAATAAAGACTGGATTACAGTTTATATTGGTACCATATTATTAAAGCTTTTTGGTCAACACCTTACTTGATCTGGCACAGGTAGCTTAGCAACTTGGTGACTACTCAAGTACAACTCATGAACAAATATAGTAACTGGAACATGGGAAATACATGAACCGCTATGATTGATCAATGATGAACAAATGTGGAATCAGTACATAACTAAAACTCAGGTTCTGGTTAATTAATATGTTAAGCAAGAGTGTACTACTACATATTTGTACCGCCTCAAGTAAAGTGTTGCAATTGTTTTTTTGTTTGAGAATGTTTGAAAAGGATTTAACAATGAATGAATGAATCAGTGTCAACTGAATGTCCAAAATAAGGCAACAGCTTACATATAATAATCAGCCCCACTAGAAGCAGAAGCGTTACACAGGGCACCCCGAAAGCCGCATGGGGAAACTACACAGCTCATTTCCTGTGTTCAACAGCAGAATGTCGCAATGAGTTGCGTAAAGGTAGCAGCAACACAAACACCACAGCTCAAGAGATATTTGTAGTCATGAACAGAAACTGATGGCATGTTGTTCTGCCTTCAGCCTCAGTGCTTCAGCGGTGCAATTCTTTCAGGAAAATCCTGGTAGAAATGATGCCATGATCCTACTTTTCTTGATTAAATAAGTGAACCTCATCATGAAGTAAAGTCCACTTCCATGCATCCTAATTCCACATTCTAGTTCATCCAGAAACAGTTTCTGTCAGGCTGAGCCTGGTGTTAAGCAGTAACCACTCTGTTCTGTTGTTTTTCTCTGCCTAAGAAAATATTCACATATTTTGTTTTTGCGCATTCATTTGATACCATACCAGAAACATTTTGATAGTGTACTATCATTCTACTTTGCAGCCTTCAATACTTTTCTATTTCTTTAGATTTTGGAAGGAAATTTGTACTTAGGGATTCACTGAAAGTTCAACCTAGCAGCACTTCTGCCTAGTTGACCCCATAACAATGTGCATGTTTGCAACATGCTGTTTGCCTCACTTGTATGTGGTTTTGCACAAAAATGTCTGGTAAGTGTGTTAAATGTAATTTGACTGCTGCAAAACCAAGGAAAGGCTGTGACAAAATTCTGCAAGACTCTGCTTATTGACATTCATTTGACTGAGGCAGGAATCAAGGATTCAGATATTTCAAAAAAGGCTCTTTTCTCTATGGTTGACTGGTGACTCTGTCCTTGTAGTGGCGAGATGTTACAGAGGTGTCTTCTGAAGAGGGGACTAGTTTGTACGTCAGGCCAGGAAGGGAAACTGTCCCTTGGGGCCCCCATGACCAGCCAGGGTTCAGTAAGATCAAATGTTCCCTGTGACAAAGATTTGTGTCCAACTTTGTAATGCAATTAAAAGAATGTTTCTTTGGTGGAAACAAACACAAGCTTTTCATGAATTCCAGTTAAAGTATCAACTCATCTAAATCATCTTTGTTTTTATAGCATAGAAGATAAAAGGATGATAAAAAATAATTATGGCACAAAAGCGAGATGTTTCTTTTTTTAGAGGGGCCCAGTTGAGGAGTTTGTTAACTGAACTTAACCAAGCAGTAAATTGGAATGAAAATGAGTATGCATGATGCTTACAAAGAGGCTACACATTCACTACAATGAAACTACACAGTGTCATTACAATGAGTGGGAACAGTCCAGCAGGTGGAAGGCAGGACAGGGGGGGCTTCCAATCAAGGGTTCATTCTACAGCTGCTGCTCTAACGGAAGGTTCTGGAGGTTCCGAGCCGAGATCACCCAAATGTTTTGATAATGGGCCCTCGTTTGAAGGACATGTGCAATTGTTTATGCATTTGTCTCTACCTCGCTCTCCCATTGTGTCATTTGGGGGGTGGGGGGATTAAACATTAGTTCAGAATGTGCTTCAAAACCCCATGACCCACCCCCCACAGCAGGTGAAATTAAAAAAAAAAAGCAAATGAAACTAATTTAGCTTCCTAAATTCCCCATACATGTAGTGTTTTGGTGATTTCATGCCTTGGTGTTCGTTACGTGCACCATTGTGACAAAACATACACCGATGGACCAGGAAGTATGAGCACCTGCAAAAGGAAAAGTATGGAACTGGTGCTGTCCCATGAGTATAACTGCAATGCAGATTACATAATATACATGAAATATACATGAAAAACCCTTTAAATGTTCAGATTGGATTCACTGTGATGACACAAGGGCCTATACACATCATGGCAAAAACATGAAATTAAAATCAATGCATTAATTATCATTAAAAATAATCGCAACTCTCACCAAGAATAGCAGTTTGAAGGTGAATATATAGATGATGTATTATTTAAATAATGTAAGGCAGGCTCTTACATTGCTTCTTTATAAGCTGAGATTTTAATAATAAAATAGTCAATAATACTTGATGGCTACTTGGTTTTCATTGCCTTGTTAACTGTAGACCAGCGTGCTTTGTTCTCATAAACAGTCTTTGCAAAGAGACACAACAGGCCCAGAAAATATGCGGCCAACTCATCCAAACTGAGCAATGGATCCTCTTTTAGAGTATGGGGGGGGGGGCTCTTTAAAAGTGGCAAACGCCAGGACAATGCGCCGCTCCCCCCTTAACCACGTCTCACAGAAACACGGCCTCAGCGCTCACAATGGCCGAGTGGTCATCAGGCGCAGGTGCATTTCTTGCAGGCGAACGTTTAGGTGACACGTGAATGGTGGGGCGCTGGCTGCGTGCCGCATTAGCCTTTTGTGGCTCCGCCTTGCTCGGCCCATTTGCATTGCCCCGATTTGAATGGCGCGTATTTGCGGGAGCGAACTGATGGCTGCCGTGAATCTAAATGGTGTCAAAGGGCTGCTTAGCAAGTTAATGCAAAGTGTCCTTGTGTCAGCCCTCGTGGAAATGGATACAATGCAAACAGTATATAGCAGGAGAGTCCTTGCTTTCTGTCATGTTAAATTCTGCTGGGGGGGGGCTGGCTGTTGAGTCTCTTTGAGACATGAGGGCAAGTTAATTTGATTGAATCTGCTGGCAAGAATTAAGAGAGTGGGACGAAGGACTGTGGCGTGGGGAGGGGTTGGTTTCATTAAGTCGGAATCAATTCATAAAATTTTATTGCTTAGCGAGGACTGGGAATAAATAATTGTTGGAACTTCATCAAATATTCATGGCTTATGAAAAGCAGTAAATGTATTCAATTAAGTGATTTATGGGCCTATTCATTATGGGGTAGAAGTGGGGGGTTTTAACTACTCAGCTGACAGTCTTAATTACTTAATAGGTTTCCTTTTTGTGGAAAATATATGCATTCTTTCCCATTAATGTCTTGTGTCCAATGTATGTCTGGACTGAAGTATTTATTGATGGGATAACATTTGAGATTGTCTATTCAATTGAAGATTTTTGACAGTAAATATCTTTCTTTCGTGTGTACCTAATGCTCTTTTAGGTGTTGTCCAGATTTAGATGTTACATCGTATACCAGCAGATCTGAAATGTGCTATGTGCACAGAAGTATTGGGACACCTGCCCATTCCACCCACAGGATCTTCTGTCCAAGTCCAAATCTAAATCTTTGGAGAAGGCTTTCCACAAGATTTTGGAGTGTGTCTATGGGAATTACCAAGACATCTTGGACAATTCTATGCTTCCAACTTTGTGGAAATAGTTTGGGGAAAGTCTTTTTCTGTTCCAGCATGACTGTGTCCCAGTGCACAAAGCAAAATCCAAAAAGACAAGATTGGTTTTGTTTGTTGTGGAAGACCTTGACTGACTGCACAGAGCCCTGACCTCAACCCCATCAAACACCTTTGGGATGAACTAGAACGGAGATTGTGAGCCAGGCCCCATCAGTGCCTGACCTTACAAATATTGTTCTGGATGTATGGGCAAAATTTTGCTGAGACAAAACTTGTAGAGAACCTTCCCACCAAGAGTGGCAGCTGTTATAGCTGCAAAGGAGGGAGCAACTCCATATTGATGCCTATGGATTTTGAATATGATGCCATAAATGTTGCTGTGAGTGCCCGGTGTCTCAACACTTGTGACAGTAAAGTGTGTCTGGTTTTAGCTATAGGCTTGGAGATATATGTGGTATAGCTGTATAATTTATAAATTTTTGGTTGTATTGTGAAGTGGCACAGTGGTGCACTGTTGGTTACTGCATCTGGGAGCAGGGTTTGAGACTCCTCCCTGTGTCATGGGTTTCCTCCAGCCCGTGCGTCCCCCCGCAGCGCCGCAGGACTCCATTTAACATTTGCATTTAACACCATCATTCCATCCCAGCTCATCACTAAAGTCCTGGATCTGGGGCTTAGTTCTTCACTGTGCACTGGATTTCCTCACCGGCAGACCTCAGCAAGTGCATATTGGTGGAAAAACCTCCTTCATCATCACCATGAACACTGGCATCCCACAGGGCAGTGTGCTGAGCCCCCTGCTTTACTCTCTCTACACCCATGGCTGTGTAGCTAAGTACAGCTCCAACACCATCCTCAAGTTTGCTGACGAGGGCGATGAGACGGCCTACAGGGAGGCGGTCAGACACCTGGAAGATTGGTGTCAGAACAACAAACTCTCCTTCAACATCAATAAAACTAAGGAGATGGATGTGGATTACTGCAAACAGGCAACAGAGCACAGCCCCATCTACATCGGAGGTGAGGCTGTCGAGCAGGTCACCCTCACTGATGACCTCAAATGGTCAAGTCACACTGCGGCAATAGTCAAGAGAGCACACAGCTCCCTGCGATCCGCGACATCCACACTACACGCTGTCTCAGGAAAGTGAACCGTACCAGGCGGGACCTCAGCCACCCTGTACTGTCACTTTTCACCCTCCTCCCAACTGGGAAGCGACTAAAGTCCATTCGGAGCAGTTTCTACCCAACAGTAATTAGACTCATGAACATTCAGTGACCTGTGTCACCTCCACTGCTACCCACACAAATATTTCTCTCTGTCTCTATTTATTCATGTGTTTTTGGTTTTATTTATTTATTTTTTTACTTATTTATAATTCACTTTATCATTCATTCACTTGCTATCCTGTTGTCTAACCGTCTTGTTGTCTATGACCCTGCCCTGCTCATCTCCAGGTGCCCTGGCTTCACCATACTCACCTTTACCTGCTCCGGCTGCGCCCTGCTCATCTCCAGGTGCCCTGGCTTTACCATACTCACCTTTACCTGCTCCGGCTGCGCCCTGCTCATCTCCAAGTGCCCCGGCTTCACCATACTCACCTCTACCTGCTCCGGCTGCGCCCTGCCCATCTCCAGGTGCCCTGGCTTTACCATACTCACCTCTAGCCGATCTGGCTGCGCCCTGCCCATCTCCAGGTGCCCCGGCTTCACCATACTCACCTTTACCTGCTCCGGCTGTGCCCTGCTCATCTCTAGGTGCCCTGGCTTCACCATACTCACCTTTACCTGCTCCGGCTGTGCCCTGCTCATTTCCAGGTGCCCTGGCTTCACCATACTCACCTCTAGCTGCTCCGGCTGCGCCCTGCCCATCTCCAGGTGCCCTGGCTTCACCATACTCACCTCTACCTGCTCTTGCTGCACTCTGCTCATCTCCAGTGCCCCGGCATCACCATACTCACCTCGAGCTAGTCCAGCTGTGCCCATCTCATCTCCAGGTGCCCCGGTTTCACCATACTCACCTCTAGCTGCTCCGGCCACTTCCTCCAGCTCCTCTGGGGGAATCCCGAGGCGTTCCCAGGCCAGCCGAAAGACATAGTCCCTCCAGTGTGTCCTGGATCTTCCCCGGGGCCTCCTCCCAGTGGGACATGCCCGGAACACCTCCTAAACAGATGCCTGAGCCACCTCATTTGACTCCTTTCAATGTGGAGGAGCAGCGGCTCTACTCTGAGCCTCTCCCGAATGACTGAGCTTTTCACCCTATCTCTAAGGGAGAGCCCAGCCACCCTGCGGAGAAAACTCGTTTCGGCTGCTTGCACTCGCGATCTCGTTCTTTCGGTCACTACCCACAGCTCATGACCATAGGTAAGGGTAGGAACGTAGATCGACTGGTAAATTGAGAGCTTCGCCTTTTGGCTCAGCTCCTTCTTCACCATGACTGTCGATCTCCCGCGTCATCGTCCCCCCACTCATTAACAAGTCCCCGAGATACTTAAACTCCTCCACTTGGGGAAGTATCCCATCCCCGACCCGGAGAGAGCATTCTACCCTTTTCTGGCTGAGGACCATGGTCTCGGATATCAAGGTGCTGATTCTCATCCCAGCTGCTTCCCCCTCGGCTGCAAACTGTCCCAGTGAGAGCTGAAGGTCACGGTCCAATGAAGCCAACAGGACTACATCATCTGCAAAAAGCAGAGACCCAATCCTGAGGTCACCAAACCGGACACCCTCAACGCCCTGACTGCACCTAGAAATTCTGTCCATAAAAGGTATGAACAGAATCGGTGACAAAGGGCAGCCCTGACGGAGTCCAACCCTCACCGGAAACAAGTCTGACTTATTACCGC
>JAABNY020000001.1:31432065-31445412 GCA_015164015.2 Brevimyrus niger
TCTGGTTTCCCCCCACAGTCCAAAGACATGCTGAGGCTAATTGGAGTTGCTAAATTGCCCATAGGTGTGCCTGTGTGGGTGACTAGTGTGTGAGTGTGCCCTGCGATAGGCTGGCCTCCTGTCCAGGGTTGTTCCCTGCCTCGTACCGTTGCTTCCGGGGTAGGCTCAGGACCCCCCGCAACCCAGTAGGACAAGCGGGTTGGAAAATGGATGGATGGGATTTAGAGAGTCCCTGTTGACCTCTAAAGGAGAGTTCTGTGAGACGTCCTGTATGAGATAATGGTTGAATTCAGGGACAGCAATTAAAAAAAAAAAGTCATGCATAATGTCTGAATAGCAATTTCAACAGCATCTTATTCTTTAAGGTACTTTGGGCAGTACATGCCGTACAGGGTGTACCCTGCCTCAGGCCCTTGGACGGGGTTCAGGTTGCCGTGACTCAGGTTACAGTAGCGTGTCCCAGCCTGTGGTGGGTGTCTGCCGTGGACCTTGCATGGCCAGAGTGGTGGTCTCTCGCTCTACAGGCAGACCGATACCCTGCCCCTCCCAAGAGAGTCAGGTGTCTGAATGGCTGCGTTCCGATGCAGGGTACACAGGGTGAGTCGAATCGATGCGCGACGGATATCCTTGTGGGCTCCCCCTTGTGGCCGATGCTGCACTCCTGATTCATCCCGAATGCCACGGGTGCTGAGTGGAGGCTAACGAGCGCCGTTTTGCCTTCCAATTTAAAAGCTCTCCATCGTGGCGAAGTCCCATCAGAGCACGCATTTTCATAGTCATCTTTGTCCTGGTGCGGGGCAGTTCCTTTGTGTATCAATTTACAAAGGGTCCTGGGGTTAATTTTAATACTTCCTCCCTTGCCAAATGTACAGTAAAAAGTTAGCTGGCTCTGTTTTGCATTAATCAGGCTCGTTCCTGTGGTTTTCATTACAGAACTGTTCGGGGTCACATCGTGCGGTTCTGGATTGTGAGAAATGTTCTCTGTGGCGAATGCAAATGAAGGATGTGTCTCGGTACCTTTTGCTGTGATTTGAATTATGCTTTGACCTGATGAAGACCTTGCGTGATGCGACCTTGACTGTTGACCACAAGGGGGGGGGGGGGGGGGGGGGGGGGGGGGGGGGGGGGGGGGCGGGGGGCGGGGGGGTGGGGGGAGTGTTGGTGAATATGAAGTGGTTAGTGACCTAGCAGAGAGCCACTGATTGGTCACACGCGTTGGCTGACTTGCGGGATTGGCTGACCTGCTGGAAGCCCTCGGCCTGCTTCCCGCCGCCCTCCTGCCGATATCGGCGATGCTGCAAGGTGCGCATGTGTGCGTGTGCCTGTCAGTGGAAGGTGAGTGAGCTCGGGCTGGGAGGGGCTCTGTGCCCCCCTTGATGTAGATTAGTGCTGTCCAACAGTACTTAGCCTAAGTCCTTTAAAGTCAATGTCACTGAATGGACAGAGAATCTGTGCCATGCAGCAGGAAGTGGCTCTTCATGCCATTTGTTGGCATTTTCACATGAAACGTAAAAACCAGCAGTAAATTTTGAAGTTTGAAATTGATTATAGAGCCCCTCAGTATAAAGTGCATATAGAGTGCTGGTTGCCCCCCCCCCACAACAGCCAGCCTGGTCACTCATCTATGGCGATTCCAGCCCACTGCTGGAGATGACAGGCTTTGACTCTGGCCGCCATGGGAGGTCCCCTCGTGGAGATGGACATGTCCTGGCCTTTCTGCCAGCTCAGGGACCGTCACATTCATGGGGGGGGGGGGGGTGGCTGAATGGTAGGCATTCTTCTCCTCTGGTTTTGGGCGGTGGAGCTTTAGCGGGATCTGTCACTGTTGTGTGTGTCTGTTCAGTTGTTATGACCCTATTATTTTCCTCTTAACTGGATCTGATGACAAATGCATGGCTGCATTGCACTCGTTATGTGGCTTCATATATATTTATAGATATATAACACAAATGAAAATAACAGAACTCAACATGGGAAGTACTGAGGTTACTTTATAGCAGTTCTTCAACTTGAATAGTAGGTTTTTGATGTCAGCAAGCAGGAACGGCGGCCCAGGTTTTGTCTCGCCTTTCTGGCACGGTCTCCTTGCCCGTCTGCTACCTGCTGGCGCCGACCCGTCCTGCAGCACAGGTGGCCGCGGGAGACAGAGCAAGCGGTAAACGTGATACGGGGGCTGAGGCATCCCAGGAAGTGAAAGGGGCTCATTTTGGGGATATCAGCAACCTCCCCCCTCCCAGTCACATCGCCTTACTGTGTTACCATGCTGCTTTTTGTGTTGCCTTAATGGTCTTACCCCCCAAATTCAGCCCCATTCTCCCCTATGAAGCCCTTTTCGAAAAACGTTTGACGCCACAGTAGACACAGGTGAAGTCGAAGAGATAGACTTGATATAGTTTAATGACCAGTAATCTTCTGGTTTTCATCAGCGCGCGTCACCTGACCTTAAAGAGCCAGCTGGCTGGGTTTCTGTACGTTTATCAACCTTTTGTTCTCCTTCTCCCGACAGCTCACTTTAACTGCTGAATCGGAATCCGATTTACTGGCCAAGTATGGTTAAGTCGGCACAAAGAATTTAGCTCTGGCTGAAGGTGTCTCTCAAGCTAGACAGACAATATTCAGACAATGAACATAGAATTTGGCGACAATGCAGAAGCCACGTACAGATTGATGCACTATAAGTGATGTACATAAAGTGAGAGCAGCGGTAATGATCGTCACGTATGAGAAGGCAGGGTGTGAAGGCGAGAAGCTGCGACACAGCAGATGATACTGGTCACCTGTTTATGAGTGTGATGGCATGAGGAAAGACACCGCTGGTGTGTCGAGTGGTTTTGGTGTACAGGGTATCTGCTGCAGGGGAGGGGCTGGGGAAGGGTGTGTCCAGGTGAGGGATCCGTAATGATTTTCCCTGCCTGTTTCCTGGTTCTTTAAGTGTAGAAGTCCTGGAGGGTGGGGAGAGGAATGCCAGTGATTTTGTTTTTTCCTGCCATCCTTACTGTTCACTGCAGTCTGTTCATGTCCTGTTTCATGGCCTAAAGCCCACCCTCATCTCCACAGTTCAGCGTGTTCAGCTCAAAATTGTTCTGACTGCAATGATGCACCAGCCTTTCAACCTCCAGCAGATATGCAGACTTGTTGCCATCTTAGGTGACCCATGACCGCAGTGTCGCCTGCAGACTTCAAGATTTTAACATCAGAGCCTTTGCTGCAGCCTTTGGTGTAGAGGGGGAACAGCAGTGGGAGGAGAATGCATCACTGGGAGCAGCAGTATGTCTCCAGGCCTCACCTGCTGGTTCCTGCCTGTCAGGAGGCTGGTTATCTGCTGACAGATGAGCGAGCTGGGAAAGTTTGGTGAAGAGCATGTCTAGAATGATGGTTTTGAACGCCTAACTGAAGTCAACAGACTGGATCCTTGAATATGTCTCTGGGCAGTCGAGATGCTGCAGGACGTAATGCAGTGCCGTGTTTACTGCATCATACACTGATCTTTACTGCATCATACACTGACCTTTACTGCATCATACACTGACCTTTACTGCATCATACACTGACCTTTACTGCATCATACACTGACCTTTACCGCATCATACACTGACCTTTACCGCATCATACACTGAGCTTTACTGCATCATGCACTGACCTTTACTGCATCATACACTGACCTTTACTGCATCATACACTGACCTATGTGCTTGGTAGGCAGACTGTCGGGTGTCCAGCAGGTGCCCCTTGATGGTCTTCAGGTGGGCCAACACCAGTTATTTCAAAGCATTTTATGACCACAGACGTCAGAGTCATTCGTTCCTGCGTTGGAGGGTTTCTTGGGGACCAGGGTGAAGAGGGAAGCTTTGAAGCAGGAGGGGACTTTGCAGAGCTCCAAATATATGTGTGAACATTGGAGCCTGTTGGTCTGCACAGGCTTTAAGACAGGAGGGGGGCACCTTCTGGACCTGGTGCTGCCCTGGTCTTCAGTCTCTGGGATCGAGGGTGCAGCCTGGTACTAGGGGGTGGAACAAAGCCTCTGTTTCCCCTGTGACCGTGAGAATGTCCAATGCAGCTGTTGCCTCACCACCGTATTAAAGTAAAAAAGTATGATACTGTACTGGGACTTCTATTGTTTGTCAGGCACCTAGTTAACTGGTCACCTGCTATAACATTCTTGAGGCTCCTCCTGTCAGATCTTGAGCCTTCTTATGCTCCACCAGTGAGTTTGTGGTACAGAAACAAGGCAGGGATTTGAGATGACCACACTTAGAGGAGGACATGCAGAAAAACTGTGTTGGGACTAATATGATGCTGAGTTTCAAAATAGTTAGAAATACAAAGGAATCTAAATGATATTGTTGGAAGCTTCTGGGCAGAGCTACACTCTCGTATTCATTGTATAAATGAACCCTGGTCCCATAGAATTGCCAAGTCTTGTAAAGATATTGTGCATTATAGTAATTAGCACAAACAGAAATATGAAATGTATAGCAAATGGATCTTGGTCTAAAAAGTTCAGCAAAGCAGGCAATTGGCGTAAAGACGGCATGATGAAATGTGTTTTGTTTGGCTACCCCTCACGTTAGATTTTCCACCTGGCATTAGTTGGTAGTGTCCAGCTCCTCTATATGCTGGTGCTTCAAACAGGCCTCTTCCTTTATGTCAGAGTCACCTGTTTAGTGCATGATTGTATCAAATGAACTGAAAGACAGGATTAATTTAATGTTGGCTGTTGTTAAATAGGGATTAAAGTTTAATTTAATGCCTGATACTTGTTGTCTCTAGTTGTTGATGTTGGAAAACCTAAATATGCCAACAGGCACTCATTAAATCTGCAGGCTTTGAAAAGAACTTTATCTTGGCAAAAAGTGAAATATTTCCAGTTTGCTAACATTTTAATATCTTTTTTAATCCCTTGTTTACAGTGTATGAAGTGACTTTAAGGAATGCAACAGAAATCTATGCTTCCCAACCAAATGCCTGTGGTCCGTAATGACAGTAACGGGAACCCCTTGAGGTTTGGGGTTAGGGTTGACCCCGCATGAGGTGCGTGTTCCAATGTCACACGGCAGACACAGTGAGGAAGGACAAAGTCCTGAGACAGTACTTTGTCAGGCTTCAGACTAACTTCTGCCTGAGTGTAGAGGAACACTCTGTCGATTCTCCTGAAACGGCAGCAGTTGGATCGGTTTGGTTAAACGCTGTCTGGGTTCCTGTGGCAGCCCCTGGCTAGGGAGGGTACAGTGTCAGGTTCAGAGGGCGTCTGGTGCACAGGCTGGAGCATTTTGTGGTCTAGTCAGGGTGACGATCACTGCTCTCAGGTAGCTACCTGGCTTATACTGCTGAAGTGCTGTTGACTTATAAAGCCACAGTAGAGTGTGCAGAGCACCTGCAGTATTTATCTGTGTGTACAGCGGGGTTTCCCAGTCCCGTCCTCAGGGACCAACAGAGGGAGCAAAAATGTAGACTGTCTGTGGGTTCCTGAAAGCTGGGTCGGGTAACACTGGCTTACAGTTGTCTTCTCCGACATTCATTTCTTTAATGATTTAAGGAACCTGAGTACTGTTTATAAAAAAGTGAGTTTGGACATTTTTAGTTGCAGGTTAAAAATGCCCCAAAATCCAGTTTTTCTGGAATTCCTTTGCGGATGACATTTCCTGTAAATCCATTTCTAAATCAGAAACTCGAATGCCACGTTAGAATTTGTGACGTTCATGGCAAAATAATTTTAATAGATAAAATAGTTACGCTGAATTAACAGCTAGAGGGAAACACAACAAATTTCAGTGCCCTCAGTTGCGATGGGAACTGAAACGGAGCCAAACTGTAGTGGTTTTCTCCAACCTCATAAATGACCATGGGAAAGTGCGAGGGGTGTGATCGCATTCGACGTGTCATTTGCAGTGTTTTTGGGCAGGATTTTTTCTTCCCCCCGTCTGGCTCCTCTGAGTGGCATTTTTATGGCCCTCCATCTTCATCCAGGCTTCGTAAGTAAACAGGAATGCCACAAGTGCAGAGAGAGGACGTGCTGAAGTTTGCCAGAGATCACACACTGGTCGGGGGCCCAGAATTCCCAGGGCGTCGAATATGAGTCAGGCCCAAACTGTCACACTTGTCTTGGATGGGCCCTGTAGTTTAGGCAAGCCAAAGGATGCTTTGTGTCCATTCTATAACCCATAATATTACTGTGTGGCGTGCCGGGAAATGTGTTTCCCTGGGAATGGAGCCGGGAGCCGAATGCAGAACCATTAGCCTTCTAGAACTGATCTGTTCGCTGAGTGAAGGATGCTCATTTAGGGACATCTGACCGGTGTTCCTTGGAAGTAGGTCAATGAAATTAGGTTTGGACAGAGAAGCTCATCAGCTGCTCAGCTTCAACAAACTGTAAAATGTGACTCTCGTGTTCAATCCGTAAACATTATGCTGGTTTAAAAAAGAAGCTTCATGTTCTGCTTGAAAGGGTTTATGTGAACCTTGTAAAAATGCAGCTCAGATCGGCCTGAACACAAAGTTTTATTGTTGGCCTGAGGGCAAATGGTCTCCCTTGGTGGAGCTCGCCACCGTCTCTCCACTGGCGTGTGCGTCTGATGCATGGGACCCCCACAGTGCCAGTTAGAAAAAAGAGGAACACAGTGGCACCCCCCTAAAAGACACCTACAGAAACGGGTGCTTGACTGTGAGATCATGGTGGAGGTCAGTGGTAAAGGGACAGCAGGATTAGTTTAAGCTCCCTGGTCCATGATTGCTACGGTGTTAGTTTAACCATGTGCCCAGGAGGGAATGCATTCCTGACAAAGTCGCATGGCAACAGAGAAGACAGCCATAAATGACTAGGCTCCTTGTGAAGAGCAGCGTCCTGTGATGCCATTCTGCGCCATCTTGGAATCATTTACAGTCCAGTGCCGACCTAGGATACTTTTCCACCGCACTGGGTACCGTACTTTTGGTACTTCAAACTGTTAGTTTTCCACTTGAGTAAAAACTGGTACTAAGCCCGAATAACATCACGAAGCAATGTGGTATTTTGTACTGAATTGAAAAAAATGGCTGTAGTATATTATAGGGCTGGGCAATGTGTCATATAAATACCAACATTGCATATAATTCTTACATTTTTAGTCAGCTGCATTAGGATCAGAGTTTTTCATAACTTCAGTTGTGTACAGACATTATAGCGCAGTGGGGGTTTAAGTTTCACTAAAGCATTTTAACTCTGTTATATGGGAAAAAATGAATGATTATTCCTATTCAACATTATCTGGTAAAAAGTAAAGTTTACCTCTGCTTCTTTTGTGTGAGTGGTGCCCGCAAAATATATAATCTTCTTATATTCTATGCCAAGGCATTTCACTCGATGTTTAATGACCTGAATATGTCTGACATGCAAACATAATCATTTTCATCCTCACTGTTTAAATCGCTCCTAGACGGATTTTCTGAGATGTTTATGCTGAACTCCTTTTTTGCTTTATAAACACCCCACTATTTATTACAACAAAATCCAATCGCGATACCTGAAATCTTCCAATACCGTGCTTCCAATAGCTTCCCTAGTGTATTATACAAAATACTTTTATCTCTTGTCAAACCATCATGATTTTGTTGTATGTTCTGCCAACCAGATCACAATTTATTAAAGTCGGCGGTTGTGGTTGTGCTTCAGAGGCAAGCTGTTTGACAAAGAAAGCGTTTGCAGTCACACCCCAAAGTACCAAAACGGAACCCCTGGTTTGGAACTTTAGGTGTTGGAACTTCTGGTTACTGGCACTTGATCAGAAGTCAATGGAAAAGCATCCTACCAAAAGTTTGGTACTTGTGGATGAAACCAAGCAGGGCGGGAAGTGAAAGGAGACCTCAGCCACCCACCCCCCCACAGGGCCTGTGGCCTTTTGGGCTGACTGACTGGCTCCAGTCCTATTTGGCGCTCTGAGACAGGGTTAGGTCGTGCCCCTCCGCCCTGACCCGGGCTCTGCGTGATCGGCGTTGTTATTATTAGCATGCTGCCCCCCCATCCCCTGGTGGAAGAGCCCGGCAGGTTCTGGAGTGGCTCTGGAGCTGGCGAACAGCTGTGTGAGAAGCCCCCCACCCCCAGCCTGCCCCTCGTGCTGGCCAGAGCAGCACAGGAGCCCGCATTCGTACTCATGCCCTGGCTTGCCACGCACCCCAGGCGGCCTGGCCTGACCACCACTGCAGCTTGGGTCCTTTCCTAGACGACAGACAGATTTTCCAAATTTTAGCTTCCTGATTCTGTTAGTTGTTGCCTGCGTGGAAATAAACTTGCTGCACATCTGCATTGTTGTAAGTTGAGATCGTCGAGAGTGGCGGCCGGTGAATGGTTTCCCCTGCTCTCTAGGATTCACTAACACTGATGTTCGCAGTGACATTGATGGTAACACTGTAATAGTATCACCAAAAGTCGTAACATTAACACTGTAACTAAGGTCAGCTTAGTTACTGTCATTATCACAGTCTGTAACATTCTAACATCAACAGTATTGTTTACACTAGCGCTATCACCAATTTTAGAAGGCAATTAGCAGCCATTACTAATGTTAACAGGAACCCTAACATTTGTTACACAAGGCACCTTTACACTGAAGTTCTCACCACACAACAGAACTGGGACCTTTATGCTAAATAAGCATGGGAGATGTTAAAAGCCTGTAAATTAAACTTTATAAATCTAAACTTAATATAATCGGAAACTACAGTGCCACCCCAAAACAATGGAGGATGAACAAGTTGTTTGTTAGTTATTTGTTAGTTATTGGGAGAAATCTTTTATTTACCATCATTTACCAACATCATCTTCAGTCATAAAAGCAACATTAATAACATAGCTGCCATTTCTATTACTACCAACAATGCTCACACTGCAACACTATTGATAATTCACTGGCCCTTTCCCTGCCTGAAAATCTTCCCATCCATCTATTTTCTGCCGCTTATCCAGGATCAGGGCCCAGGGGCAGCAGTCTAAGCAGGGATGCCCAGACGTCCCTCTCCCCAGGCTGCTCCTCCAGGGGGACATCAAGGCATTCCTAGGTCAGCCGAGAGGCATAATCTCTCCAGCGTGTCCTGGGTCTGCTCAGGCTCTCCTCCTGGTTGGACATGCCTAAAACACCTCCCCGAGGGGACGCCCAGGAGGCATCCTCGATAGATGCCCGAGCCACCTCCTTTGCGGAGGGTAAGCGACTCTAGTTTGAGCCCCTCCTGAATGTCCGAGCTCCTCACCCTATCTCTGAGGCTGAACCCCACCACCCTATGGAGGAAACTCATTTTGACTGCTTGTATCCGCGATCTCATTCTTTTGGTCACTACCCAGAGCTCATTACCATATGGGCCTGAAAATCAATGAATAAGAAAAATCCTTTTCTTTACGCATGTCAGGCATTCACGCTCAGCATGCAAACAATTGACCTATCAGATCTAGCTGCCATGCAAAATGTCGTCCACTGTACAAATTCCTTCCTCCAGTGATGCGTCAGTCTGAATTCAAATGTGAATTCCAACGTGACGTGTGTGTGTGTGTGTGTATCCTCCTGAAACCCCACCCATTCATTTATGTCTATTGTAGTGGACATTTTATTTTTGCATCTATTTTTTCGCTGATGTAAGGAAACATATTTATTCCTGTTGTACACTAAAGAGGACATGCTGTGAAATTAAAAATAAAAATTAATTTGAAAAAAATCTAAAATGTAAGATGTCTTCTTTCCTCCAAAGGCAAATAATCTCTAATTGAAGGACACTTTTTTCCTTGGGTCTCAGGAGGATATACAGTGGTACCTCAGTTCTCAAACTCATTAACACTCAAATGTCTTAAAAGTTGAACCAACCAGTTTGGAAAAAAAATACCTAGAGCTCGATCTGAGTCTCAGAAGTCAAACGGTGAACGCCAGCCTAGGATAACTTGTACGCGCGGGGAAATGAGTAACGCAGCACATCTCTCGGAAACAAAGGGTAACGCTTCAGTCTCAGCCTCGCATTCACTGTGATAGCATCCTGCATGTTTACACTAGCTGAATACATATTTAGACAGTAAAAATACATTTAGTCAATGATAGTAACAGTTATTATTATATAATAAAATAAATTTTTAAATAAAGATTTCTTATAAATTATTTTAATATTAATAAGAAACCATTAATGCATTTAATTATAGCATTATATTGTCGTGTCGAGTGGGACAGAACGGAAGCAAAGGCTATATATATATATATGTAATATATAGGCAGGTGCTTCTTTTGTGTGTGTGTGTGTGTGTGTGTGTGTGTGTGTATAAAAAATGTGTGATACATTTTTAGCAAATGCACGTTGATTTGCATATTATATGAACATGCAGTTCATTTGCATTGACCATTTATGGTTATTTGTGGGTGGCAGATGGGCAGGATCTCAGGCTGGTCCGTGTACGTACGCACTTTTGCAAGATGGTTCTGATTTATCAAGGGGAAATTGCGTATGTGTGTCCATACGTTACGTTTGATAAATCTGAGGTTTTCTTTTCGTCCGTATGCATGTTGAGGCATATTTTCACTACGAAATTTAACCAACCAAAAGGCCTGAATAAAAGGCCTGAATTCCATCTTACAATTCTATCTAATCAATTGTATCAGCAACATTAACACAAACTTAATTGCCTGTTCTAATGCTAACAGCAACACTAACATTTTTACCAGTTTTAGTGACTTGCATGTCAGTGTAAATAATAATATCAGTTCAGTACCATTATTTTTGTGTAGCTCTGCAATCCATGCAAGATACAAAAATATTACCGTAATACATGCAAGTAAACAGCGCTATAAAATTAAGTCACAATAAATAAAGGTTAATCCATGACATTAAAGCTGAAATGCTCCTAGTTGTAAAAACACTGCACTTTTAATGCTGATGGCCTCCTCATATCTGATGCCCTGTTTTGTAATGCTTGTCCAAAAAATAACCTGCCGAAATGTGCCAGGGTCTGGATGTGCGGGACGACATTGCCATTGTCTGCCCCCTTCCCCCCACCCAGCCCCGGTCTGTGTTCTTGGAGGTTCTCGTGGGGGTCAGCGAGGACCTTCTCAGCTATGCAAATGGCTCTGGAAATTGCCTGTGCCCTTTGCTGGTCCATGTAATTGCAGGGATCTTGCAGCGTTTCGCTTGGCAGCCGGAGTGGTTAACCCCTGATTGCTGGAGGCCCTGGATGCGGTATTCAGCCAGCCAATACCTCCTTAGATCTGCTTTGTATTTGGGATTGTTCTCTTTTTAATGCGGGGCACTTCATAAAGCAATTAATATAAGAGTGAATGTGTAAGAGGAGATATGAGGGGGAGAAATTAAATTATGACAAGGAGGGGTATTTCCAGGCAGGTGAAGAGCAAAGCATGGATGGAAGGGACAACCAGGGTTTTTATGAGAAGGTACATCTTTGGCCAGAGGAAATAGGACCTGGCTGGCTTTTTTTTTTATTTTAATCAAATAGGTCCTTTGAATAGTTAACAGTTCTGTACAATTCTCAGTTCATTACGTTGTTTCCCACACTGGGGAGTGCCATACTGCTGTCATCGACGCCCTTATCATGCACATATACCTCCGGGTCCAGGAAACACTGCACTGCGTAAGAGCTGAGCAGTGGGATAAATCAGTTCTGCATTGTAACCCATCAGAAGGAGTAATACGCATAATTCTGTGTGGTTATTTTATATTCTGTAGGCTCTGTGAGGTTTTTTTGCATTATACTTGATGTTTAGATTTATATTTGGCTCTGTATAGAAATTCCTCTGTTCACTAGTTAGATTTTTTATGGGACTTCTCACAAAAAGTGGTCCGTGTTGGGCCTGGGATGTATTTGACTGTAAACTCACATTTAGTACTTGGAGTCAACATGTTAAATGCAGAAGAAATAGCAGGTATGACTTTGACAAGATCTGAATGACTTTGACAAGAGCCAAATCATTATGGTCAGATGACTGGCTCAGAGCATCTCCAAAATGGTAAGGCTCATGGTCAGCTGAGGGGGGGGGGGGTACCTGCTGAGAGGGTCTGGGGAGGGAAAAACCGCGAAGCAGCGACAGCGTGCTGGGCAGCCAGGACTCATCCATATGAGATGTGAACAAAAGCTATTCCCACAACAGAAGGACTACTGTGGCACAACTGGGAGGTAATTTTGAAGATAATCACGGGAGTCATATGTCACAACACAGAGTGCATGGAGCCCAGACTGTCAGCTCAGTGAAACTACCTGTGGGGGAGGTGGGGTGTGGGGGGGGGGATGTCTGTCCTAGAGCCGCCATGGCATCTTTCAAAAAAAAATTTTTATTAAAACAACCGTTTTAATGAAAAGAGTCTTCATGGAAAGATTCCAGAGAAATCTCCGTGTCTGTAGTTTAATCTGTAGTACTTTATGTAAGTTCTAATATAAAAGAAATAGATTTAAGGCCCTGTGAATAGTACTTTTTCCATTTCCGAAGTGTATTTCAAGAAAAACTATTAAAATCTATATAGTACTCAGACTTAATAAAGCAGTAATGCTCCAGTCAAGGAGATGATTCTGGTTTGAGTTTGAGGGGGTTTCCTTCCATAAAAATATATATACTAGTATTTATCATAAGAAAGTACTTTTTATGACACCACTTTGTGGAAGTGAATCACTTCCAGATCAAAAGAGATTTCGCAGAAGTCACAAAGGGCTGATGATGCTGGTCAGGCTGGAACAGGCTCGGAAATCCATCTCTAAAGACCTTGGCAGTCGGGAATCCCTCGCTCAAGCAGACTTCGTGCAAACTGCCAAAAATCAACGCCATTATTACTCTTCCTCAGACATGAAATAAAAATCACCCCAAATGCATGCACCCAATACAGCAGGGATCTGTGGTATTGATTAAGGCAGCTTCTGTAAACTCAAGCGTCGGATTGATCTATGGACATAGGAAATGTTTCACTGAAGTCATTACTGATGAGAGGGGCTGTGACTCTGGGCGCTTTATTCAGTCAGTGATGGACCACTGTTCTAATGCCACTGAAAACACACACATCCGGTTTCAGTGAAATGCTGGAATTAATGTCTGCTGCTGTTATATATATATATGTATGTATGTATGTATGTTTTTAACACTTTATCAGTGTGTCTTTCTTCGGCTGTATATGGTATTTGTGTGATCATGGATTAATAAATCGGATTAATTTCCGCTTTGGAATATTTGTCTCTACCTTGGACTATAACACCAGTCTAACGTGAACCTTTCACCTGCCCTAACTCCCTATGTCGCCCTGACTGCTCTCTACCTGCCCTAACTCCCTATGTCGCCCTGACTGCTCTTCACCTGCCCTAACTCCCTATGTCGCCCTGACTGCTCTTCACCTGCCCTAACTCCCTCT
>JAABNY020000001.1:31454863-31478669 GCA_015164015.2 Brevimyrus niger
CTCCCAGAACAGTGTAGACCCTTGGTGGCGCTGTGTCGCGGCAAAAGGGTCAGGTAATAGCCTTCGACCGGCCCCTCTTTCCCTCCTTCCTTCCCTCACTTCAGATTGATCTTCCTCCTCCTGCCCATTATCTCCCCCATTATGGCCTCAATTATAGCCGCCACGATTCCACACCGCGCTCCTCGGGATCTTTAAAGTCCTTGATGGTCACGGTATCCCCCCCCCCCCCCCCCCCCCCCCCCCCCCACCCCCCCCCTCCCCCCTTCCCCCACTGCCCCCCTAGGTGCCCGGCCCCCCCCCCCCCCCCTCTACGCCCTCTGCGCGTGACTCCTCGCGTCTGTGGCACTCTGGGAGGTGCTTTCTTGGAGTAAGGATCAGGTTGTGCACCACAGAGGGACATGGTGGACAGCCAGTCCCTTTGGGACACTCGTGTGAGCTGATTCATGCAGAGTAAAGCATCCCTCCGCGCATCTCCCAGCGTGATGCTAATGTGCAGAGGGGACGTGCAGATCGTTGCATGTCTTCGTAGTGCAGTACGCCATCCTGAGTGCTCTGTCATCCTCCTTCACAGACAGAAGCTCACCCTGCAGGTTTGAGAATTTGCCGTGTATATATTGATATACTCAGGATTCCGCTGCAGCAATTTAATCCTTTAACTGCATCCTGTCCCAGGCGTAGCCTGACTCTCGGCCTTGCTTCCTGGGAGGGCCTCACGATTCGCCGTGAACACGCCGTTATGAAAAATGGTTACCTGGGAGAAGGTTTCGGTATCCGACAGTGTGCCCACGGTGCACGCAAGCTTTGACTTGCCGAGTTCAGCTAAAAAACAAGTCGCTTTGTTATAACATGTATGTAGTGCATGGATGTCTCCATCATGCATTTTTCATTAGTTCTGCTCATGATGTTAAAACCCTTCAGTGCTGCTGTTTATGGGGAAGCTGTCATTGAACCCAGTCATTAATTTCATGTGTTTGGTGAAGATTGTCAGCCATTGTCTGTAGTGCATGTACAGCTATATTAAAAGGTTTTTTATATAATTTTTTACTGATATTGTTTCCAGTAATTTGTTTTCTGGAAAAGCGTCATATAAAGCATAGGGGTCAGAATTTCAGGAAGAAAACTATCAAGTCGAAAAACAAACATATGAACTATGTTACTTTATTGGAGTTTCCATTCAAATTGACGTGACATTTATTTTAGTTGTTGCTATTTATCTGCTCAGAGCAGCCTCATTGTGGTGAGAACGCCTCAGTCTTTTTGCATGTTCCCACTGCGTTTGCTAGGTGTACCTGGATGGTTACCATGGAGACACCTCGGAGACGTTCCTGGTGGGTGCCGTGGACGAGGGGGGGAGGCGGCTGGTCGAGGCAGCCCGTTCGTCCCGGGATGAGGCCATCGCCACCTGCAGGCCGGGCGCCCCTCTCTGTGTTATAGGCAATACCATCAGGTGGGGGTGACTGCCGGATGACATTTAAACCTGCTTTACACGTTCGGAGCTTCCCAGCAGTGATGTCACTCACCCCTCCTGGAGGAAATGTCTCCTTGATTGCAGTTCAGATGTCCGCGGTCTGAAAAATAAATTCCAGCCTTTGCTTTCACGATTTGCCCACGTCTCTCAAAGTGATCAGAAGATATTCCACGAGACTCTAATCAACCCTTAAAAGAAGTAGCATAACTGTTGGCTGGGCTTGTAAGATATTGGGTGTGAAAACAGGTATTAGTTTATTTTTTTACAGAGTGGAAAAAAGCACTGCACTGGAAATAATAGCCAGTGAAGGAGCCCCACGCACTATAATTTCTCCCTTTTCGCCGCACTGTGTGTCAGGGTTACATTCAAGGATCACTGCATCTCTGCAAGTGACTTTGATAAGATTTTTTTTTTCCTTCTCTCCCCTTTAACAAAGGACAACATAAAAATGTGGGAATCAATTTTTACCTCAGAAGCCGAGACGGCAAGCATCGAACCCACCCACCCGATTGGCATGAAAGCGGAAAATGCGGATTGCGAGCGGACCGAACTTTAATGTACCTTTGTATACGTGCATGCGGGGCAATTACCGCTGAAGCGCATTGATTTCTTTTCTGCAGCGATTGAAATTATAGGCTAGCTGCTCTGTGCGCGGGGGAATCTTGTCTGTCTCGGCTACGGGAAGGAAGTGTTGGATCCAACCCCTACTGGGAAACAAAAAGCAGTAATGAATCTCTCACTGTCTCCCTTGTCCGCCGGCATAATGGAGCTGAAATTTCAGTGCTGGCTGCGCTTTGCAAATGGAGAAGCTTGATAGACAGGAGTGCCTTATATTTGTGAACAACCGCAGTTTAATACACTCCACACTATCGCTGCTCTTGTTCTGTCTAACAATTTGCCCTGCAGTGTAAAGAAAATGGAAGATACTGGATTACTTTATTATTCTTTTTTTGTTTGTTTGTTTTATCTCCCTCACGTTCTTTTGGGCTCTCTTAATGCTCATTCTCTCCCTTTTTTGATTTTCAAGAAGCTTGGTTTTTTTTGTGATTCTGTACCACGCCTGATTATTGTCGATATCTCAGGTGCTGCCACTTTCCAATATACTCAGACTTCCTTTACACTTTTTTTTGTCTACCCCCCTCCCTGTCTTTATACTTTTTGGTTGACAACTTTTTTGTGTCTGTCACATGACCGTGTGACTCTCTATGTACTTGGTTCCTGTTATTTTTTTTTATGATTTTAGCGTGGCTATAAATGTCTTTTTTTGCTCTCCATTGTTCTGCGGCCCCTACTTTGCCCTCCCCTTTTTGTGTCCGTTCCCCCCACCCTCCTCAGAAAGACCCATGAATGGGGGGAAAATTATCACAATTACTCATATAATTGAGTCGTCTTTGTTGCGGGTGCAGCCTCACTAGCCTTTTTCCATCAGGAAAAATGGCTTCATTATGTGTTGTTTTTTTTTTAACCCCTGCATTCCCTGCCACGCGGCTCCAGCGAGGGCCTTTGCTCGGTGTACTGTGGATCGTTAAGGTCACAGCAGGAACGATTATCCCAGCTATGGAAAGAGCATCCAGGCATTCTGTCTGCCCCATCGCCAAGCCCGACTGCACTGTCCAGTCCTGCTCTAGCTCACAAAGAACTTAAAAAAACCTTCAATACCCCACAAACAGTAGAGGGAGAGGAGGAGAGAGTGAGAGGGGAGAGGGAGAGGGAGAGGGAGTTGTACCAACATGACAATTTTCCATCATTAACACTAATGACAGGCACGTAGCTGGGGGGGATCGAGGGGGGCACGTAATAGTGGGAGAGAGCAGCAAGGTGTCAGCTGAGTGCTGACCCACTCCTTATTTTATGGTCCCTTAGCTCCAGACAAACACCAAATGGACTGGCATCCCCGTTCAGGGTGTCCCCTCCCTGCGTCCCCTGATGAACTGGCATCCTTGTTCAGGGTGTCCCCTCCCTGTGCCCCATGATAGACTAGTATCCTGTCCAGGCTGCTGTCCCCACCCTGTGTCCCCTTATGGATTGGCATCCCCGTTCAGGATATCCCCTCCCTGTGTCCCATGATCAACTGGCATCCCGTTCAGGGTGTCCCCTTCCTGTGTCCCCTGATGGACGGGCAAACCCGTTCAGGGTGTCCTCTCCCTGTGTCCCATGACCGACTGGCATCCTGTTCAGGGCGTCCCCTTCTTGTGTCCCCTGAGGGACTGGTATCACCGTTCAGGGTGTCCTTTCCGTGTGTCCCCTGATGGACAAACCCACCTGTGCCTTGTGCCTCCTGGGATAGGCTTCCGGCTCACCAAGACCAAGATAGACTAATGACAGCAGAACATATTAAGTCTGTCTACATTCATCTAATATTCAGTTTTGAAATAAAGAGTCATTATAATGCTTTGAAGGCCTTGCTCAGTTCCCTTGTTGCTGAGGGTACACATTTACTGCCAGACTGGCACAGACAGCAAACCAGACAGAAGGGGGGGGGGTGCTGGAGACCCTCAATTTACACCTGGCTTCCCCATTAGCCATGGACACGTTAAGTGACGGGAGTTTATTGTGACACCTTTTTTGGCAACACTACTCTCCCAGGTAATCGGGTCATTTTGGGACCAATTTCTGGCAGGTGGTCTGCTCTCAGCTGCCCCCCCAACCCCCCCCCCGCTGCTGCCGGCAGGAGGTGTGCTTGATTGTAACAGCTGCGCCTTACCCTGTTTACTCCAGCCAGGCCCTCTCCATGCTTGCGGGAAGGCCTTTTCTGACAGGAGCTCAAAGCTCAGATTTGTAAGCCGTATTTCAGAGACTTTCTCTTTTTTTTTTTTGGGCGCTGTCAAATGTGGGCCTTTCGGATCAAACCAACGAGATGTTTAATACAGCATGATCGATAGAGCATTTAATCGTGAAGTTATACACGGGTATCCCAAGCCAGTGGGTAATGACGGGAATTCCCATGCTGCTCTCAGAGTGGTCTGCCCCATCCACCCTGAAACAGTCGGGTACGGGAGGCAGCCCTGGAAGCAGCTGTCTGACGTTTCCTAATGACCCTGACCTTAGATCTGCAACTGTATAATAAAATCTATTCTGTTTTTCTGTAGGAAGAAAAAATGCTTTGGAGGAATCTTATTTATCGAAGGAAAGCTTGTAATCTTTTATTTTAACTTGTAGCCCTTTGAGATCTTTTGATGTAAAGGGCATTATAAATAAAACGTATTATTATTATTATTATTAATATTTTCAAGCATGACGATCGAGGGAAATTGAGAGAGTAGCTGTGATGTGGAGGAGCCCTTTGCAGCATCTCAGCCGCTGCATGTGGCCTGACCATTGGCTTCTCCTTATATTACAGCCGGATAGCAGAATCCCACGGATTCCTGGTCTGTCCGCACTTCATCGGCCACGGAATTGGCTCCTACTTCCATGGTCACCCAGAGATATGGCACCACGGTAAGGTGCCTGTAGGACGACATGTGTTTTTATATTAATGTAGCGGATTTGCACTTTTGAGCATTCATGCAGTCAGCGCTGCCTTCGTGGCTGTTATTTAACTGCAAGTTTGCTGTGTCCGTTTAACGAGGCCTTCTGCCGGTCCTGTCGTTGCGAGCTGTCTTTCCCTCCTGGTAAACACTGCGGTATTTACAGTGAGCGATCCCACCTGGAAGTAAAAAGGCCGGCTTTCAGTTCAGGGCTTTCCTGTATGATTGGCATAGAAGAGCACGAGGCAGATTGCTTGCTGAGGAAGACCCCGTCCTGACCTCTGGATCCGGGGCTCCTCTCGCTTAGGTAGAGCTGGCCTATAATGGCTACAAAATTCCTTTTGTCCCCCTTTTTCTACGAGCACAGATGGAAAAAAAATGTGCCGCTAGATCTGAATTTCCAAAAGGAAGGAATTTCCAGCCATCAGATTATACACTAACAGTTAATATTAAGATTTCCCTCCACTTTGAATAGGAAATGCTCCATTTAGACAGAGTTGATCAACTGAGGACAGTGTTGTTTACGCTGGAAATTTCCCCACTGGCTATCCTGTGGAAAAAAAATACCCCAGGAAGTATCCACATCAGTCTGTAATTGTGCAGGAATGTTCTCAACATGAGAACTTCTAATGTATGTCCTGAATGCAGAATGTTTTTGTTCAGGTTTATTTTTTTTTTACTTTTCCATCCATCCATCTTCCAACTTCTTATACTGGTCAGTGTTTGTGGGGGGGCTTGGAGCCTACCCCAGGTGGCACAGGGTCACCAGGCAGAATACGCACACTTGCTTTGGGCATTTTTAAGATGCAAGTTAGCCAAGCATTTAGTTTTAGATACCTGGGAGAACATGGAAACACCACACACATGGGGTTCGAATCCCAACCTGGAGGCGCGAAGCCCCACAACACAGGGATAATATGCAAACACCGTACACACAGGGTTTGAATCCCAACCTGGAGGTGCGAAGCCCCATAACACAGGGAGGACATGCAAACACCACACACACAGGGTTCGAATCCCAAACTGGAGGTGCGAGGCAACAGTGATAAATGAGTAAATGCTTTCGTAATAAAATCTCCTAAATATTAAGTTATTTTCTTTTTTCAACAGCTAACGACAACAACATGATTATGGAGGAGGGGATGGCTTTCACAATAGGTTAGTAACAGGTCTTTAGGTTCTGATGTATCCAATTGCGTAGTGAGCCGATCCTAAAATAATGAAAAGCTACTCTGCCATCTTCACAGTTTAATCCACTGTGACAGAGTCGTGACATAGGCGTGCCACAGTCACTGGCTCAATGACAGAAAATGGCCGCCACCATGGTGAGACTGTTCTGCTGATTGTGTGGTAGTTCGCTACATCCGCCTGTAATTGCACATCAGATTTTATTTGAAATTCTGGTTGGCTCCTCGGCGTTAGAGTCGTCCCATTTGGACGAGAATCCCAGAAAGCGATTGGAAACGACACCATAATGAAAGGGGGAAACAAAAATCGGAACAGAGAAATGGCTACATTTCCATTTACGATGTAACATCGAACTGTCAGGTTTAGACACTGCTGTAGGCTTTATAAGATCATTCTGAGCGAGAATTCTAATAGTTTTTCATTTTTTTCTTGCTGTTCTAGTTTAGCACAGTGGTTAGGGCATTTTCCTGATTTGTAGAAAGGGCGTTTACAAACAACAGGGGTATTTGGAAGTATTTGAAATAAAGTGTGATTACCTGTTTAAGATCATTATAAAACATTTGCTGGGTTCAGAAAAGTTAGATTGCGGTAAAAAGCCAGTCAGGGCTGTTGGTGCTAGAGTTGAGTTAATGTGTTTTTAAATGGCCACACTTATGGGTGATTTGTTCAATCCAAATACTTCTGTAAGACCAATCAATCTGTGGTGGTTCTCTGTATTTATTTAGAGTGATTCTCAACCATGCAGCATTATCTGCCATTTTCTATTGTGTCCCTGGGTCTTTACTGTGCAATCAGCTCTTACGTGTGATGTTTTGTGTTTCTCTGTCTTGGATTGTTCCGGGGGGTGGTGGGGGGGATAACCCAGAGCCCATCCTGATGGAAGGACTTCCTGAGTTTAAAATCCTAAAGGATAAATGGACTGCAATTTCTGTCGACGACAAAAGGTAGGCAGTTTTTTTTTCTCCAATGTCAGCAAATCTTCAAATGTCCCAACTACAGAATCGCATCCATCTGATAACGCTGAAGGGATGTTTCATGCCCATTTACGTGGCAGGAAGTTAGCTGCGCCAAACTGCATTTTGACTCAGGAAACCATGAACTACTATGGGGTCAAAATGTCTTATTTAATCACGAAAACTGGTAGTTTTGTCTTAATGAATCAAGCTGGGACAGGGCCTGATCTATGCAAGCGAACACTGCCCAGCTTGGAAGTTTGTCCTCCAGCCATTGGATTGCTCACCTACCTCAGGTAAACAAACTGACTGAAAACACGGCGAGAGAAGCCAATTCCTTGTTGCCGCTGTGAAAAACCTTTTGTCCAAAAATGTGGTTTTGGAGCATCTTCAACTATAAAGTGGCTAAAATCCATCCACCTCCCTGAGCAACAGTTGATTGTTCCAGCCGCTGTCGGTTTTTGATTATGCGCTGAAGAATGAAGTCTTCCTTTGGTCACAGAGCTGGCAGACAGTCCCCCATTTTTTTTTTTTTTTTAAGATATCTAATTAAAGGTTTCATTTCATCCCAACTGAAGATTCTGTTTTTGCAGACGCTGGTTTAAGTAGCTGCCATGTTCACAGCTGTTTTGGAGTCCCGCTGTGTGAACTGCAGTGGGCCTTAGTGCCTAGCGGACACCATCGGTGCTGTGTCCTCCAGCAGGGTCAAACTAAGGAGGCCAGGGCATGGTGTAGTACTCACTCTTCAGCCAGAAGAAAATGCTTGCTGTTAGAAACAGGAATGGCTGTCAGTTAGATTCAGCTTTGCAAGTGGTGGAGTCTTTAATAAGTTAGCACAAAGCTTCTCAGGAGTCTTGAGAGATTATCATTGTTATTATTATTGTTATTATTTATTGGAGATGACTGGAATAAATAATTTCTGAAGTTCCTGGTGTGGACTTGCTTGCTAAGTCATTTGTGCTATAATATTCAAAAATCTTTTTTGAGATCAAATACTTCAGACTAGCTTGTGTAACTGGTTACATCACTCAGTCACTGACATTTCCTGACATTTCATTCTGGAACCTTCTGCGAGTGTGTTGTAGTACAGAATACTGCTGTAGTTTAGCTTCTGGGAAGGTTAGTTCTTGAGACATCCCCCCCAAGGTCTCTGAAAAGTAATTCTTGGTTTCCTGTGAATCGCAGTTTGGCTTTAGCAGCTACAGACCATTTTCCATTAGTGATGTGACACCTAAGCCGCCTGTCCCTGCACTTCCGTCCTCTCCCTCTCTTCCTCGCCTGCCTCCATTGCACAGGGAAAGTCGTAGCAGGTGTTAAAATGGAGGTACAATGTAACCCCCCCACCACCACCACCACCACCACCTTCTAACTATCAGTGTTATCCTGAGACCTCCCAGCATCTGACTTGATGCTCAGTTTGCTGTGGTTTTGATTTTTCAGGTCAGCCCAGTTCGAGCACACGGTCGTGATCACGGCGGACGGCGTGGAAGTTCTGACGATGCTGCCGCATGAGCGCTGAGTGAAAGCAGGCCGGAGGGGCATCGGTGAACTTGGTGCGGGGTGTTTACGTGAAAAAAAAATTGCCGTTGTATAAACAAATAAAAAAAACCTAGCATTGATTTATCACCATTCTTGTGCAGTTTTTTCGTTTTGTTGGTTAAAATTTAATTTAAAAACTACGTAGCAAGACCCAGATACTCAGTGGCGTCCTGTGCCTGAGGCACTGGAGTTTAAACCCCGAATGAATCCGAACAAGCCCCGAATGATTTATCATCTGTTAGATGTCTAAACAGCCATGCTCTTAGTTTGGGAACCGGGACTAAGCTGGACGTCTTTAAGAGGCTAGCAACTGTCCTAATACTGCACTTTATTCTTATTGAATTTAAATATCAAACGTTAAGACGTAAGGGCATCATACTCGAATCGCAGTGAAGCTGTAAATATTTAAAATGTTCACCGACTGGCTTATTAAACCAAATGCGTCACTGAACAATAAATTGTACTTTACAAGAACAACAACTAAAGTAATATTTTTTATATGTAAAGCATTTTTTCGGAGGAGGGCTTAGATATTAGTAAAAATATTTTTACATAAACTGAAATATGTAGTTATCTCCAGATGACAAATTGCCGTTGTCACGGTGATATTTTAAAGAATAACACAGGCCTACTGTTTGTAAATTATATCGCAGGTAACAAAAAATGCTTTTATTGCTTTTGACAACATTTGGACAACTTAATATAGAGCTATAATTTTTCTTTAAAATATCTTGAAATTTGACCATTTAAAAGATCGAGGTAAGTAATATTTATATTTTCTTTTGACCTGTGAAATACCGAATGCACCGAAATCCGCTCTTACGGGTTTACACTACGAAAGAAAAATGGGTATTATACGTCATGTTCAGGTTAGAATTTTCTAAACACGTCCAAAAGTTGTTCTGCGTCTTTGAGTTCAATTACGCAATTAGGCTGGTAATCACAGTGACGGAATTTAACTGCCTTTAATTTGTTATTCATGTGGAGAGTTTGAAAAACCGGTGGAAAGGACAAGTGCTTCAGTATTTATTTCATCCAGGCGAAATGCAAAAGCGATGCGAGGAATCAACTGAGAATTCGTGGACCTACATGGCGGTGCCATCATTTGGGCAATGGACTAAGACAAGAATTAGTGGTTTGTTCATTGTTACTTTTTTTTCTAAAACAGAAATAATATTTGTCATTAATATTTATTAGCGAATTAGTTATTTAATTAATTGTGCTTTTTCCAAACGAAATGCAATTACACTTTCAACATATACAGTACGCTCTACAATTGCTTATAATTGATTATTATCTATTGCAAATTGTATTTTATACTTTTTATGTTATGACCGCTCCATTATATTAAAATGTTTCACTCGCTGCTGCGCTAAGGGGACTATCCACGTTGAAATTGATGTAGTTACGTTACTAACTGATCTGAAGCTTCTTGTACTATTGTCTCTTTCAACAAGCCGCGTTTATTTTGTTGTTTACACAAATTACGGATTACCTGTTATTCTTCTTGGCCAGATCGTAGAATTTCTCCATTATCGAATGGATGCAATTCTGTAGGCTTTGTTTTGTGGCATGATTTATTTACTGAAATTATGATAACACTACGAGATTGGCCACCCATCGGTCCATCCCATTCACAATAAAAATATTTTTCTTTAAATCATTGAATTATAATTGCTATTTACTAATGGCAAATTACGTGATGTTATTAAGCAGATTATTTAATTAACAACAAATAATGTTAGACCTATGAGATAGATATACATTTTATCTATTACATATAATATATAATTTTTATCTATTACATATAATATATATAACAAAATAGTTATTTTCAGAATGTGTCATATTACTCAACATGTATGCACAAATTCTTTATTCATACCGAACGTATTTCACGTAGACCTTTTTTCATTTGTCAGGTGAGGCGGCACGATCGTTGACTAATGCAATATATGAGATGCTTGTATGTATGTAAAACAAATATCTTATCCTGTTTCTATAACGCAGAAAACCAACTACGCTGTTATTGCCAGTGGCTGAGACTTCGAAAGACATCAAATAAGCACGTGACACCGTGTCTTTAATTTAAAATGCGCTTTAAATTATTAAATCGACGATCTATTCGGTTTTTTTTTTGTTTGTTTTTTTGCTCCTATTGACTGTGCCAGAACTGAAGGTTTAATTCCAGGCACGCACCCACTGGCTGCTGAAAGGTAAACGATGGCCACATGTTGCTGGGAGTGTTAAATACGTGGCTAATTATGCGTATGAAAATTAAACATCAGTGTTATGCTAATATCACTGGCCTCAGCTGTGAATCAGCACACTTGAGACTACATTTAATCATATGAATTGGTAAGTAATATCTGCATTTGCACGTGTTAACTCTCCCAAATCAAGAAACGGTTAGCATTTGTTGTTATCTAGTCTGCGGGAATTTTAAAACTGCACATTAATGGAGGTTATAGATTTGTCTACATTTGCAAGTATTACTGTTTTTTTTTCATCTACGTGTGTGTGTGTGTGTGTATCTATCTGACAATATTTCTTTAAGCAAACAATGTATCCCGTCTACTATGCTATTATTCTTGGTCTCTGTTTTAGTTGTTTGTTATTGTCCAGTAGTAATAATAACTCCATCACATTAAGTACAGAAGACTTTTAGCACAGGACTTCTCAATGTTTTTAAAATATTGCAAGATATCTGGTGATTAAATAGTTAATTATAAGTGCGATTATCAAATTGTCTATGTGAGAAGTTTGAGGAGTCAATTTCATTACATGTCAACCGCAACAAATTCTGTATGTCCGAGAGAGCACGACGGCTGTATGCAGATGCATAACGTTTTCCCACAGGTATGCCTTAGGATTTAAGATAATTTCTACTGGCCTGCTGCCATCTCTTTGTAACACATATCCAGTGAATTTCATTATTGAAATATCAGACTTGGCACTCACCTACGACGCGTTTCTTGAGTTTCTCAGGTTCTCCGGACCCAACCCAGTATCGCCAATCGGAGCCACTCTTGGAGTGAGTGGGCCAATCAGCGCAAGCTTTTGATGAATATTCATAAGCACCCAGTTCAAACCTTTGAGGCGAGTTTCTGTAGATTCACAGCATCATGCTTAGACTTTTCTCGGAGACAAACTGAATTTTCTTATGAATGGATAGTGAAAAAATCATATCACCTTATATTTGGACCCATCCTTTACTGAGATCATAGAGGAAAATAAGGAAAGGAGGGGATCAACTTGAAGAGATGACAATGACCACAGTGCCAGAAGGTCTTAATAGCCCTGTCTCAGGAAAGACCGTTTTTATGGAATTTGGGCCGTCAAGTCAGCAAATGTCGCCGTCCTCCTTATCTCATGGACACTACTCCATGCACTGTTTACATTCTACCGGACATTCTCAACACGAAAACTCCTACAGCACAGCCTCACCTTTCCCTAGATCTCTGGGTTATCCTTATGTTAATTCAGTTGGGAGTCATTCTTCAAGCCCATATATCAGTACCGTACAGTCCTATCAACACAACACAGCATTAACGCAGACACGTTTAGACGACACAGGTAAGAACAGCATTATTTTAGTATTTTTGACGGAGCTCAGGCGATGGAAATATATAGTTTTGTTCGATCCACCCAACACGCGTTGTATTGTCCAGACGCTCGCGTATTAGTGCTGGTAATTATTTATTGCGTAATGCTACAAAACAATGTATGCAATTAGGGGTAATTATACCTAAAATACAGCGTGCACAACTTACACACTAATGTTCTTTGCTTTGAAGCAACATCTACTGCGATGTTTCCTGAAATGCTTCTGCTTTCCTTTTAACACCAGGACCAGATGCAGAAAAAAACACAGTGGTGGAAGGAGGTGAGGTACGGTTCAATGGAAAAGGGAAAAAGATCCGCAAACCCAGAACTATATATTCCAGTTTACAACTACAAGCTCTGAACAGACGATTTCAACAGACACAATACTTAGCATTGCCGGAGAGAGCGGAACTCGCAGCATCGTTGGGACTCACGCAAACGCAGGTAAGTGAAATTATAATTAATATTCATAATTAAAAATAAAATATTAATTTGCGGGCAATATCCACTTTTATTAACCACTGAAAATTAATTATCTATAAACGCTAACTTGTTTTTGTCAAGAGCAGCCTCTTTCGTTAAAAAAAAAAAAACGTTTTTCCAAATGGTTTTGAATGTTTTTGCTTATAATGATTGTTTTAGCTATTGCAATGTATGTCGGGATATTAAGGCCTTTTCATTTTTTAATTGTACTAAAACATTTAAATTAAATTGTCATTCTTTTATTTGAATATCATTTTGTGCAAATGTAATATGTGGCATGCGATTTTTTTAACACCAACAGTGAACGACTTTATCGCTGTCATAAATAAATAAGCCATTATTGAATACTGTGTTTGCTGTTAACAAATGTCTGTTGAGTAAAATAATATTTGAATTTGCAACGCATTTTTTTCTGACATTTTGGTGTAAAATACACATCATATATATGTTGCATTCGAAAATATTCTGTTTGTATACTGACACAGGTTTATGTTTGCAGGTAAAAATTTGGTTTCAAAACAAACGATCGAAATTCAAGAAATTAATGAAACAAGGCGGGGGTACCATTGACACAAACACCCTAGCCAATGGCCGAGGACTCTCCACCGGTTCTCCATCCATGACACCAGTATGGAATGCTTCGTCTACTATGAAAACGTCGACGGCCACCCCGGGTTCTTACATTCCTGGTTACACATGGTATCCTACTGTTCAAGACACTATGCAGCAGCCGCAGCTGATGTGATCACGAACCGTGAACACTGCCCCGCCCCCCGCGGAGCCGTGGATTGTCCAAATCAGGGGAACCCGGGCCAACAGCGGCCCTCCACCCTGGGCCGTCGGAAGCCAAACACAGATGTAATGCGGAGCTTGTTTCCAGTGGTGACTGATTATTGTTTAAGCCTAATAATGCAGACAGTAAAGTCAGAAAACGGACTGAAGAAATCTCGCCAATGGAACTGTCCATGAAAAATATTAATAAATTGTAGTGAAACACTTAAGTTAAAGCTACTGTTTTCTTACCTTAGATATACAGGCACAGTTTGACCAGGGAAAATAATAGTTTGGGTACATGGTTTTGAACGAAAACTTCAAGTAAAACAATAGGCCTAGATGTTGATCAGCTGGTCTGTGTCATTAGTCATAACGTGGAAATATATGGAATAATACAAAGCCAACGTTTCGGTATTACTCACAGTTGCGGATTCTGTTAAATTCGATGACTGACGAACTTCTCAGCCTTCCTGAACGCAAAGGCGAACATTAACAGGAATATACATCCATTGGTTGTTGATAAAATCTGTCTTTGTTTTTGTCTGTAGATATTTTAAATTATTTTAAATGAAATGCCCTGAGTCTTTGTATGTTTGTATTATTTATAATAAAGCGTGAATGTGTTGCTGAGTTCAAACATTCGCGGGCGTCTCCACCCGACTCTTTTTAATACGGCACTGATGCACGTGCCAGTCAGGCTTCATTCCGCTGACCATAACGTTTTACAGTAATCATTTTATAGTTTTAAATAACGATCGTATTGTTCGCCTTGCAGGGTCTTTCCAACATAAACATCGGTAATGCAGACATGGGATAGTATTGCGACCTGGGGCACATTCTGAGCTAGCTGTGTATATAGCATACATTAACTGCTTTTATTACTTTTTAAAAATACCTGTGGTTGTATATTTCTTGCAGTAAAATGGAGTTTGACCTGTGGGTCTGGACACGTTAATTACAACAAGCGTGTTTTGCGTCCGATACTGCAAAGTTTAGTTTTATAATGATTCATTTATAGTTTTCTAATATTGATTACTGTATGCATAGTGTGTAAAGTTTGAAAACAGTGAAATTACTTTGCAAGTGCGCTACCAAAACTTAAATACAACTAATATAATTTATAAGTTGTTTAATTAATTAGCAGAATAAATTCCAGTGCTCTTGAATTTTGTTTAAAAAGCTAATACTGGTCCTGCACCCGTATTTTGTTTTACACAATGAGACTATTTTAAAACATGGTGTAAATGGTTTATGATTCGTATCGCTGTTTCGTAATATGGTCCTTATCCGCTGTCGTGGTATGAGCATCCTCTAAATCCATTCAGTCAGCCTTTACTTAAGTTTACATCGAATTGTATAACACTGTAATTCCTACAACTGTCAAATTGCAGGTTTCTTTACAATTTCATTTAGACGCTATAAACTCGTTTCTCTTGTGGTTTCGACAAGCTCTGTTTTGTCGCTGAATGCCGGAGAGCACTAGTGTGTATTAAGCGAATTATAGGACGATAAGCAGGTGCTGCAAAGAAAGACAGCGGTTTGTCGATGGGGAGTTAAAATGTAAATCAGTAAAAGTGAAAAGTTCAAAGGCGCTCTTGTTAACTGTGCTCCCCTCCAAAGATACTGTGGAACCGAATCAGACGAGGCACGCGTTAATTCAATTAGTGCTTAATAAAAGCAATTAGTTCAGACGATTCCATGTCTCATGAACACTTAAATGCGCGTATGTTTACATGTGAGGGTATGACAATGCAAAGGAATAGGCCTGTATCTATTCTTTTTGATCTTGGGAAAATTAGTAGTGTGCAAGGTTCAGTTATATACAGAAAGATTTTGGCCTATGATTTTCAAAAAGAACAAAGGCAAATTATACGAAGGCCCTAGCACTTCTGGGGGACGGCTAACAATGTCTTGAAGAAAATGCATCCTTCAGTGTGGTCGGTTATATCTGTTTAAAAGACAAAATGATCCACATATTTTGCATGCGCTTCATAACGAATTCGTAGTGGCTATGCGATTAAAACTGTCAATTAAAACTCAGGCATAAACGGCGGTAGTTCATCTCTCGTCTGTATGTTTCTCGAATATCTTTTGCTGTTAATGCATACAGGTCTGGCGTTTTGTAGCTCTGACCCGTTTTAACACATCCTGTGTGGTCAGCGAACATTTTCATTTTCTGGAGCTCACTCTATCAGAACCGGAAACGAAACATCATGTTCTCCAAAAAACTGTTAGCAATCACTGCATGTGGCCGCAAATTACCATCAGGCACCATTTTTGGACAACATATTTTTATTTTCTACTTCTTCAAAATATATATTTTTTTCTTTTAAAACATAACAAAAAAGTGCCGTATACGCATCGACTAACTTTGTTAGCCAACTAATTTTATGAATGTGAAAAGAATAGATTCCTCTCGAAAACCAACTGTATATTATGTATATCATTTATTGTAATTAGAACATACAAGTATAATGCCGACAAAATGTTAAATAAATACAATTTAATTGGTCGCTTATTTTGTGGTTACGATGTGTATTTTCTTAGCGCTAACAGTAGTCTTGCAATATAAGTTTAACAAATTTAAATATTTTGTTACAAAGGAGTAGTCCCCGGAAATATTAAAATTTCGGTTTTGGTTTTTAACTATACGGCCTAGGCTATTTAATCTTGTTTTCAGAATATACGTTTATTAGTAATCAGATTAATAGATTTTAAAGTTGTATAAACTTAGGGTTTGCATTTTATCATTTCCTCACTATTGCTGAGGAATTTATAATATTAATTAAGGTTGTATATTTATTTCGGCTTGATATTTAATCAGCTCATTATTTAGCTTACAGTTCTGGACACTTAGTCACGGGTAGTTTTATCTGAAAAAGAAAACCAAAGATTTAAAGGCACTCATTCACGGTCTTAAAAATGGGCCTAATTTTCGGATTTACCTGTAAATAAAAATCTATTTCGCCCTCTCTTAAAAAAAATACCACACGGGTCTTAATAATAGAAAAAAATACAAATTACTCGGCTCTCCCGCTCACGCTCCAAAGTGCGCGTGCAGCTGCGCACCCGAGAGGGTCACCGTTATTTCACTGTATTCTCCTCTTGATTACAAGCCGAGCCCATCAAACGCAACATAATTACAGTAATTTTGGCTTTATTTATTCTAATGCAGTTACCCATCTCTGGGATAATTATGAGCAATTTTTTCTTCTCACAGGGAATCTTTTTGCATTAACAAAAGAGATAGCGCACTGAAAGGCAAATTTTGCTGTGCATTGAAAAAAAAGAAGTGAAATAGGTGATCTGCCATCTCTTTGCTGTTCTCTTATATTTAAGTCTCGCCAAATTGCTTGCAGGTGTATACCGTGGAATTGTCAATAGGAAGAGGGTTCAGAATTAGCAAAGCACAATGTTAGAGTGATGAAGGCAGCGCCGAGAAAATTGCGGAACAAGAGAAGCCTTATTTTCTACCCCTTTCCATTTCCATTCTGCAGAAAACCTTTCAGTGCTTTTAATCTAAAATCAAAGACAACCCTTACATAGCCTCCCGGATAATTGGTTAGTAGTGACATAAAATTATATTTTCTTATCAGAAAGTCCGAATTTGCTTAAAATGAAAATGTCAGTATATGAGTATAAGAACATTTCTTTTAGCATACTTGCGGTCACATACCCTATAGTGTATTAATGTATTTAAAATATATTTCAAACAATATATCTAAGTATAATTACACGCACAGAAACTGCCACACTCAGTCAATGTATGTTAGGCCTACGTATATATAATTTGTAGAAAAACAATCACGACGGCTTTTCCTATAACTGAATATCAAACAGGTCACTTAAGATCTTCAGCCATTAATAAACAGGAACAGCATCCTTACCTCAGTCTCCGTTACAGTTACAATCAACCAAGAAGGACTGTTCTTAGCTTGCAGAAATACACCGCGTATTGTGCGCAAATTAAAGAAACGGTGATCTTAAAACATAGTTTGAAAACAGGACTAGATTCCCATAAACTATCTCCCTTGCACTTGCTATGTGTCAGAACGACACTCTGCTGAATATGACTGAACATTTCGGCTATATTGCCTCTCTTTATAGCTGATGGAAAAAATTGCAGATTATTAGCATAAATGTTTACTCTTCATTACGTTGATGACATTGTGCACTCGAGATCTTCGTAATCTTTGGGGAAATTATGAGTAATTTTTTAAAAATTTAAAGCAGCAGTTACTATGCAATTCAGGATAATTCTGCGTAGGCTCCAAACGGATATAATTATCGAGGAGTCAAGATGTTATGCTAAAAAGTATGCATTGATATTCCCATTTATTATGTACATACAACTTTGACAATGTTGATGCTTGAAATAGCTGGAAATTGTCTTACGTAGAAATTACAGTCCATATTAGGACATCTAAAATTGCGAAAAATTATATAGTAATTGCAGGTTTTCAGATCTGAAAGCCAAAATGCTCAAACTAGAGCAAATGTGGATGAAATTACAGATCAGACCATAAATTAGGGAAAGGCGCCTGGCATTTTACGGAAGTGCAAAGACACATCGAGGCTAACCTGTTCGGGGGAACACAGAGAGAAGGAGCAGCTGAACCAAGAATAATAAATTCATAATATTAAACATCACTATTTCAAAGTTTTCAATATTTTAGTTTTAATCCGAATTAAATGCCGAGTCATTCTTTAATTTAACTTCAAAGGGCATTTGTGGAAAATACAAGAATGTATTAACGAAATAAGGAGAAGCAGCAGGCCTAGCTGCGCTGTTCTGACTCATAAAGTTATATCTTAAAGTCAAGTGAATATATAACCAGCGAAAGCACGTCGTTCAGGGGGCGGGGGGGTCGGAAACTCTGTGAACGGTTCTTGCTTATTTCAGACGCCCTAAGTTTTTCCGCCCAGTGGCCGATGCTGAAATACTAGAAGAGAAGAAGCTGAATCCGTTTAATTGAAACTGACTTGTAGCTTGTATCAAATACTATATTACTCAAAACCTTCGTATTTCTAACTGCTACGATAACGGGTTGCTAAATTTTGAACAAATAGTTTTTCATTATCTGTGAATGCTAAGCGTTTTGAATTTCCATGGATAAATTAAGAAATTCACGACTCCGGAGTTCAGGCTGCATTGACATGAAGGAGAAAGTTGAGGTCTCCCATACACAATTGTCTTATTCTTATGTCGGCAATAATCATTGCCGACATAAAAGCTAGGATACCACATACCAAGATGAAAAAAGTCATCTTTGAAAGATTAATTGATATTAAATGTCTGGAATGTATACATATACACGTACATTTTACTTAGGCCCAATGTGAAGTGGTTTCCTGAGCATTTCTGAAATGTTTAAATATAGGCATATATGTTTTGCTTTCCTTTGTTATTTTAATGCCGCGTTAAAAACAATTAAGCTCTGTGTTCCAAGACGTGAATCAGGCCGGTCTTATTGTATGCGAGTCAGCTGGGAGTTGCGAGAAATGTTTCCATCTCGGTGTGCTTGGGGCGGTTTTAGGCATAGTCTTTGGCTGCGGATAGTTAATAAAAATTCTGAGGAGAGGCGTAGTGACTCCAGAGAGTCTGAAGGGCTGAGCCCTGCCAAACGCCCTCATCTCCTCGCTCACATGCCAAGGCGTGTTACGTTCTTTCAACCACACTCTCTCACACTGCGTTTGACGTACTCAGGCTCGGGTCTGTTGATCATATTTTCTGTACGGTATTCTACGAATTTCTTCTATGGACACAAACACGTACACTACGTAGACATTACCAAATGTTAGAAAACACTACACAAATCTAAAAATGTCATCCCGTCTGATTCGCAAAAAGACCCATGACGAGAATTTCAAAGCAAACAGAATATTTGAAGTTATTTTTCGTGTTCCAGTTTTACATGAATATTGTAATAAATATGTAACTCATATTGTAAACACATAAGGACTGAAATGAAGGAAAATGTCAGAGAAACTCGGCTGGCGCCACTGCACAAAGGCATTCAGCCAGAATCCTTCGTTTTCCTTGGTACGTTTATAACACAAGAAATGGTTGGTTGTAGTCTGACCTCATTCCAGTGCACTATAAATGATTAACAGACTCAAGTAAACCAGCCACTACTGTAAGTGTAGGATCAGTTTTTACTGAGTGAATAATAAACTGACTTTCATTATGTGTAACTGTTAGACTGAGCATGTTTCATATCCCGATTGTTGCGCAACGTGTTTCTAAGTGTATATTAGCCTATACATACACACAAGAGCGCACACTCAAATGTACACATGCAATATATGCAACAATAACTCTTTGTGAACGGAATCGCTCCTTTAATTAAACACAGAATGAAAACTTCCACGCATATAAACGCGACATTCTAGAAAAACCAGCAATTCCAGATATAAAAAATCAAGTGAAAAAACTCCAAATTTCTACACATTCCATACAAACATTTTCCAATATTCTCCACTTACCTTATATACAAATATATAACGTATAGATAAGGAAAACAGCTCCGTTAGCCAACATCGGCATACAAAAACGTTTATGTTTGACAAATATTTGAGGTCATTTTCAAAAGGCACCTGTACACTTTGACGTCTGCTACATTAGATTTGTTTGTGGTGCAAAACTATCTTACTTGAGTTATGAATGAAATATTTCCACCCGTGAAATGCAAGTACTTTGGCTATTAGTGATACATAAATGTGCGTCTGTTTTACTATTATCGTTCCCGAAAGAAGTACAATAAATAAACTCACAAAAATATAATTTAATTCCCCCCTTTCCTCCAAAATACGTTACATGCTCTTTTCAGCAATATTTTTAGAAACTGGCACATACACCAAAACATCGCTTGGCGTTTCATTCATTCTTTCTTTTTCACTTCTGTCCTTAAACATTCGCTTACGAATTTGATATCCAAATGCAGAAGTAGTTAGCGACATCGAAAAGTTTTATTTCTCCAGCGATGTTACAGTCACTGACCCGTTTTAAAATATCGGCCCCGCGCTGACTGCGGAGCTATGATGGTGCTGTAATACAGAGTTCGACTGCAGTTGCGTGGAGTTCGTCGATGAATACCAAGAATAATTCGCTAAAAACGAAGGGGGTGTCGTACTGGAGTTGCTCGGACCCATAGTCGAGCTAACGCTGTTCATTATTTGATCCTGAGGATAGTCCCAGGCGACCGACGACGGCGGGGAGTTGCTGGGGGGAGACTCGCTGGAAGCCACATGTTGATCCGGAGGAATTTCTCCATTTTTCCATAACTTCTTGAATTTCGAACGGCGGTTCTGAAACCAAATTTTCACCTATACGACAAGGCAAAAAACAAGCATTGTTATATGCAAACAAACTCAAGTGAGCACACAAAGTTGGAAATCAATGAATGCGTCAGACTGCTAACACTGAAAAGATATTAATTACTTATTCATATGAATGCAATGCGCCTCAAAACTGTTAATTGCGATTAAACACAAGTACAATTATTATCAGCGCCAGATCAGTTTTTAATTCGCGACATATTGCCGATAAGTCGACGTGCCCATAGTATATAACAAAGTTACTGATGTCCAGCCATTACATAAATGCTTTTTTGAATTATGACAAGTCTGTGGAGCTTTCCACCTAAATCATGTATTGGGGTGACTTTCCCAAAGCCTCAACGCTACGTCGTTCGTAAGTTCTAATAGGAGAAGGCGGATGGTTCTGGCGTTACTATACCTGAGTCTGTGTGAGGCCAAGCGAAGCTGCAAGCTCGGCTCGTTCAGGTAAAGCCAAGTACTGCGTCTTTTGGAACCTTCGTTGAAGAGCAGCAAGTTGGAAGCTGGAATAGATGGTTCTGGGCTTCCTCACTTTCTTTGGCTTCCCATTGACCATCCGGATTTCGGGCTCGTGTTCTTCTTTAACTAATAAACAAAAAAATGCAAAGATCAAATATCCAGTCTAGTCTAAAATCCAAAACGAACTGCCACAATAGCAAATTAATTTGCAAACCCGAATTGCAAGTAATTATTGACACTGAAATATGATTTACCTGATTCTGTAGGTGGAGGCGAAGAATTGGAACCAAAGGAACTGTAGGTACCGTAAGGTGCACTAAAACCGGCGTCGTACGATTTGGTGTTGTATATAACATTGTTGATCTCGCTGTTGTGATATTGATAAGAACCAAGTTGTCCATAAGGTGCTGCTCCGCAGTGTCCGGATTGTTGGTTGTTGTAGTAGCTGCTGTCCGTCGCTGTAGACACTGGTAAAGTTGGAGATTCCTGCGATTTATGCAAGCTGTGGTAGCTGTTTGAGGTAATGTGGTTAGAATGCATATCTGTACCTAGACTATCAAAAACTCCAGTCATCCTAGGCAGTTAAAAAAAAACAAACAAACAAATAATGTCTAACGCGTCAACTTGAACACTGTGCGAACGAATGGTTAAGTGTCTCGGAAAACATATACATCAACAAATTGCTTATCGATAAGAGGCGTTAAATCGCTTGAATAGCATCCTTATGCCCATTAATGAAATAGAGGAGACAATGTCTTCGAACAAGACCCGTGATTGTCTGTTGCCAAAGATGCTGGCAGGCGGGCATTTATCCAAGGTCACGTGGGAGGCTGAGCCTGGCCGACGAGCAGCAGCCAATGAAGAATGTTACGTAGCAGTTTTGCGGGTTACATTTTAATATGTCTGTGTTCCTTATATTCGTACTCTCTACTGTCATCATCCCTATTTATAACACCACACGGCGACATTTTGATGATACGTGCAAGAAGGATTTTCAGTGTGCAGGTATAAAGATTACCAATAATCATTCGTTCGTTGTAGTACGCGTTCTTCTGTTAAGTCCTGTTTTTTGTATCAGAGATAACAACATTTAACTGATTTTTGAATTACATGCCTATAATTGTTTTGCTTAGCTAGTCTAGTATTCAAGCCGTACTTTTTAGTCGCCATTCATTAATGCCACGATTTGCAAAAACAAAACAAAAAAAACCAGAAAGGTTTACAAAAATTAACCTTAAAAATAATTTGGGAATAGAATAATGGAAGCAGAAGTAGTTGCACGTGTGCGCCATCTGTCGGCGTCAACGTGCGTTTATCTCATAACCAGGCAGACACAGACTAATCACCAAAGGCGCCAGGCCTTCCAGTCCCATAGGTGAGCAAAACAGTAATTAAAACCCACAAAAATGCCAGCGCCTGAATACCTACCTGAACTTATCCGACGTTTGTCACACAACATCTGACAAACAAAACAAAAATACACACTCTCTCTCTCTCTATATATATGTGTATGTGTGTATATATATATATATATATATATTATTTTGCAAAGTAGTTCATTGAGAAGAAAAATTTGACTCGGTGCTTTAAAAATATGATGATGCTGTCTGAAAATTATGAATAGTCTAAGAGGCGTCAGTCTATTTAGACAAGAAATAGACAATTTTTTTATAGCGTATATTTATAAGAATATGCATTTTTTTATTTTTAGACGCACGACAGGTTTATGTTCTTGTTTTCTAGTAGCATTATATATTCAATTGCTACTTGCCTGTAGAAATAATACAGATTCGGGTACTTTTAAAATTACCTACGGCACATAGCGCCCTCCAGTGGCTTATATTGAGTAAGCAAAAACTGAACAAAAACTACGAGCATAATGCCAACCGTTATTACAGCAAAACAACTTACTGATACGCCCATTTGAAAAATCTAATAAATACATCGGGCAAGCGTCTGACTGAATTAATTATTGCAGTTTTAATCAAGAGTGACTTGCCCGAAAGCGGCAGAGTAGTTTATCTCGTTTTTAACATCGTTCGTTAATAAGCGAGTGTTCCCCCAAACCCTTCGTACCTAACGTACTAAGCAGTCTCTTTCGTAAATAAATGAGTGATTCTACCCACCCGTTGCTTTCCACGTCTTTCTTTATTTCAACGTTTGTCAATCAGTTATCATATTACTGCAAATATTCATTGTGGCAATAGTTCACAAAAACACACTAACTATGGAGGGCTAAGAGTGCCAAAATTAAATAAATAAATACACCAATAATTAATTACTTAAATGTGTCCTGAATTATTTAAAATGGGAAATATAAAGAGAAACTATTTCTTAAATGTGTCATGAATTATTTAAAATGGGAAATATAAAGAGAAACTATTTCTTAAATGTGTCATGAATTATTTAAAATGGGAAATATAAAGAGAAACTATTTCTTAAATGTGTCATGATTTATTTAAAATGGGAAATAAATATATTTCACGATTTATTTAATTTTGGCACTGTCACCACATCATGAATTAATTTTA
>JAABNY020000001.1:31485477-31498671 GCA_015164015.2 Brevimyrus niger
TATATATATATATATATTATTTTTTAGCGTTCGATGCTGTGCACGCAAACCTGTAGCTATCAAGCAGATAATCCCTCCTCTGTGCTACTGTAGCTTTGGGTTTTATGTGAATCTTATTAGTTTTGTCCTTATTTGTCCCCATTGGGCTGTGAACAGTTAAGGAATGGGATCTGGACATATTGAATCCAGAAATTAAAACATTTAAACAAATATTTAAACATGCAAATCAATAGTCACTGGAAATGATCAGTAATTAAAAAAAGGAATTTGTAAATTGTGTGTGTGTGTGTGTGTGTGTAAATAGCTCGTTGTGAATTGCCTGGGGTGCCTGTCTCTTGTGCACCTTCACTGAGCATCGTTACCCGTGCAGTCTGCCGTGCTTCCAAACTGTATTTGCCGAAATAGAAAACAAATCCCTTATTAATAAGCCAGCTACCCGTCTGCCGCAACCCATAAGCCAAAAAAGGCAGCCCTTGACTAGTTTGGAACAACTCTGAAATTACTTTAATTAACTGGGCGGCCTGCTATGCAGCGCTGACGACCCAGCTTGCAGTTCGCTGGTGCAGGAGACGCGCAAGAACGATTCTGTGGCAAATTCCAGGGATAAGTAAATGAGGGGAATCCGGAATGCGAGGTGTTGCGCACAGAATATAACTCAGAATATAACAAAGTTGGGAAGTGTCTCTTTCAGTTCTTGGAGAATGCAAAAGAAAAAAAGACATTTTTAATTGCATTTAATTTCAATTACAATTAAATACAGATTACATTTTTACACGCAGTACATTTCAGCCAAATCTCCATTATGGTAAATGTGCTATGATGCTGTTTTCAGCTGAGGTTAGTTTTGTTGATATTGTAATATTAAACCATGATGGGCATGACCCCCACCCCCTTAAGTTAATCTGATGCATATTCCGGGTTCTATGAAATTCCACTGCTACATTTCGGATTTACACCCTTTTCTGTCGAGTTTTAAAAGGGGATAATCTCTGCCCGTTTTCGTGTGCTTCCTCCGTGGCGGAGTTCCTGGCGGCGTATCAGCCTCTCCTCAGCCAGCCCCTGGCCCCGAGCCGCGAGGAAGGGCAGCAGCTTTCTGCAAATGCAGTTGTTAGGGTGCTCCACATGAGGACGGCACATTCGCGGCCGGCCCCTCTGGATGCTGTGCCCCAGAGCCGCAGATGAAAGCCTGCCTCCTAATGCATCATCAATGGACATAACAAGGTTAAGTATTAGTCATTCAGATGGAAAACAAAAGGGGGGAAATTGATGCTTTTTTTCATGAGCATTATAGTCATTTTTACCTTAACTCTCTGCTGGCTGGGATATATAGCAGAAATATGCCTCTCAGCTGTTTTGTTGTTTTTTACTTTTAACTATTTGTGCATTTTAAGCGTCGTCACTTGTGAAGTCTGGCCCAAATCTGCATTTGGGGACCCCTCCTGTGTACAGGTGACCTTCAGGGCTGCCTCTGCCGTCCTATCAGTTTACTGAAGCACAGCGTACTACTCGGTACTTTTCTTAGTGGATTAAATAATTACCTGCTTTTTATGAATTTGTGGATTAAATGCTTATGTGAAGGTTTTCATGGGTGGAGCAAAACCTTTTGTTTTATGTATGTGATTATGTATTGCAATGGATGTATTCCAGTAATTTTACGTGGGTTTGTTGCTAGACAGGTGTGATTTAAATGATCTCTTAGAAAATGCAGAAATTATTTTTTACCAAGTGGCTATATTATAGCTATGGACAGACGTCTGTTTTGTCTAAGGCCTTTTTGAGCGCTTTTCCACTGTAATGGGTACTGAATTTTAGTGCTTCAAAACAGTACTGAAGTGAATTCTGCATTTTATGTTGATTTTTCACTGGTGTGAAAAACTGGAAAAAATGGTTATAGAATATTATTGGGTTGGACAATGTGCAATGTTAATATCGACATTGCATGTTATGTACATAAAATTCTCATGGTGCAAGGACTGTGATAGCTGGTCTGAGATTATACCTTTATACTGTCCTGGTATTTAAACATAGGCTATGGAAGTAAACAGCAGCTGCATGAAGTCGATCGCAGATTCGATTGCTTAGCCTTGGTATCCCGGATGTATAACTCGTATTTTTAACATTGTATATTTTGCAGGTGAATTTGGACCGTCGAATATGAGCAGCAATGAAATGTTTCATTTGTATTTTTCAGCATTGAAATGTTGTCTTTGTATTTTTTAACCTTGTATTTTTGCATGTGAATACGGACCATCGAATTTCCGATGCATACTTCCAATGCATAAATATTCAATGTTAGAATTTCAATGGCATATAAAATTTAAATTCTGATGACACAGATTTACTTCCATATTAGCGCCCCTAGAGGGGCAGGATATGTGCTACTGCTGTTTAGGGTAAATATTTCTGAAGCTGGTTTTGTTAAAGTCCCCCAGAATAATGACTAGTGCATTGGGGTGTGCATTCTCACACCTAGAAATTATGCAGTACAATTCGGTCAGAGTACCGTGTTTGTTTCCTTGCAGTGCAATGCAAACTGTGGCCATCCCGTAACAAACCATAAATTCGCTGGCTTTTTAAACTTGTAGCAAACCTTTAGAGTGTTATTGCTTTTTTTGTCACATAAGCTTTTGCCTCCTGTTCTCTGTATTGCATCCACCCATCTGTAAACCACCTCTCTTAACGAGTCTTTTGCAAGTTATGTTTACTTAATTTTTTCCCTTAATCTTTTTTTGTCATATTTTTTTGTCTTGTATTATTTTGTCTTATCTTCTCTGCTGTATGATTGTGGTCATATTAAGTTCAGCTTCTTGTTTCCTGTTATACTGGTTATGATACTAAGGTAAGCCTTTATATGTAGTGATACCTCCACACATCCAAGTGAAATAAGGTCAACTTTTTTTTTTACACTGTATTGATATTATGTATTAAATTTGGATGTAGAAATGTAGACATAAGGAGTACTCTTTTCTTCCCAATAGGGGGCAGTATCTATGTCTTCAATGCACACAGCATATGGAAAGGCACAGCTGAAAGGCATGATCACTGGCCAACCACAATCTTGCCCTGTGTTTTGAGGGAGATGCCTGTAGGTCATTGCAGTGTGTATTAAATGGGCAGTGCTTTGCATGCATGTGCACGATGCACTGTTTCAGTGTTAAAATTTGAGGAACCTTGTAAGCAATTCCAGCTCTATTTTGCTGAGCCCTGTATTAGGATGCAGGACTGCACACCCTGTTACGACCTGATCAGAACTCAAAGGAAAGTATTTAAACAAACAAAAATCATTTTTGAATGAAAAATGCATGCTAAGAAATGTGAATGGCATGAACCTGCATGATAGGGTGTCATAATTAACACACCATTGTGATTTTATCAGCTAGATAATAAAAGTATAATGACAGAACAGGAAGACAATACTGGTCTCTAGCTGTTTCAACTTCAAACATACACCTCTAAAAATAAATCCAAAGCAAGGTTTCATTTTTGCAACATTAACCAGCAAGATTTGTTGCAGATGCATTGTACACATCCCACTGTGCACTGTGACTGAATTGAAATGTGTGTTGGTGTGAGCTCTCTCTTAACTTTGCCAGCTGGATCTCTGTTCAATTTAATTTTGTTTGCTTGTTTGTTAGCTCATAAAATGGCGCATAATTCAAATTCAATTAGAGCGTTTTCTTAATCTTCAGTACTCTCATGTAATCTTTACCCTTTACTCATGAGCCTGACTTTTGATGACTGATAGCTTTGTTTATCTTATTCTCGTCATCGTATATGCTATGTAATTGAGTAACAGCTGTGAAAATAACAAAATTGGAAGAAGATACACCAAGTTATTTTTGAAGTTATTATTTTATGCATACTATCACCTTTGTCTCATCTTCAAAATTTCTTATTTAACAGGCATATGACTTTCAGAGAAAAAAAGAATCATTACAGTAGACTACTATCTCGTACATAAACGTTTATTTACCCTTGAGTTCCTGGGATAGTTTCTGGGCCTATGCTACATGAGTGCTGATGGATGGATGGATGGATGGATGGATATCATAAATGCATGTTCAGTTTCTGTGTCGAAAATGGGTTATAATTATAACTGTCCGTATCTGCTAGCTTATTGCTGAAGCTGACCTCTGTTAGACTGATGAAATATTTAGTGCTTCGCTTCCGTAACTAGATCATTAATTAGGTGCGATGCAAGGTGATGAAGCCTTCGCATGGTATATTAGTGTTTTGCATTTTCCATTGCCCAGCTGACTTGGTGAACTTGCCAGTTTCCTAACCCCAGGCCGTGGTACTATTCTGCAAGCCGAAGGTCTAAAGTGCAGTTTGTGCTGTGCCCAGCCTTTTGTTATTTGTTAGATACGACTAACCAGTACATCTGTCTCCCTTTTGTGGGAATCTCATAGTCAAGCCAAGCATAAACAGGCCAAGTGGGAGTCTCAGTTAATAAATATTAATCCAGATCAGTTGTTCTTGTCACTAGGGTTGTCCTATTGCATGTGGATTAAAATGATATTCTATTTAACTTAGTATATGCAATATTTTATGCTGGAATTTAACTTTTTGGAATAAAACAGAATGCAAAATATTATTGATTTAGAGTTATTGGATCGATGGCAGGGGTAATATGTTTGAAATCTTATGAGCATAATCAGCTCTGTTTTGTTGTACTGCGTGTTTGCATACAGAATGGGCAGACTTCACAACTTGAGTATGCCATTAAGTGTGTATTATTTACATTCTATGCAAGCATTTGGAATATAAATTAAAGACCTCAGTAATAGTTATAGTGATCGAATTTCAACAATGTAATATTATTTCCATAATAGCATTATAATACGCTCAGCTAAATGTAAGACATAACAGAGGTGGGTGTTTGCAGGATTTCTGAACAATCTGACCTTGTACTAATAATAAACTCTCAAACCTGGTTTTGTTTCCTGCCACAGTTAGCGGGCTACTTGTACGCATTCTGCTGGTGTAAATAATGACATACAGCATAGCTCTCGTCCAGAAAACCAAAGACTTATTCATTTTGCACTCTTTTGATCTGTGGGCCTGTTCACCTTCACACACAATGGACAATTTGGAGTTCCAAATTCACCATGGTTTTGGACTGGGGGAGGAAACCAGAATGCCTGAAGGAAATCCCCACTAACATTGAGAGAACACCATTCTTAATTCATATTTCAATGCACAGTTTGTGGCCTTTCACTGAGCACTGACTGAGCACTGCTAACTCCTGTTCCTCGCTCTGTGAAACAGCTCCAGCAACCACATCTCTGCCCCTAGGTGTCGCTCTACTTAGCACTGGTGCTGAGTCACTGAGTTCAGCTGGGGTCAGCGGCTTCTCCATGCTGGAGACATGCCAGTAGCAGGGAGCAGGTCACAGAGAAACAGCTTTGATAATTTAATGGATATATGCTGCTTTCTGGAATGCTGCAATTCTGAGTCACAAATAATAAAGGGAGGGGACATTTACTGATAGTGCTACAGCGTCTCCATCTGAATGTTAAACATTGACCATTATATAAAATAATGAGTACTCTCCTGGCAGGTGACCATAGGGTTATATTTCATTAACATAAGATGTTTTTTTGGTCACAGTGTTTAGACACGCATAATGAAATAAATACCTATTAAGGGGTAACTTTGTCTACACCAACCTTTTTCTGCCAGCCCCCCATTTTGCAAACCCTGGTCACAGGTGAGAGGTAAGTGCTCCCCATTCCATCACAATGCCACCCCAAGCTTATTTGTCATTAAGGGAGAACCAAAATGTAGTCTCAAATAAAATACTTGTATATAATCTTCATTACACAGGTTAACAGGTCGATTTTATGTGGGTTTTGTAGTATTTTTCATGCTGATTTCAAATCTGTTTTTTGTGATGAAGCTATATGTAGTATGATATTATGTACATGTAGTCTGCCTAAGTGTATTACAAGAGTAGTCTATGTTTTTTATCTTATAGAGAGCATCACCATTCTCAAGGTGATATTCACTTATGTTTTATTGATACTTGTCTAGTTGTGATATGAGTATGATTAATTTAATATAGTGTGCATGTGCATGTCTTGTGTATACAACTTAGTTTGGCGGGAAACATAGGTAGTTGTGCCTCAGGTTTCGTTTTGTTGACATAAGCTTTTCCACAATTTTTTTATTTTCTCAAATTGTTGCGAAAGAAATACTAAATCTAACTCTCGAGTTTGAATTCTGTGTCATCGACCTGGAAATCGAAGGCGGAGGTGACAGACAGCATCAACTGTGTTGGCTTTCAGTTGTTAACATGCCTAGAAATCGTAATAATAATCCAGACCGTTTCAGTTTGTGTGTGGTTTATTCGCAACGTCGCCCAATCACTGCAGATCTTAAGAAGATATACAAATTATACTTTTGGCTGTCCACCTGGAGACCAGGATAAATCTTGGGCTCCACATGTCATCTGTACCAGTTGTTCAAATGGTCTGCATGACTGGCTAAATCGGCGAAAGGCAGTGATGCCGTTTGGAATTCCGATGGTGTGGAGGGAACCGCGAGACCATCTCAGCGACTGCTACTTTTGCCGCACAGATACAAGTGGATTCTCAGCTAAAACTAAGCACAAAATTGTATATCCCAGCCTAGATTCTGCAGTCAGGCCTGTTCCTCATGACGATTCATTGGCTGTTCCTGTACCGCCACATGATGGTCTTGAGTCTGTAGAAGGTGATGAGGAGTACGGAGAAAGTGCAGCTGGTTACAGTGTAAGCATGATGGCCGACTATTCCTGAATGCTTTACTGCGACAATCCAGACATGGTGTACACAAGAAAATCAAGATCAAAGCATTTTTGAAAAAACAATGGTGGTTACCAAACACTTTTCAATTTCTTTACGCCCACTGTCTGTTTATTTGATTTTGCTCTAAAGATATTTTACCCTATACTACAGTAATGCTTTTGTTTTAGTACACAATACTAAATTACAGTATTAACTAGCATTGCTCATAAATCAATAAGTGACAAAAAATGTCACAAAGACTATGTTTTTTTGTTGTCCCGTGTTAAAAAAAAAAAAAAAACACCGGTGCACAGAACTTGATTACAGAAAACTCAAGTGTTCTCTTTCAGAACTGTAAACAAGTATCAGAATAGTGAAAATGATCTAGGTTGCGCTTATTTCTACACACTGTTCAGTCCATGGCAGTGAATGTTTCATACAAATTAAAGGAAAAAGCCACTATCTGTTTCTATTCATTTCAGAAAAGCACTTTGCTGGTTGTGGTTTTTGTAGCCCTTGCTGCCATGCAACATGGTTTACACTAAGGTTTGTTTTCTTTCACGTCAAACAAATATTTATCCAGATGTTGGTACCTCTGTCCTATCCAACGCTGACTGTAGCACATATATAACAACAAACAGTTTACAGATTGACTTCACAGGCAAAGCTGGTTTCAACTTGTCAGATGGCTGCACACTCAGCATTATCTAGTCATGCACTACTACAGTCAACAGTAAGTAACTGGATCCATTTCAAATTTGGATTCATTTCAAATTCGTCGCCTCCTCTCTCATTTATAATTGTTGACATAAGAGTTGGTTCATTTCATCATCAGTTTTTGACGTCATATATTAATTTGTATTTTGTTATTGTATTGTTTACATCAATGAGATAATGTTTGTTTACTAATAATTTTCGCCATAGTTTTTATCATCTAAATTAACACTGGTTCAGCCGTGGAAACGCACTCTGCCGTGGTAAGATCACAACCCCTTTGGCGGGCATCTCTCGGGTCCCCATCCTCTGATGCCGGATCACCGTCCAGCCGCGAGAGACCTTCACCCGCTCTGTGCTCCCCGAACAGAGGCTGATACAGAGGCTGATGAGAGCAGACAGCACGCAGATGCAGCCCGTTTGCAATCCCACTCCACGCATCCCTGCATCTGCCATCTCACAGGCCCTGTTGCAGGTCCGGACACCCAAGCTGATGGATGGGCAGCGCAGACAAAGTGTTCTTAAGTGACCCGTTTTGAGGGGAACAAAAGTCTGCATTCAAAGTATAGAGGGCCTGTAAGGATTCACGCTTCTTCTGAAAACGTATCTCTGGCGATTTTGGTAGTTGCAGGTGTTGCACTAATAAGTATGAACTGTCATGGTTCTGTTTCCATGAGAACAATAGATATTAATTTTTAAAAAATGAATACAACACCTGACACTTTGGTGAAAAATGTTTCTCCTGATATAGCCACTACCTTTGAAGTGGTGGAGGATTTAATCTTTCCCCAGCGGCTGAGTTCAGATTAATCACAGAAACTGTAAAAAACTGTGAACTGTGACTCTGCTAGACAGGAGGTCACCAATGTGGTGTGTTTCAAAAAAATTTCCAACCCCAATATGAGCATGTCGGATTAGCAGCCGTTGGCCTTTTCAACAGCACTGTTAAAGGTCAACTCATTCTTCACTTTTGTTTTCATTTGGAATAGGGCTTCCTTGCACCAATTCTCAGTTTTTCTTGGCATTCTGACCTAAGAGTCCTCTTACGTTCTGCTCTGTGCTTCTGGGGATAGGCTCTAAGATCACAGTAACTTTGCAAATGATTGCGGAAGTTCAGATTTCCGTCTTGCCATGGGATATGAGTTCAGTAATTTATAGAGGGAGATAACTGCTACCTGTCTGGAATATGTTTTGCAATGGAGTCACAGCTGTAGGTAAAATTCATGGCAGAGTGTCAATAGGACACCTGCTTTGTGTAACACCTGGTGACTGATACTTTTGTCCCGGCACTGAGTGCAGACCACGGGGGAATGCAGGGTAGACATCTCTGAAGCGTAGCAGCAGCAGTCATTCAGGAGATTAATTAAAGTACCCCTCACCCCCTCAGACCCCCCCTTCCCCTCCCCATCCTCAGTGGAATGTGCCCTCCAATGTTGCCATGGTCTTGCCTGATTTGCATGTAAAAGCACTTTGATTCCAGCAACACCCCACCCCTGTGGGGCCAGCGTGCCGATTGGAGCCCGGCTGCTTACATTGATCACTTGGTCCAGCTCAAGCTTTGGTGTTCACTTCATGGAAGACAGAGACAGGCACTCAGCCCTTGTGGCCCCTCCTCAGTGCCTCCCCCACACTCCCAGAACGATAAATACTGACATGTGCAACCCAGCTCACATGGTACTGTCTTGTATTTATGAGTTACGAGTGATATACTGGGCGGTATGCATTCTCTGGTAGTATACGACCATATATAATACAACCACCTCAGGCTCAGCTACAACAGGGACTGGAGCCAAGATGGACAATCACTTGAACACCACCAGGGGTGAATCTTAAGCGTACTTAACCGTACTCGTGTTATCGCTTACCCGTTTACATCATCTTTCATTGCTGTAGACCAGGTCCAATAGTTAAGAATAAAAGTACAGAGGACAGTAAAAATCCCTAGATGTTGGTCTTGCTCAACCCCAAATATCAAGGATACATCATCTGCATCCTTACCAAAAGAGGCCAACCCCATGATTCATTGCGTCCCAAGTTCATTCTTGGAATGCAATTTAGCAAGACCAGTCTTACCAAGACCACAAGTACGTTCTTTGCATTCTTGGTATTGATAAATGCCCCAGATTATCCCACACATACCCATGTGGTGGCCATTCTAATCCAGTCTGTCATAATAATTCTGGATTCAAGATGGCCGCTGACTCTTGATATCCGAACCTTTGGCTGTTTAGAGGTCCTGGCTGTCAGTTTAGGAAATAGGGCCCATGATCTATAATTTCCAATCAGATTAGTCAAATAAATCAAAACAAGCAACTACATTTTCCTTCAGAAGGAAAACATTCAAACAACACAGTGTATTTGAAAACTAGAAGCCGACTTCACCAAATTAATTTATTGATACATAGAAAATAAAAGAACACAAAAAAATGTCACTTCTGGTAGGTACTTTGAAATTTACAAAATCGTTTGGTTGGATATTAAAAGGTAGATGGTATTTAGATGGAAATTGAAATCGTAATGAACAATCCATCTTATCTCAGTGCTTTTCCAGCATGGGTTCAAACTCTGCTTTCATTATGTCTACTCATATTGCAGCATCCCAGGGGACTAGTCCCATTGTTGTAGAGTCAGAAATGAGTCCAGGAACACTGGAGCAACCCTCCAAATAGGCATCAGTCAAGACAGCTGACAGAAAGGGCCGGGGTGGAGTAATCCAAGAAGTGCTGTGAGCAGACATGTGGATCCATCAAGCATGCATCACTCAATGTCCCCTGCTGCGTGAGGCAAATACTGCTGCATGTTCAAATGCGTGCCCTGGGAATGAAAAAGCATGTCCCATGCAATTTATTACCTGTCTGAATTTAGAAGGTCAAAAGGTCAGTATCCATCACAAATGACGCCATGAACACTAACTCTGGCTGTAATTTAATGGGTTTAGGCAACATGAAGATACTCCAAAGCACATCAGTACCACAAAGTCAGGATTACACCGTTGCGACATCATAAGCTGACTTCAGTGCATTATGATTATGATCTATTTTATGCCACACTGCCCATTTTGATTTAAAAATAACTCATGGCATTTTCCAGATCCGCAATACGGAGTAATTTCCTTTTAAATAATTCAGTTATTTCTCACAAATGCACTAACACTCAATATGAATTTGATCAGTAGCTGGTACAAAGCACACTAAAACTTTGAGGTTTTATGGAAAAAACAAAACACACAAAAAAGGAAAGCCAACAACTTTAGGGGTGAACGCAATTTGTGCAGAAATAATCATAATGTTACATTCTGGGGAAAAGCCCCTATTTTCCAAGTTCTTGTTTGCCTGGGTCCGTGTGAAATTGGTGTTTTGTAAGATCTGGCTCTCTGTTATGTGAAATTCTACCTTTCATAGCCCAGAGCTGACTGTGCCCCAGAAGATGCCAGGACTGACTGTGCCCCCAGAAAACTTCAGGACTGACTGTGCCCCAGATGACGCCAGGACTGACTGTGTCCCAGAAGACACCAGGACAGACTGTGCCCTAGAACAAACCAGGACTGACTGTGCCCCCAGAAAACTTCAGGACTGACTGTGCCCCAGAAGACGCCAGGACTGACTGTGTCCCAGAAGACACCAGGACAGACTGTGCCCTAGAACACACCAGAACTGACTGTGCCCCCAGAACATGTCAGGACTGACTGTGCCCCAGAAGATGCCAGGACTGACTGTGTCCCAGAAGACACCAGGACAGACTGTGCCCTAGAACACACCAGGACTGACTGTGCCCCCAGAAGATGTCAGGACTGACTGTGCCCCAGAAGACGCCAGGACTGACTGTCCCTCAGGCAGCCTCTTCACTCCACCCTCTCCAGCCATTTTATCCATCTTCAGATCCTCTTGTACAGCTCCCTTCTGTCTTAACCCAAGGACCAGCAAACTGACCAGAGCTAAGACGTCGGGATCATGAGTTAATCCCCTTAAATATGAATCTGTGGATGGTGCTAATGACTAGTAATGCACTTTTGGCACTTTTCTACTGGCAAACAGGGACCCAGCTCTACTCGAGCCGTACTGAGAAGAGAGGCTAGCCGCAGCACGGTTCTGGCTCACTCTGTTTTTTTACTGCAGAAGGGTCGGCCTGGTACAGGCGTTGCCGGGTTTGGAGAGCGATGGAGACATAAAACCGAAGAGATGCGTGTACATTGTGATTTTGCTAATTCCTGTAGCACGTCTGTTAGCATCGCTGTGTTATTGCTTAGCACCGAACTCTAGAGGAATTAGAAATCTTAAATTTTCATTATGAATCCATTCCATGCCCTGTAGGAGTTTTTGAGTAGGAAATATCGATGCAGATCACTGGCTTTTTCTTGTCTTTGTCCATTTTGACCCGATGATGGTGACAGAAGCGGCTGGGTTTAGTCACACTTTCAGTTCTGCTAGTAAGCATGACTGTGTCAGTGCAGGTATGGCCTGGGTATGGCTAGGGTACAGCTAGGGTATGGTTTTGGTATGGCTAGGGTCCGGTTAGGGTACGGCTAGGGTACAGTTTGGGTACGGCTAGGGTACGGCTCAGGTACGGCTAGGGTACGGTTCGGGTACGGCTAGGGTACGGTTCGAGTACGGCTAGGGTACGGTTCGGGTACGGCTAGGGTACGGCTCGGGTACGGCTAGGGTACGGCTCGGGTATGGCTAGGGTACGGTTCGGGTACGGCTAGGGTACGGCTTGGGTACGGCTTGCTTAATTTACGATGAAAAACTTTCAGTTGGCAGTATGGCTTGGGTGCAACTTGGTTAATGGTGGCTGCAGAAAAGCAGCATTTCTGTTTAAAAAGCTTTTTTGAGGACCGCCTTGCAGTACGGGGTTTGTGCTGGAAGCAGCTGAGGGAGAGTTACATGCTGGTCACAGAGGCTGGACTGTTTCTGCCGCAGGAAGCTCAAGCCCCATGGACTCTATGTCATGTCATTAGGAGGCACGTCAGCAGTCCTCCGATCATATGTCTGAAAAGCAGCTCTGGAAGCTCCAACTGCCAGACATTTAGCTTCACCTCATGCAGGATGACTTCCCAGTGATGCTTTGCAGAAAGGGAGGGTTTGTATGACTCAGGGGTGTGTCCAGTGTATTTCTGATATGATAAGGAGAAGCCTGATAGAGGGGGAGTCAAATTTATTACCTGTGCGTCTTTGCTGTCTGAAATGCCTGAGCAGTAGAATGATCTGTAGAGATGAGCTTCTAGAAAAGCTCCGCGTGGTTCTTTAGGGAAAGTGAAGGCTGGCATCCTCATTGTGTTGCAAATCAGGCCCTCCTGTTGTCAGCACTGACACAATCCCAGGGCAGGCCACAGCAATGAAAGGCTGCGTGAATCTGAAAGAGGATGTGGAGAGATAATCCCTCTCTGTGTGTCCATTGATAGAACAAAACCCCAGGAGAGTAATGGTGGCTACCCACCACACAAGTCTTTATTGTCCTCAGAAACTGGTTCAAATGAAAAATCTTCCATACCACTTACCCTGACAAGTGGTCCATGGATTATAGTATATCAAGTAAAATATATAACATGAGATATATCAAAGAGATTTAAAATAAATTTTAGATGCCCAAATGCAGTATAGATACCCTTAGATGTCTGTATACAATGTATGTCATATTATTTATTCCTATCTAGTATTTTATCTAAATTTCTAGTTTTACCCCTTCATAACAAAGGTTATTTGAAGTAACCATAGTG
>JAABNY020000001.1:31525005-31538569 GCA_015164015.2 Brevimyrus niger
TGTGGGGGGGGGGGTGGGGGGGCTGAGGGTGGGGGGTGGTGGGTGGGTGGGGGGGGTGGGGGGGGGGGGGTTGGGGGGGGGGGGGGCCGCCCCGGGTGGCCCGGGGGGGCGGGGGGGGGGGGGGGCGTCCTTTCTCAGCAAACCCTTGCCGCCCTTGGCACTGGCGGCTGACCACCGACACCCGACCTTTCCCTGCAGACCTGTGCCCACCGCTACCAACGGAGGCTGTTTGTGAACACAGCCCAGGAGTCTAGTGACATCATGGGCCGCTGCTACGTCCTCAGCGAGGACCTCAGCATCGACGAGCGCTCCGATGAGGACGGCGGCAACTGGAAGTTCTGCGAGGGCCGATCCCGGGGTCACGAGAGGTTTGGGTCCTGCCAGCAGGGTGTGTCTGCCACCTTTACCAACGACTACCACTATGTGGTGTTTGGAGCTCCAGGTGCCTACAACTGGAAAGGTATGAGTACCAGGTGCCCAGGTATTACTGGAGGAGATTCTGGCAATACAGTCTTCAGATGTACACAAGTGTGATAATGACACTCTTGAGACCTAACCAACTGCTTAAAGAGCAGTTACGCAGTTTCAGTACAGGTATCATCTAGGATAAACATGAAATTCTTCATATCCATGAAAATGTTCCATTTGTATCTTCACAGCTTGCTTTGATCTTTAGAATTATTTTGGGCTCTAAACAGTAAAGCCCATTGTAGTGACCATTTCCATAAAAAACAATGTATCGCTTTTCCTGTTTTTTGGTGTGAATCAGAAAAACATTTAACTGTCTAATTTTCCACTGCATTGCTAATTCATGTTTATGTGCAGCACATTTATAATGTATGGTTATTTTTGTGTATCTAGTGTAAAACATTTGAATATATTATATATTTATAATATCTTCCTAAGTTAACATTACCAGCTATTGCTCCACGCATTCAGTTCTGAATATCTAGACCAGGTTTTTCCCTGTTTCAATCATGGAAGGCCAGAATCTAACGCAGTTCCCTGCTCAAACACACCTTAATCAGCTAGTTCACAGGTTTGGTGGGTGTGTTTCACCAGGGGAATCTGCAAACGGTGTTGGATTCTGGCCTTTCAGGCCAGAATTGGGGAACCCTGATCTAGACCTTCAGTTCATCACATTCCTACATTGATGTTCCACTCCATCTCCATCTTCCATCTTCACTGCTCCAGGGATTGTACGAGTAGAGCAAAAGAACAACTCTCTGTTGGAACAGGGTATTTATGATGACGGGCCCTATGAAGTTGGGGATGAGAACCAGTTGAACACTGAACTTGTGCCAGTGCCAGCTAACAGTTACTTAGGTATGTTGGCACTCAAGAGACGAGGAAGCGGCTGGTGTGAGGGGCTGTGGGACCCCATGCTGTCCTGTTTTGGAAACCTCTCCTGTCACCATAGTCTTGTCCAGTGTGTACTAATGTCCAGAATTGTGTTTTGTGTGCCTAGGCGTGCTGTTTATGACAACTTTTTCTGATGCCAACCCTGATCAGTTTGTGTACAAGTCGCTCCCCCCGCAGGTTAACTGGGAGAAAGTTCTTGATGTCATGGCCAATAGCTATTTAGGTTTGTGATATATCTAAGATGCATAGAACCTGCTCCTCAGATCCATTATTCCATTGTGGTTGGTCTCCTGTATGGTTTCCCACTGGAATGTGATGCATGCTTTAATACATCATGCCATGCTAGTGTTATATGTTGTATGTTTTGTAGGTGGTTAATATATTGTTTGTCATAAACTTCAAGCTATTTATCTAACTGTTTCATGTCACTGTAGGAACTGTTTAAGGTGCACCGTGCATGTAGAGCATATAATTATTCATTGTGCTGTTACTGGGTATTTAATTCCATTGTTCCAGAATTATTATTTTTTCATTCACTCATTGTTCATTTAGTTGTTATTTTTATCTGGCCACTTACATTAACCAGCTTCTACTTGTCAGGCTTCTCTCTGGACACTGGCCACAACATCACCAAAAAGGGCCGCCTGACCGTGGTGTCTGGGGCTCCCCGAGCCAATCACAGCGGAGTGGTGGTCCTGCTGAGGAAAGACGCAAAGGCACCTAACATGCTCTCTCCAGAATACATTCTGGAAGGCCCAGGACTGGCATCCTCCTTTGGTTATGATGTGGCCGTGGTGGACCTCAACAAAGACAGGTTTGCCATGTGATCATTCATTTGTCACACCCATATAGGGTTAGTACCAGCATATCACAGACAAGGGCTGTAAAAACTTGGAAGTAACACAAAACAAGACTGTCGACATACTGTTTGTGCCATATGCCAAAACTATATTAATGTTCCATTAAAACATTCAATGATATTTATAGTACATGTTGAGAACAATATAAGAATAAAAAGAAAACAGACAAAACGCTTTATTTAAGCACTGAATACTGGGTTTAACTTTTCCAGTTGGCAGGATATTGTGGTGGGAGCTCCACAGTTCTTCATGAAGGATGCAGAAGTTGGTGGAGCAGTATATGTTTACATCAACAAGGAAGGGAAGTGGGACACTATTGTCCCGATCCAGCTCAATGGAACCAAAGACTCAATGTTTGGGTTGGCAGTTGAGAACATCGGGGACGTTAATCAGGACTCGTACAATGGTACCGCTGTCCTTGTTTTGAAACACATAACTGTCATCTGATTTGAGAACAAATGAAGAATGATTTTGGTCACTAACCACAAATTGCGTCTCTCCCTTAGACATTGCGATTGGAGCCCCTTATGATGATGCTGGTGCAGGAAATGTCTATATTTATCATGGGTCTCCCGAAGGGATCAAAACCAAACCATCACAGGTCATTATCTTAGTCTACAGAGACTTCGTACTGACAGTTCATATGGCTGAAATTGATCCCCTGTACTGTGACAGAAAGCAGCAAAGAGTAAACAGTAGTTAGGATCCAGTTTGATTCAACAGAAAGTTAATTTGTAGGTTGTTAGATTTTGCTACCTGTGGAGGAAGTCCTTGGTATGCTTTGCCAAGCTGGGGGAGGGGGGGTGTCAATTGCACACTCGTGATTATTGGCCACTCTAAATTGTTCAACTGATCTCAGGTTCTTCAAGGAAAAAATCACAATATCCGATTATTTGGATACTCTCTGGCTGGAAATATGGATCTGGACAAGAATTCTTATCCTGACCTTGCTGTAGGATCTCTCTCGGATGCAGCATTTATTTATAGGTAATCTATTACTTAAAATAAAATAAAAAAAAATATAATGAACTGTCTCCAATTTCATGACTTCCATTCATCTTACAGGGCAAGACCGGTGATTAGCATTAAGAAGGAGCTAAAAGCCAGCCCTACGCAAATTGATTTGACCAAGAAAACATGCGGTAACAGTATATGGTAAGCCCATGATGATGATGTCGTTTTAGAGTTACTTCCAAATTTTAATTGTTTTTTAGTTGTGTTAATTTGTATAGTCACACTATAATTAATAAAATGTGTTTTTTCTTTATACAGCTTGATGGTGGAAGCATGCTTTACTTATACAGCAAATCCCAAATCTTACAATCCCAAGATCAGTGAGTAAACTGTCCTCATTATCATCAGGATATGGAGCTCCCTATTCGATGACCCGATTGATTGACGCCTCTGAACCCCTTCCCCTGACAGCCATTGCCTACACCTTCGAGGTGGAATCCGAGCGGAGACGGCTGGGGCTGCCCTCTAGGGTGACCTTTCTTAACAAGTCCACCACGGCCCCAGACTTCCAGTTCAGTGGGATGCTGGACCTTCGAATGAAGAATCGGAAGGAGTGCACCTCAGCCAAGCTACAGCTGCAGGTGCTGCCGAAACTTCATGTGCTTTTGCTCTCCTAGGAACCTGCATGGATGTTTTCAGAGTTACTCACTGCTTGTTTGGTGGCTTAGGACAACATCAAGGATAAACTGCGGAGCATTCCCATTGAGGTGTCAGTGTCCATCCAAGGTATGAAACGCAAGGAGAAACAGAGCTCTCTCCCGGAGCTGGTTCCTGTCCTCAACTTGAATCTGCCAGACAAGGCCATCAAGGAGGTAACTGCAGCAACGGGCTGATACTTAATTGCAGATGATGTTTTTGTCCATCCTGACTTCTTTCAGCTTTGAAAGCTTTGAGCGGTGGTGGGCAGGGTCCCATTAACCCGCTAAACCTCAATTATTGAAGCTAACTTTTTTGTCAACCGTTAGCGGACCAATTAGCTTCCACTAAATTTAGTTCCGCTAACTGTAAACCCACTAACCTTTTTTTGCTGGTAAAGTAAACCAAGTTTAACCGTCAAAAACATTTGCAAACCCTAAAATCACACATATTCGTTCTGGCCTGTTATGAGTGTGCCTGCAGCAGTCTGACACATGGTCTTGCTTGGCGGTTAAAGGCGCTTGATGTTCAATGACAGCTCTACTGCTAAACCAAGTGTTATGAAAAAGACTATAAAAGCTGCGCTGGTTAAAATGTAAGTTCCCCGTCAGGTTTTAAATAATGACTTTCTGTTTTGGTTATCGGTCCGGGTCCATATGGGACCACGGTCCGCCTGTTAGTGACCTCTGCTGTAGAGAATAAGAAGTTATGGAAAATCTATGGATTACTGGGAAATTGCAGTTGAGCTGAACTTATCCTATGAACTTGTTTTATAGGTCAGCTTTTTAAAGGAAGGGTGTGGAACTGACAACATCTGCCAGAGCAATTTGCAGTTGGATTACAAATTTTGCTACAGAGAGCCCAATCAAGATGTGTTTCCTGCTTTGCCTAGGCAAGTATATGACCAGATAAAGCCTTTTAACCATAGCAGGAAAAAAATCACTGCAATAAAGAAACTGAATGAACAATAAGTGAACTCCTAAGTGAAACGGACAAAATACCAAGCTTGTATTTCTTTTACAAATCACACAACCACTAGTTCCTAGCATTGCTCATGCAGCTTTAACTACAAACTAAAATTAGGTAGAATCACTAGTTGTATGCTACTTCCCAAGCTACAAATAAAGACTTAAACACATAAGTGAACGGATGTAACTGACAAAAGTGTACTAATATTAAAAGTGATTGATTGACACTGCCCCAAAGGAAACAAACTTGAGAGAAACATTGATACAATGAAAATAATTAATAACAAACATGGCAATTTGGTGTGCCGTCCATAGAAAGAGTCCTTTTATAAAAATTATGTGGCTTGTTTTTTTAGTGAGAATGGGGTACCAGTGATATCTCTCAGTGACCAGAAAGACATTGCTTTGGAAATCACAGTGAAGAACAGTAATGGGGATGACGCTCATGAAGCCAAACTGGTCGGCACCTTCCCCAGCTCCCTGTCATACTCCGCCTTTCGCTCACAGAAGACTGGGGTGAGACTGACCTCTTCTATCTCTGATGATGTGCGCTGGGGGCTTCTGCTCTGCTTTTGGGGCTGCAGAGTAAGATGACTGTTTATTCCCAAGGTGATCTGTGCAGCCAATCAGAATGGGTCACAGACAGAGTGTGAGCTGGGAAATCCATTCAAAAGAGATTCAGAGGTAAGTATTTACTTAGTGCTCTGTTTTTCAGAGTATTGCTTACATATTCTTACTACAAAAAATGTTTCTAGGTTACGTTCTATATTATATTGAGCACAGCCGGCATTTCCCTGAACACCACAGAGATTGATATTGACCTTCAGCTTGAAACGTGAGTTGCTTTCCCTTATTGAGTTTTGAGCTTTCTGATAAGAAGTATTATTTTATATGTTAAATAAGACTTGTGCAGTTTTAATTCATTACATTGTATTTTTAGTAAGACATGGTGCCTTACCTTACTTTACAGGACTAGTGAACAGAAGAACTTGGGCATTGTGAAGGCCAGGGCCAGAGTAATAATTGAGCTGCTTCTATCAGTCACAGGGTAGGAATGTTTGTCACACGCCTTTTCAGTATCAGAGACAGACCAATCTATTGTGTGTCCAAATTTAGAGTTTTCAGTGTGTTTTGTTCTACCCCAGACTTGGCTAACATAGTTTCCATGCTACTTCTTAGCGTGGCCAAGCCTTCCCAGGTCTACTTTGGTGGTGTCGTGAAAGGAGAAAGTGCCATGAGGTCTGAGGATGAGATTGGCAGTTTAGTTGACTTTGAGTTCAGGGTAATTCTCATTTTAATTTCACTGTCCTGATGACCAGCATGCCTGAAAGCCTTGCTTTTAAGAGCCATACAAATAATGCATGCATCAGCGCTTTGCACAATAATGCCTGCAGACCTCAAACACTTTATACACAATGTTTTTCCAATGTTTATTGACTAGATAATCAACCTGGGGAAGCCGCTAAAGTCATTTGGCACAGCCTCCCTGAATATACAGTGGCCCAAGGAGAACGCTGTTGGCAAATGGATCCTGTATCTGGTGCGGATCAGCACAAATGAATTGCAGGAAATTCCTTGCTCTCCAGAAAGTGAAGTCAACCCGCTGTCACTCATCCAGGTATTTCTCCGAGGCCATTGAGTGCTAAAGGTTAAAGTGGAATGGTGGAATAGTAAACACCAAGCATTGTTTTTGGTTTCCTTGTGACTTTGGTTTGTGTTCAATCGTTATGTATCAATCAATTACGACAATGTTTTTTTTTCCAGGCATCTAACACGTTCCGCAGAAAACGCAGCATTGAAGAAAAGACTTCAGATGAAAGAAAAACATCACTATCAACGGATAAAAGAAAAACTCTGGTGAACAAATTTGTGATGATAATGCTTGTTTTGGCTTCACAAGAAGTTGATAGTATTATTGCGCTAATTTGAAATGGTGATTTTGCAGACATGTGGCAGTGGGGCTGGATGTGTAGCGATAAGGTGCCCCCTTCAGGGCTTGGACAGTAATGCAGTTATCGTATTTCGGTCCCGTCTCTGGAACAGCACTTTTCTTGAGGTATGCTTCTTTCTCAACAAAGAATAGAGCCATCACCAGTTCAGCCTTGCATGCTATAATATTGCGGGATATAATCAAGTTTTGGGAATACATTTTTCAGCCAAATTGAATGTACGGCCCAAAATTCTGGATGAAAATTAAGGATTTACTTTTAAAAAGCCTCTCATTTTTCATAGGACTATGCATCCCTTAGTTACCTTGACCTCATTGTCAAAGCCTCACTCAGCCTGGATACTTCTGCCACAAACATGCTCCTTAAAAATGCAGAAACTCTGGTAAGACGAAATATACCTCATGATACTTAAAATTATCGTTGTTCCCATCCACATGTAGAATAGGCCTGTAAAATAATTACTGTATTCTGTGTTGTATTGCTGCAATGTAAATGTCTTGTTTTGTCCCCCTTAAGGTTTATTAGTCTGAGTTAGTAGAAGTATAACAGCAAGTGCATTGCGGAAATCGCTATTTCAGGTTTGCTTCAATTTTAGGTGAGACTGACTATATTTCCGGAGAAGATGGTATCCCACTACGGTGGTGTTCCCTGGTGGATAATGCTGGTGGCCATCCTGGCAGGCATCTTGATGCTGGCGCTGCTGGTATTTATCCTCTGGAAGGTAAGCGGCAGCATGTCTGTGTGGTCAGTGCCGTTTCTAAGTCACAGTGACAGAGCTACTTTTTCTGCTGAGGATGTGGTTTCTTGTATCTCTCGGGGTGCAAGTGACAGACGCCAAGTCCGCAGTGTCCCGGGCTTCTGAAATGCACACACCTCCTTGACTGAGCCTGTTCACAGCGGCCCATCCTCGACTTGCTTCCTTTTAGTGTGGTTTCTTCAAGAGGGCAAAAAAAGATGAGCATGATGCAGCATGTCACAAAGCTGAGATCCATGTTCAGCCGTCTGACAAAGAGAGACTCACGATGGAGGCATAGTGCCCCCTGCATTCAGCCTCTGGGTAAAACTGATGCGTGTATCTGTCTGGGTCTGTGACCTGCATGCTGTGTGAGCTGAGTGCAGCTGGGGACATGCGTGAGGACATGCATGAGGACATGCTTTTTTGCAATATGCTTGCGGTGAAGGCTGGTAAATGTACATATCCATCAGTTAACCACAATTTATCAGTTGAGAGTAACTGGTTTCAAAGTTTTCACTCATTATTTGCCTTCTTGTATCATGTGTATGTACATTTCTGGTCACCATGAAACCACGTTTTGAACTTTACAGCTCTTTACAGCTATCTGCTTTATAATTCCCTGTGCATAAAACCTGGTATCATTCCTGCAGTTTCTCTCTAACTTGTTTTAAAAGATCCTTTGTTTTTCTAGGTGTTTCTAAGCTGGCAGCTTTCAGTGTTTGCTCTGCAACGTTCTGTTTATTTCCATTTATTTCCACAAACATGCTTGCTGACTCAAACCCAATTTACATCCAATACTCTGAAGCTCTGGACTTCACATCTTTATCGTATTAATCTTGTTTCTTAAAACAATCCCGAAGATAACAATTTTTTATTCAATGATATTTTCTGTAGTGTGGATTTTTCAAACGTTCCACACCTGAAGACAGTGTTCCAAGATACCACGCCATCCGGATACGGAAGGACGAGCGGCAGATAAAGGACGGGAAAACCAAGTTTGATAGCCTGGAGAAGAAACAGTGGATGACAACATGGAATGAAAATGAGAGTTACTCATAAGGTCGACAATTGGTGAAGTGAAAAACATTGAATAATTCACCCCTGTATGCAGCCTGGGTCCTAAGATGTTCCTTTTTTTTTATTTTTGCACTGCATCGGAACCTTCATTTGTATATATTGATAAAAGAAATCAAGGAAACGTTTGTTTTTCATTTTGAATATTCTGGCATTAATGTTATAATTCACTGGGCGAGGCAATAAGGCATCAAATAAGTTTAAAACAAGATAAAGAGAAGTTAAAGACAATTTCACAGGCGACTGTTGCTATATATTTACAGATGTATTCACATCTGGAATGCGGTTTGTTACAGTGCTTTAGAAGAATTGTGACTTTTTCATATTTGTCATGCTCCTCTTACAACTGTTTTTGTAATGTACAGAAGGAAGCATTTTGTATGTTTTGTATATATTTAAATATTTTAGTGCAGTTTATATTTATTTCTGTCATAAACTGTTAATGATTCATGCATACATTGACCAAAGATTTGGGAGCTCATGGAAGAAATAGCACTTGGCTAGTTCAACCATGACCCATTTTGTTGCTTCAAAGAGCATTGAGTTGTTCCATTGATGTACTGTGATGAAGTGAGGGTGGATCTTTTTAAACAAGGATTTCTGAAGCAATCTTATATACAAAGAGTGAGCAAGGTCATGATCACCAGCATCATCATGAACAGTAGAACCTTGGGTCTGGAATACATTCTCTGATCGACACTGTTACTTCTGAATGTTTTATTGTGAATTTTATTATGCATAAGTGCTTGAAAGAAGACTACTTTTTGATTTTATTTCTCTTTGATGTCATATAAGTTTTGTTCCAGTATGGTCTTTCCAAAAAATTATAGATCATCTTGCAGCATCTGTTTAGTTTAACTTTTATACTGGGACATCTACAGGAATCTAAAATGTGTCTGTGCACCACTCTCAGTGCAATAATCTACCATGGTCAGAAGACTTAAAAGCTTTATATCTGGGTAGTAACCATGAACAAAGTTGCATTTAAAAAAAGAAGATAAAGAATACCACACAAAAGATGGTAATGTCAGGGTTTCACAAAACATTCCTTGGATGTTAGAATTTGAGAACTAGAAATCTTATTTTAGATATTGCAATGCTGTGAAAACAAATGTCCAAAATTAATTGCAGTCTCTTTAAAGGCTGGCTTGACCATACTGGGAAAAATAACTTTTACATTACAACAGCAAAGCAGGAAACTTTTTGTCCAACCATTTTGCTTGCTTTCAACATATATTTTTAAATTCTACCCATGTAACAAATGTACGTGTAGATTTATTCCAATGAGTTTTTAAAATGTTTACATTCCAATTACACTGGAGCTATAGCATATTAGAAAACTGTGTTTATCACTGCAAATTGGTGTGAGGCAACTGTAAAACCATGTAGTGATGAGCATTACTGTAACAATGAAGAATGCTAATAGTAACACAATTACTTTTCAGTGTGAACATATTTCAAATCTAAAGTCTTTCCACTGGCTATTGTTTGTTTCCAACTAGACACATTACTGGAGAACACCAAAAAATAAAATGATAAAAAATCCTGTGGATTTAAAGATAATAAAGTAATAAAATGTGCATTTCTATGGCTTCATTCATTTATTAATTCTTCACACGTTATAAATGTATAATTTGCTAAGTAATTCATATTTATCATGTATTGCTGATACATAGAAAACTAGGGAAGATACTTTTTCGTGGGGTAGTGGTATTATTTTATTATTTCGCTGTCACTATACAGTAAGTTTTTCAGTGCTGACTAAATAACTTCAGGACTGCATAACAGTTAAATTAAGCTATTTACAGCCAATTATTCAGGTTGACCCCTACTCTCATGCACCGCCTAGAACATTTTCTGTGACGTAAAAGTCCCAGGACGGACCAATCGAAGGACGTTGCTGTTGTCGGGTATTGATGACGTCACCGCTTATCGGCAGTCGCCAAACACCCTGGGCCAGATAATGAGGAATCAAGGGGAGGTCATGGGCAGGAAGTTCATGGTAGTTTAACTATATTTTCCCGACGTCAGTCGTGTGGGCAGTGTGAGGTTTTTCACGCCCCCCTCGTGTTAAAACAAGACGAAAACAGACAACTCAGTGGGCGATTGCATGGGTTCAGCGTACATTGGAAGATTAGAAGGATCAGGGGAGAGCGCACAGCCAACATTAATGAGGCTCAACGGATAATTAAATTGAATGATATTTGTTTTTTATAAATAGTCACTGTAAGTTAGCATTGATTAAAATGAGGCTTTTACGGTTTCTTATGAAATCCGCATCAATCGAAAAACACATAGATTACTACTGTAGGTTTTCACCGTCGCCTCTTTCAATGAAACAGTTCTTAGATTTTGGTGAGTTTTGGGGAGCGGTGGGTAATTTGCTGACTTATTGTTTTGTTGTTTACATATAAATAGACGCGACGATGCAGTGTCCATTGCCATCTTTCACAGGGACGGAAAACGCCTGCGAAAGAACATCCTTCATGTTCCTGAGACAGGAGCTGCCAGTAAGGTTGGCCAACATCATGAAGGAAATAAACTTGCTGCCCGACAACTTGCTGAAAATGCCTTCTGTTATGCTGGTGCAGAGTTGGTAGGTTTGCGGAAACAAACCCTAACTTTCAGGCATCTTATAAATGTTCTGTAATAAGGTTTATAATGCTATTTTAATTTATTATTATTATTACTTGTCGTTAGCCTCCCTGCTTAATTGGCAAATTTTGTCGCTAGTAGTCCGGCAGCCCGTCTGTGAAATGTATCATTTGGATTTTTTTTTGTCATATTTTATTGAGTTTTTTTCCAGTTTTTTATTGTGCAAAAGGAACACATCAGTGCAGTTGTGCAATGTTGGGAAATGTAACATTTCAAGTTCCCGTTTGTCACATATTACATGATTAGCCCATATTGAATATCTCTTTTGAAACATTATAAGACGCGATTTATCTCGCATTTTTCACACCACCCACACCCCCCAGATCATATTTTATTGATCGATTGATAGTTTGACAAAATGTGCTTGTTTTTGCAGTTAGCCAAACTCAATGACATGGTGAGGAAAACCCATGACATTTTGAAAAGGCTGATAAATGCAATTTAATTATTGGGTCGGCAGGAGCTGTCATTTAGGGGACAAAATGAGAGGGTAAATTCTCTAACGGCAAAGAGAGCTATAGATTTGCTGTCCCTCTGTGACGATGTTCTGTCTGTGGTGTGTTTGCATTCAATTCAACATAGAGCAAAACAGTAATGTAAAGCTGTGGAGATACTCAATAAAGTAAATGGCAAATTCACAACCACCTGAATTATGTACATTTTTAAACATGCAAACGGTCACTAAATCACCACAAAGTCTAGTTATCGTGGATTTGGTCATGTGAATGCATTTTGATTGGGAGACACATCATGCATTATTATAAAGATAGTTTGAGCTAATAAATTGACTAGCGTGAAACCCAAAGCGTAACTTAATCCAACAGTTAATGTTAAATGTAATTAAATTACAATTTTATTTGAGAGCTCAAAATAAATTGAGAGCACAAGAAAAGTAAGTTGTGTGCAGATTTCAAGGATTTTGTGGGCTTGATTTAGTATTTTGTGGAAATGTGAAGTGATTTAGTATAATGTGCCCATGAAAAAAAACTGTGGCCTCTGTCTATGTCGGTAGTGCATCATTGACATCAAAATCTGAATTGTATGAATGATAATTCAGGATATGAACATTAAGACATACACAAATATATACTGGTAATCACTTAATTGGTAGGGAAAGATTGTGCAAGTTGGCATGTAAGTGGAATGTGCTATAAATTAATACAATGTCGTCATTCTGACAGCCTTCTAGTTGGAATTGCATATGAAGTGAGTGCACTCTTTATTCCCTTTAAGGTATATGCAAAGTCTTGAGGAAATACTACAGTTTAAGGATAAAGGCGCTGATGAGAAAGTTATATACGAGTGAGTAACCTAGATTTTCCATTTAATTGTATTTGAATTTAATTTACTTTTTTTTTTTTGTATATTAAATATTGAAATCACTTTGGCATCCCCAGTTTCACAGATGCTGTCATTAAGATCCGCAACAGACACAATGATGTCATCCCCACCATGGCCGAGGGGGTGGTGGAGTACAAAGAGGCCCACGGCATGGACCCGGTGACCAGCCAGAATGTGCAGTACTTCCTGGACCGCTTCTTCATGAGCCGCATCTCCATCCGGATGCTGCTGAACCAGCACAGTGAGCATCAGAGCTAGTAGACGCTAGGGCTGCATCCCAGTATGTTCACCAGGACTTTTGGCAACAGGCGTCAAAATTCCTCAATGCCAGCTTTTCGGTACTATACACACCTTTAGTTATGCCCACAATTTGGTAAGCAGATTGGTAGTACGCAAATAATGTTTATTAGATGTGTGTTGTGACGCCAACAATTTAGTAATCTGTATAGCATCATGATGTCCTTATGTTTGTTAAATTTGGTTACCGGAGCATGCCACATACTTCTGTTTTGGTACGTATATCATGGAAGCGATAAGCACTGAAGTGGTGGTGAAGAAAGGGGCAAGTCAGCAAACACATAATTTAATAAAAGAAGAGATATTGTGGATAAACGAGGTAAAAAGACTTCAATGGGGTGGGGGTACTTCTGGCAAAGTCCAACTCATTTATTAAACATTAGGATACGTGGAACTTATATAGATTACTAACTGTTTGGCGTCACAATACACCTGTTATTAATATTTTAGGTGCACTATTAATCTGCTTACCAAATTGTGGGAACAAGTAAAAGTCCGTATAGTACTGAAAAGCTGGTATCCGCTTGTGCATGCACCATATAATTGTGCAGCCCTATGCACCATATAATTGTGCAGCCCTATGCACCATATAATTGTGCAGCCCTATGCACCATATAATGGTGCAGCCCTATGCACCATATAATGGTGCAGCCCTAGCGGAGACCCTGCTTT
>JAABNY020000001.1:31540320-31557244 GCA_015164015.2 Brevimyrus niger
ACATGTTGATGCATTGACACAATGTGGCATGAAGCTGTACAGTATGATAAAGCATGAAAACATAAGAAATTTAGAAACGGGAGGAGGCCATTAATACTGTATCTGTGCGACAGAATATTACGGAGTTTGATATTGGGGGAACACAACTTAATAATTTAATTACAAAATTTTGTTTATCGGGTTTGAATGAATCTAAATTAAATATTGGGGGGTACACCCCCCCTGCCCCTCACTTCCAAAGGCCCTGTGTGGCATAGGAGCCATTGAAATGATGTCCAGCTCCTGAAAAAAAAAAAACATATTATTATTTCAGTCGGGACCAAACATAAACGTCAAGGCAAATTGATGACTTGGTCCTATATGCCCGCATCTACGACCGGGGGCTAGAACGCCACAACAGCATTTTCCACACTAAAAAGATATGTATAAAATTGGGCAGCATAATTCCAAGAGAGACCTTATGTGAAGGATGTGGAGAGTAAAAAAAAAAAAAAAGAGGATTTTCATATAAGATGGAGAGGTAGGGTTAGGGTAAGGTGCTTGTCACCCAAGTCGCACATAAGATGGAGAGGTAGGATCTTTAAAAACCCAGATAAAATTGGGGCAGCATAAATTCTGTGGGATTGTTGCGGGAAATGAAGAGAGCTTTCTGCAACTATAACATACATGTTTCCTGCGCCCCTGTCTCTGGGTATTTTAGATGAAGTTCAAAGTAAAAATCAGTTAGGTGATTCATTACCATTGGATCTACTGGAATGCATGGCACAGGATTGCAAAGGGACGCATTAGTGTTAATAATCTCCAACCCTGTCCATTTAGGGGTTCCATACAATGTAGCTTAGTGTGGTAAAGTGTGCTCTTATGAACAGTTTTAAAGTTACTAGGCCTGCATAGTATTTCAGTAATATGGCAAACCGGCGACTGAACTGGCCAGCCCCCAGCAAGGGCAGTAGTCTTTCTAGCGTATAAGTGTTTGATGGGACTTTTTTCATATTTTGCAGACACATTCTCTAAACACGTATTGATCGTGTGCATCTCAGCCTGTGCACCGGATATAACAAAATGCGACTTTGTTGAAAGATATTACAGCCAGAAAACAGAATTTGAAATATAAAGCTAACTTCACTACAGCGTGCAGCTTCGCGTAGCGTTAGCCGTCAGCTACAGGGAGAGAGACAGATGTGTGAAATGTTGGTTCTGACCGAAATGGCTTGAAAACCAATATTTCTAGACGTGTTTGTGACCAATAACTGGAAACAGCCAAGATGTCTTTTGTGCTGGCTAGAAGCGGTTCAAGCTGTGTATGAGGGGTGTTGAGTTTACATGAATATGTACTGCTCTGGTTAAATGTGTTGCTGTGTCATCTGTTATGTATACAATCATATTCATTGTATATGAAGGTAGACATTGTGGTACAAGATTTAGGGGCCTGGAGGAGAACAGCATGATGGGACTGTGGTCAAGCCGGGACTTGTTTGTCTGCGTGTGTGGTTTTTTTGAACATGTCTTTGTCCAAACAGAAAACTGGAAGCAAAGGTTGCGGGATTGGTGGGGGGGGAGGGCTTGTGAATGTTCCAAGAAAATTGGGGAAACGGGAAGATGCTCATTAGCTTTAGGGAACGTGTTCAGTCATTTCTAGGAATGGGTGTGTGACCCAGGTTTTGCATGGATAAGGAGTAATATGCAATAACAATGTCTAATGGCATTATTAAGGGAATTGGGTCACTTGTATATAGTTTTATTAAACAGTCCTCTAACAGTAAATAAGCCTCCTTCAGTTTAATTCATCAAAAGGTGGACAGCTGCGAAAATACTGTTTTGGCCAGAATATCAGACATGTCAGATATCAGACATCAGATTATAAAAATGGAGAAGGTTCTTGGAATACCAAATTTTTGCACCAGAACGACGATCACCGCTCATACAACGGGTGTTGATTCTGTTGACTGCATTTCAAGTGTATGGCCAGGTAGCAGATCATACACCATCTGTTGTATGTGTATAATGACATTTAAATTCTAGTCCATGAGTATAAGATGACACCAGTTTTTTAGATGTCATTTTTTTGGGGGAAAAAAACACCATGTTATATTTGGGCAAATACAGTGGTAAGGATAACCCTAAACAGATGGTAGCACTAATGCTCCCAGTAAGTGTGGCATTAAAAAGGTCTTTAAAAGTTCAGTGTTCTGATAACTGCATAAAGCTGGTAGGGGATGTGCTTCCCAGAATGCCATGCGGGCCACCATGGAGTTCTGCAGAGACAATGAATGCCCAGAAGTTCATGTACACATCACCCTTGGGAATGAAGACCTAACCGTTAAGGTACGGCTTTTCCCCGAAGTGACTTGGATTCATTCTTACTCCCCCCCACTCCCCCCCATATTTGAGGAAGCTTGTTTTCGGACATTGGCAGGTGAGCGACCGAGGAGGGGGGGTGCCCTTGAGGAAGATCGATAGGCTGTTTACCTACACCTACTCCACGGCCCCCCGACCCCGCATGGAGACCTCCCGGGGAACCCCCCTGGTGAGAGATCGCTGTCTTACTGCACTGCACTTATACTCTTGAGCATCGTATTTAGTCCAGATTATCCCAGTAAAGTTACAGCTGGGCGATATAACCAAATATTTTTTTCTTGTTAGTCACTATTAATAATTATCAGTAATATAATTTCGTTATTTCTTTACTTCAAGTCTCCGTTTTTGCATAGTCTGTTGACTCACAGCAACACCACCAACTTGCGTGACAGATTCTATTGGTTAGTTAATTCTCTTTATACAGTTAATTTTTAACTGTCAAATATCGCTGAAATGTCAAATATCACAATATCGTTCCGCCCTAAAAAACAATTACAAAATAATAAAAATACTACTAATAATTTCTATTTTATAGTTAGGGCTATTATGTACCACATTGTGTAAGATGATGTGGCTAAGTGGCGGGCTAACTGTTTTAGCAGCAGTTATTTTGACATAAAGGGATTGTAGAAAGTAAATTAAGTAAAATTATTCAAGTAAACTTGATGACCAAGACAGCCTGGGCTATTCTAAGAGGCTAAATGGCATAACTATGGCTAACCTGGAATTAGGGGGTGAGTCCATCACACCTGAATATCGTTTTTTTAAAAGTATTTACATTGCAGTCCGCCTGTGGTGATATTTAAGTTCAGCTTGCAATACTGTTTCTACACTTTTAGGCCTCGTTCACACGGACGTCTGTACCAGGCGTTTTTCTGGCGTTTGTGGCGCCAGGTGAGCGCCGACTGAACGGCGACCGTTTTTCTGCTCACTGGAGCAAATCAAAGCGTCCACATGGGCGTTCAACACCGCGTTCGGCCGGCTACGTGTTCAGGTGGCAACAAATAAACGCTGCATGCAGCGTTTTCTTGGCGTCAAAATCATTTTACGGAAAATGTGATACTCGTAATATCGGTATTGTACCAGCAGTGAGTTAATGAGCTGCTGGTACAATACCGATAGTACAAGTAACCCAAACCGAAAGATCAACTGGTGCTAATATTTTCGCTTATCTGCTTTCTCTCTTCAACTGGCTCTACTCATAGGGTTTAACTGTAGTTAATACGAAATGACAAAAGCTGTAGAAATATTTCAGCATAAAATAATGCGATATAAATAAATATAGTGTTACAGCAATTATGGGCGTAATTATCATTAAGCCTTGCAACCCCGATCATGATAAGCAGTGGGGAGGTTGATGGATGTGTGGACGTAAATAAAATTTACATAAATGCATCTTGGACCTCTAGCTTAAAAAATAGTTTACACACTGCAGCTGATCCCCCCCAAATTTAAACAAATAATATATAAACCCGCTTCTCTCCAATACCTCAACAGTACCGGATGGATTCGAGAGTACAGCATAACTTTGGCTACTTAATACCCGAGCGTCATACTCAGAAAACGGCGGCTGAAACACACACACCAAACCTGGAAAAAAGCACAAAAAAACTGAAAATGAAAGATGCAAATTATGCACGTTTGAAAGTAAATTTTCAATGTAAAACTAGAACTTTACAATGTGATTTCATCATCTTATTTAAACCTGGAAATATACATTAGGAACCTTTAGAGTAATTGCTGCCCCTTCGGGTAAAAACATGAAACTACAGATTGGGAGTCAGGCTGGTGTTAAACAGCGTCAAGCGAACGCCAGTGAAACGGCAATCGAACGCAGCTACAAAACGCAGGAAAAACACGCATGCCGTTCAGAGGGCGTTCATTTCGAACGTCCGTGTGGACGAGGCCTTCTTGTAGAGAAGCAGAACCTTCTTTCCTCCATATTGATGAGTAATCGAGAAGGAAAATCTTAATCTATGCTTTTTGATAATCGAGTAGTTGAGTTTCACAGAGTTATCGTGACAGCTCTAGTTGAAACTATGGACAAGTGCTAGGTCTACCAAAATAATATTTGGATTCAGAGGTACGTTTTGCACTATTATAAAGATTTAAAATACTTTTTAATACATTTATTTCAGTAAAAAACATATTTGCACACTTTACTGCAGATTCTGGCTTTGTGGCACTTTCTCTTTAGGCATGAAAGACATTACATTTCATTAACTTGAAAATTAGACCGATCGGCATAACAAATTGGGGGCACAAAAAAGTCAATTGTATGTATATTTTAGGGAATACATGAACTCTATTTAATATTTTGTCAGAACGTGAAGTAAATTGTGTGAAGACTTTAATACAACATACTTGTCCATGCCATGTTATTGTATCCAGTACAGTTTTGTTGGTGCAGCCTTTCCAAACATACTTGTTTTTCAAAGCATTATCAAAGTGTCCCAGTTTAAATGGATTTGTGCTTCTTGTTCACAGGCTGGCTTTGGTTACGGCCTGCCCATCTCACGCTTGTATGCCAGATACTTTCAAGGTGACCTAAAGCTGTATTCCATGGAGAGCTATGGCACCGACGCAGTGATATACATCCGGGTAAATTGGCTGGCTCAATGAATTGTTTGATTTTAAGACTATTCCTTTAATTTAAATATAATTTTGCTATGATATTTAGCTTAAACAGTGTTCAAGCACGCCCCCTCACGTTTGTACGTAGGCATTATCCACAGAGTCCATAGAGAGGCTTCCGGTCTACAACAAGTCCGCCTGGAGACACTACAGGACGATTCACGAGGCCGACGACTGGAGCGTGCCCAGCAAAGAGCCCAGGGACGCAGCCACTTTCCGAGGATCCTAAGCCCGAAGCTGGAGACGCAGGGACAGAGGGAACGAGAGACCTTTTCCATTATTCATAGTTTTCCATGAGCGAGTGATTGACACGTTCCCTTAAGAACAGAAAGGGGTTTCGGCCTTGTTTTAGCATATTCAGCTGCCTACGCCTTACGGGTGTTTTTTTTTTTTATGCTACCATTATGATACTGTGAGTGTGAAAATGCAGATTTAAGTTTTTTCTTAAGATATGTGAATTTTTGCTGTAGTGGTAACCATTTCCACGGTCGGACATTTTAGACATTTCTTTTGCTGCGGCTGAATAAGCGGCTCACCTGTCGGGATCGATTCGCAGTGCGGGTACTCAAACACACGATGAAAGCTGGACTCAATGCGCTTGCCAATTCTAGCTACGAAGTATTGTCCTATCGGGGCTTTTGGGCCTGGGGGTTTCTGTTGTACCCCTGCCCTCTGTTTCAGGTACATTTTTTTTTTTATCTAGAAATGAATATTTCTTGCCTCGAACACATGGGAATATTTGCCTCTGAGCTGGCATTTAAACCCTGTCCCCACAGAAAGCCACATTGATACCCACAAGATTTTAACAGATAGACTCTACAATGCTGGTATGGTACTATTGCCCAAATGTTGCTTTAAAAATTTTCTTTCAATTCCGAACTAGTTTTGATGTGCAAAGGTCATATGGCTTAACATTTAACAGATTAATGTAGCTAGAGGGTTGTAATGTTTTCATTTACCGGTATCTGTTTAATAAGCTTATATAGTATTATCCATGTATGGTGTCTTCAGGGCAAGAAGGTACTTTTGATAAGTAAAAATGCACAGTTTCCCATTTTTCTCTCTTTGTCATATTCAATTGTACTGTGAGGAAGATATTTTGGGGGTATGGGATAGACAGAATTTTTAAAAATATCTTTTCAGCTTGTCCAAAATCAGTAGAATATGTATATAAAAATACCATGTAGGCTACAGAACAATGGGTATCTTCTGAAGGTCAAACATTACTGTATTTTGGAACACGTGCATCCAAAATACTGTTAGCCTAGTCCACATTTCTAATGCAAGCATACCTTAAGCCCTTTTAAACACTTACCTAATTCCAACAAATCTCCTAGTCTTCTATGTTTATTCTCTTAATAATTGCATATTGACCAACAGTAATTCATTAGACTAAATGAATGCAATATTAGCAATAGCATGCAGCTAGCCAGCTGGTTTCATTTGAGTGGCTAGCAGATGATATCGTAGCTTTGGCTCAGTTCCAGTCTTACATGCGTAAACAGCATCTGACTTTTAACCCAGACCATGTTTATAAAGCACTCTGACTCAGTGTGATTATGACCTGGTCTGGTTATTTCAGATGCTGGTGTATCAAAGATGTGATGCAGAGCTTGCTAAGTAGTGCTTTTGCTTCCAAGTTTGAGGCCGTTACTTTTGTGTTCCCATGTTTAAACAGCGACACCACCAGATGAGAAAATTAGTTTATTAGTGTAAACCTGTACATTATCAGGGAAAAGAATTGGCTTACTTATCGGGGAGCATAATTTTATGGCCATCTAGCAAATTATATATTAAGGTGTGTGTAAGTCATACATGTACAATTATTAATTCCATGTATACAAATGATGTTTGTGGTTATATACACTTCTAAACAAAAAAGGAATGTGGAAAAAGCTGACGCGTCTTCCCCTGTTCAACAGGGGCTTGCATGCGATGGAGTCTGGCTGAGTACCGCAGTTGTGATTGAGTATTGGCTGAGTACCGCATTCGTGATTGAGTATTGGCTGAGTACCGCGTTCGTGATGGAGTCTGGCTGAGTACCGTGTCCGTGAAACGTCGTCTCAGGGGAACGCTGACTTCGCTGGCGTGCAGAAAATCTTTTTTAAACAGAAAAGCAATTCTGTTCTGACTTCTACGTAGTAGAAAATAAGACCTACTTACCTCTACTCTAGTCAAAGTTAACATTACATAGCTAACTATGCATATATAACATTTTATTTGTACATTTAAAGCCATTTTGCATTTTAAAGACAATTCTTTCTTATAACCTTTACAAAACTCATGTAAGAAAAGATCTGTACATAAGTATGTTACTTCTAAAAAATACAATATAAAACATTTGAAAATCAGGATTTAGTCTATAGTGGACGGCTCCATTCTCTGGTAATCTCTTTCAGGGATAAAAGAACTACAGTAGTACATAAAATATTTAAAAGATATTTCAGATTAAAGACATTTGTTGAGCAGTACTGAGAGCTTTTTGACCCGTGTTGATATTTTATTTGAAGATTGATATTTTAAAAGCCAGAATCCTTTCATTTTATTACCAATGCACTTTAAGTCCAGGTCAGCCACCTGATTTGGAGCATGTGTTGTAGGCTTGGGCCACACTGGCCTGGAGATCAGACTGAAGGGAAGAGGGTCAGGCAGCGACTGGAGCTCACCAGTCAGAACGCTGGTCGGGATGCATGCCCTGGAGGAGCGCTCTATCTAACATGGTCACTGGAGGTGGCAGCCATACCATCACTGGCCAGATCTGACTGCAGCGTAAAAATCACCGCTTGCTCAAAATGGACATATCTGGAACATTCCTTACTATTAACTGCTACGACTGAGAAATGAAAAACAGGTAATGCATACAGTGAGGATTCGCCTAATCTGCTGAAGTAGAACCTGTATTTGTCAGAAACCTCAAGGTTGCGGGATGCGGCCCATCGTGGCGGTCCAGCTCGCATTGGAGCCGGGGGAGCCTCAGCAGGAGGAGTCTGTGCTGACGGGCAGCTTCCCGCTCCATAGCGCTTCCTTCTCCCTCTTTTCTCGCAGTTTCTCCAGCTTCTCCTGAGCTTTCCTCATGTCCTTGAGCTTTTTCTTGATGGTGGCACGGTCACTCTGGCTCAGAACTCCCAGAGCCTGAAAAAGAATGAGCAGCTGAAGTGATGCTTGGTTTTAGTCACTGACTAATCAGCTGCCAACATTTAAACTCAATGTTCCAGGTCAGGCATCCACAAATAATAGGACATAAGTAACATTTCACATATATTAATTCAGTCCACTAGGTGGCAGTCAAGTACATATATTTATACCAGTTATTACAAGGCCGACATATACAATGTATTAAAATTATTTCTCTAGTTTATATTTACCTCCCTTGATGCAACAACTATAACTATCAGTAACAATGCTGCTGAATCCAGGAAGCCATTAAGAGGACCGCATCCCACCTTCAGTCTGTCACTGTCCAATTGCAGAAGCTGCTGCCCATCCACACCCTTGGCTGTGAACTCTTCAATGTACTGGTCCATGTTCATGCCCATCAGCCAATGGCAGACCTGCGTTGTAGTCCAATCTGTGACAGGCCGGTTCTGCCACTGGTATTCCTTCCCTGGGAGTGCTGGCTCATCATCTAAAGTCTGTGGCGCACCACACAAAAACATGCGCAGTTAGAGAAACAGCACTGTCAGTTACACTGCTCAGCCACATTTAACTCTATATGAATGGCTAACAAGTTAGTATTATGTAACGCACATGTACATAATTCATTTATAACTACAACCATCTCCCCGATCTTTCTCTCTTAGCGACATGGCGTTTACCTGAATACAAGGGATGTAATGTTACTACAAAAGGTATTGTTTGGTACAAATCTCAGTTCACATTTTGATACAACTTTGGTACAGCAGAGAACATAGAATTTGTCTGCAGTTTTAATAATAAACACTTCAAGAACGATTACGGACAGCTGTGACCCAGAGAGTCAATATGCCAGTTGATGTGTGCGGACAGCAAAACTTAAAAGTCATTGATTTGCACATTATGTAAATAAATATAGAAATACTTCAAAAATAACATGGTATCATCATCATAATGATGAAGTGAATCCTGTGTTTTCTGGTACTGAGTATGGTTGCATGTCGGTAGTGACAAACACTCCTACAGCCATAACTTTTTTTTTGAGCGCAATCTGAATTTCCTGGAAAAGTGCAGTAAATGCCACGGGGAGAGTCATTCGCATGGGCTGTTCCTTGCCTTGTTCCAGTCGTACGTTCTGGGGACGTCGTCTCTAATGTTAGCATGTCGGATGCGCTTCCAGCAACATATCAGAGCTCAGTATAACAGATGTGACGGACAGCCTCCATCTTATCAACTCCTCTACAATTTCTCCAAGTTACTGATTATGACTGCCGCAAACTCCTCACAGCCACAGTTAACACGTGTTCCGTGCTGGACATCTTTTAATGGAATTTAGGTTCCGCTTGTGTCAATTACTGTATTTGTTTCATTGTGTGTTCCAAATATGATGTAACCGAATCACATGACAAATACATGTACCGTGATGGCCCTGCTAAATATGTAAATGCAGCAGCTCATAATCCAATGATAATATATAAATCTCAAAAATTAGTTGGCATCATTACTATTAAACCTTTAACTAGGTTAGTCCGACTGAGATTTAAAACCTCTTTTGCAAGAGGCCTGACTAATATAAGCAATAATAAAAATAGTTTAACACACAGGAAAAAAAGAATATATAGGACAAATGGTATAGAAGATGTATAAATAAAATGAATGAATGAATGAATAAAAGAAATTAATATAATGGAACGTATCACACATATGTACTTTCCTGGTGCAGGTGTTTCACTTGGGCCTAACCCAGAAGCTATGTAGGTTTCAATCTATTTCAATGTCTGAGTAAATGATACTCCTCCAACACTACAGATCGGATCTCAACGCAGGCGATCGCTCTCCACGCTGCTGGGGAATGTCAGGATCGCGCACGCATCATAATACGCCCAGCAACCCGGCATCTCAGCCTATTCCAAGCCAGCGAAAGTGGTGAAGACGCCCGCGTGAGACTGAAGGTGCGCATGGTTCTGTGCACCCAAGAAGCTCCCTGGTCTGCAGGAGGGGGGTGGGGGGGCGAGTTAATTAGAGCAGGTTAAAATCTGGAGCGCGCCGAGAAGAGAAAAAGCAGGTCAGCTAAAAAGAGAAAGGTTTGGACAAGCTCTCCTCCTCTCGCACACCCTCTTTTAGACACTATCACCTGGGGCATTAGCTCCTAAGAAGGCTACGTAACCTTAAAGGTATTGACAAGAGCTCAGAGGCACGCAGACTTCCGAGATGACAGTGGTGAGACAAGGAGACTGATCCAGTTATGCACGACAAATGTGGATGAGACTGAACTTAAGACATTTGATGGAACTCAGGTGACCAAAGAAATTAAGAGTAACATGCTTGCATTAATACTGAAAATTTTAACAAAATGAACTTCTTCGTAAATATTCACACGCAAGTGCACCGAATCCGCCTCTGCCCTTCAATACAATTCAACCACAACAACCAGGCAGGAGCTGTTTGTCAAGGGTGTTTTCCCAGCGCCTACTAAACGGGTGGCAAGAGTGACAAGGAAGACTGAGCTAGACTCTCTACCATTCACTCACCTCATTGGAAGAGAAGGTCAGAGTGTGTGAGCGCCCCGACAGACAGGGCTCGCCCACCAGCCCTGCCAAGCCCAAATCAGGACTTCCAGGGTTTGAATCATCTATGACTGAAAAACTCTGGAATGGGTGGAAACAAGCAATGGATTAAATGGACAGAGCTACTTGGCACACTGTTTCAGGCTCTACAGGGCTGAGTGAAATGAAGCACTCTTCTGAAGAGCAACTCGGCAACTCCTAAGACAAAGCAAAGGTGTAGTGCATAATTTGGGCCTGTTCCCTCTGCCCCAGTTTGTTGTGCTCAGCTCTGCAGTACTGACAGTATCGTATAGGGGAGATTGGGGTTAGCAGTGCTGGCTAATTCAGGTCCAGAGAGTAAAAGTCCAGACCAACCAGTTGAGTACTCTGTGACTGTGACTGTTTATGCTTAGCTGGTTAGTTGAAACAAAATCCCGGTCTGGACTTTTACTCTCTGGACCCGAATTACCCAACTCTGGGGGTTAGTTGGAACTTTTAACAAATGCCTCCATAGTACAAGAACTTGAATCGTTTTTGAAAAAATGTTTGTTCCACTGCAATCATGTAAATCCAAGTTAAAAGTGCTGCATATCAATACTAACTAACCCGGTCCTTGGGGGCCTTCAGACAGTCCATGTTTTTGCTCCCTCACAGCTCTGGGAGCAAAAATGTGGACTGTCTGTGGGTCCCTGAGGTTTAGGTTGGGAAACACTGCTCTATATGATTAACCTCAGACATGATTATATCTGGTGTTCCATATTAACGCCACTATTGGGGTTAGCTGACACATGGCATGGAGTATGCTGGAACGAGCCTCATAATTCAGGTCATGGCAGAAGAAAGCACTGAAAACTCCTTATAGGTGATTTTTTTCATGTAATTTACTTTATTACTATGCATTATGTAACATGTTCTAACTAAACCCCCTATTAATAACCCAACTAGCCCCAACCAGTCATTTGATATTTGTATGTGTACCACACAAAACTTCTAGTGACATATTTGGTCTTATTCTGTAGCTGCTAGAGTGTAAAGAATGAATGAGTTAATTAATCTATTGACAGTCATCATAGAACATTTCTCAAGGAAAGAAATTACTCCAAGTGTCAGAAAATATAAAAACCTTTCTCCTGTGGCCAACTTTCAGTTCTTGTTCAGGAAACATATACGGTGATTGGACATTGTTCTTGTCTACCCCTAGATGGCAGCACCTCCCAAAACGGATGATTACTTTGTTTCAAAATTTCAGTGTTTTGAAAAACTCCTTGTTCCAACTAACCCCACTCACCACTCATCACAACCCAAATCAGAAAAACCAACCAAACCATGGAATCAAAATATGGAAAGACTACAATGAACCGTATCGTTCTCTATGAAATCAAGAGGCCCCCATTTAAATTTTACTGAAAAATTAAAATCTGGTACTGGTACAGTTTTACACATTTGTATAATTTTAGATCATAAGGATAAATAAGTAGTACCCTCCAAATAAATTAGGAATTTTCCGAAAATATTTGGAGTAGTTCTGGTTTAGAAAAGATGATGATTTGATTTCATACACAAGGCTCCAGCGTAGTTAGTGCCATGGTGGGGAAGGAGACCGGCGGCCTGGAAGCGCGCGGAATAACCTTACATAAACTGCAACGGGGGCGCCTCAACGTTCCAGGGTGTCCGCGTTAAGGATAATTCTGTTCTGTGCCCCGTAATAAAGCAGCAGAGCTATTCTGGTATCTACTGGGGCAGCAACACCAAATACAGGATGGAACCGCATGGTACCACAGAAGAGCAGCACAGCGCTTTTTTAATAAGCAGCTTATGATGCGATGCGATGGATGGGACGTAAACCCTTCGCTATATCCTTACATCTTTACAAAATGCTGAAATACGCTCTTCTGTTAGATGTTGCACCAGCAGGCCTGATCCCATATTTTCTCTTTTAAAATTAATACCGAATACAATGGTACCTTGGAACATGAACTTAATTCGTTCCTGAAGGCTGGTCAAGCTGCGATTCAGTTCCAAGTCGAATTTCCCCATAAGAAATAATGTGAATTAATTTAATCCGTTCCAGACCCCCAAATGATAGGCTATTTAAATTGAACTACCTACCTAACTAATGATAAATAGCATTAACAATTAATATAAACCTAATAGACACATGAAAAGCACACATACAAAAGCAATAAACATAAAATAAATGACAATCCCACACTTGGAAGCGAGAGCGGACACACGTGCACCGCCTTCAAGTCTCGCTGTAATTCTCTTTTTAAGTTCTACAGTTACTCTCACTACAGTAAGTTCTACAGTTACTCTCACTACAGTAAGTTCTACAGTTACTCTCACTACAGGAAGTTCTACAGGTACTCCATGAGATGGAGCGATTCATAGGCATCAGCATCCCAGTAGGTCTGCTTATTTCAGCTCATCAGAGACACGTCTTGATATGAACAAGGTTTAACTGGTCTGTTTTGTTTTGCCCTGTTTTCGGTCAAGTTGCGGTAAAATGTTTCTCAGCTGACCCATTCAAGATTCAAATTGGTCGGGCCGAACGTGCTTCGGCACATACAAGTTTCAGCAGGAACGGCTGCGTTATGAGGCACAAGTAAAAAAAAAAATTCAACACACCTGTTTGACTTGGTCAAGTTATGAGGCGTTCAGGTTCCAAGGTTCTACTGTATCTTGTTAGTAGAGTGGCTAATAAACAAACCACTTCTTGTTAGTAGCTGCTTAACTAGCTCTCCTCTACTGCCATGAGCTAATCATCCAAACATCTATAACCTTCTAATTACTAAGATAAAAAAAATATTCATACTGTACCAGATCTAAGGAACGACTGAATAAGGAAGACCAGGACAGGTTTATCTGTTTAAAAAGAGTGTGTCTCAGTGAGATGTACTTCTCATGTGTCTTCAGCTCCTTCCTATTAACAGGCCGTAATGGTTAATGCTGTCTGCTTTGTAACAGAGTCAGTACAGTATTCCATAATGTTGAGATATCTGAGGAATATGGGAATGCTTGGTGATCGAGTCGCAGTCGTATGTTCATTCTGGCTTCTGTTTCCTGTGCTCTGGAGGAGCCTATCAGTCCTTCTCTGCAAGCTCAGGTTACTGTCTGTTGTAATGGAGACTTGGTCAGATCCAGAAACCCGGTGAGTCCGACCCTGTACGGGCCGAATGGGGGTGGGGGGCATGATTTTAAATTGCACTGTCATTACCATGCTTCTGTTTCATTCTAGTGTTTTCAAGGCAGGTGAAAAACAAGTTTAATGGCTAGGTACTGAACCAAGGACCATCCAACCCGAAACATCAGAAAATGCTAAAAAAGATCAGCCTATGGTCACAGCCTCGCTGCCACAAATCCCAAAACAAACTCTCAGAACTGGTTTCGGCATGAAAAGCCATAACATCCTGACAGTAAAAACTGAGCAGTAGTCCGCTGTCAAAAATTAATCATTCATGATTTATAAAAATAGGTCCACCAAGCACCAAGGACTCTGCATAATTAAGCTTAATTAGTTATGGATGAATGAGCCATAAATTATTCCAACAAGAGTGGACTCAAAACAAAGAATATTCCTTACGATCATACAACCTGCACTCAGGAATGCGTCAGGCTCAACTGACGCTCTATACTTGTATTTTCTTGTATTTTACGAGACTGAGTTTGTTTGGTCAGGATGGTCCCACAACACTTTCTCTCCTGAGGGTTTCCATGAAACGTGTCCTCAATGTGACAACAAAACCAGCACATGGACCGCTGGACACACACGTTCAAGTTGCACTGAAGGGACAAAAGTCGTGAGACACGGGAACAGGCTCCGCTGCCTTTTCCTCTTCAGCGGTATGCAAAGGCATCCATTTTGAATACCACTAACCTTGCTTTTTAGGTCCTGGTTCTGTTCAGTGCCGAGCTCTTCGACCGCTCTAGACAGGCTGGGACTGGTGGACGGCAACTGCCTGTCCCTGTCCCCAAACCGGAAGAAGGGCATGCAGTTGGGAGTGGACGAAAGAGTGTCTGAGGGCGACAGGTCCCCGGGGCTCTCCAGCAGGTCACCTGACCCCCTGGGCAGTTAAACACAAATACCTACTTAGTACTGTCCATGGAGACTCCGGGAGTCATGGAAAAAGGGGTGTGGCAAGGCAATGAACATCATCTCAGCTACCGGCTGTCCAGCGATCCTCTCGGCGTGTCCTTCCCACGCTTCTTCCCTTTGCCGCCAGACTTGCGAAAGCCGCTGCCGTTTCAAAAGGATCAGACAAAAGTTCACGGTTTTGACAGGCAGCTCCTCGGACGCGCGGAAGTGAACGTTGACGTACCCGAAATCAGGGAACCAGCTCTTCGGCTTGGCTGCGGACGAGGCGTCACTGGTGTCGTCTGTGGAGAAACGAGGACGTTTACAGCCACTTCGTTTTACTTTAATTCATAATGTCTACCAGGCTCACAACTGAAAACATTGATGTTAGGAACCTTTGAGGAGGCATGGAGCTGTTCTGAGGTCACCAACTATCCGTTTCCATAAGAATGAGCTCTACCTTTGATCTCCTTCACTTTGCCCTTGGAATCACTCTTTTTGCCACTGGACTGGAGCTCTAGAGATTTGCTGGGAGATGAAGCTTCCGTAGGAGATGCTGTGCTGGGGCTCTCAATGCTCTCTGTGCTCCCCCTCCTCTGGGCGGGCTGGACCATGTTGGAGGACATGCTGGACGGCTGGGCTTTTATGCCGGATTCGCTCCCCAGGGTGGGACCTCCCTGCTGGTCAGCTGTACTGAGCACTGGCACCAGTGAAGGTGAGCTTGCCTGGCCTCCCTGTTGGGCAAGCTCTGTCTCGCAAGCTTCCTCTTTTTCATTCGCCTGCGGAGACAAGATGGCAGCTTCGGGAACCTGAAGCCTGCCCCCACCCCTAGCAATGTACTGTAGCACCTCCCCATCGTTCTCCTGGCAGAGCGAAATGTGTACGGTCGCATCCGGGAGAAGTGAGAATGACCTGGGTCTGGGAGCAGAGCGATTGGGAAGCAAACACCCCGAGCCCAGGCCTGTGTAGGCGGGTTCGTAAGGTGAGCGGCGGGTATCGGAGGCCTACCCGTTCTTGGCAGGGGGAGTTCCCCAGTGCCTCCCTGAGTTTGCGTGATGGTGGCTGGCGCCGGGATTTCTGAGCAAGCTGGCCCTTGGCCCGGTGAGCGCTGATGTCCAGAAGTGGAGTTTCAGGCACCACATCTCTCCAGTTGGGGTCTGCAGAGGAAGCCAAGTTACACTTCACTGCCAAGCTATGAAGGAAAGGCTACAGCCAGCTCAGAGGGGGGCCCAAGCTGCCCCCTCACCCACATTTGCCATTTCTGCCTCTCACCAGTACCAGTCGATTTCTTGTACTCACCACATAGTGCAGGAAGTCACATTAAATTCAAACACATAAAACTTGCTAAATTAAACTCTGTGGAATTATACCATGTCGCTCCTCTATTCAGAGGTGGACATTTCAGGTCCAGAAAGTAAAAATCCAGACCAGGATTTTGTTTCAACCAAACACTTGAGTACTATATGACTGCGATTCTTTATGCTCAGCTGATTGGTTGAAACAAAATCCTGGTCTGGTTTTTCACTTTCTGGATCTGAAATGACCACCTCTGCCTCTATTGAAATGACTATAAACATCACTGCAGTCTGCCCTCCCAGAACAAAGTGCCTACAAACCATGTACTGAATAAAGGGCTGGACGACGTGACCCGTTGCGCTATATGTTTAATGTGGTGTATGTCGGCGCATCGTGTTATCGCAACTTTGAAGACGACAAGAAGGCAGTGTCTGTTTAAAAGACCGGGGACATCAAAAGTGAGGGAATATTTTAAGAAAAAAACAAACAAAAATAGTTGTGGTGTTTCGGACCAATACCGATAAACAGATTTTTGTCTAGTTTCGGTAATATCCATACTAATAACCAGCTAATCTTTCAGCTACTTTCCAAGCATTGGGGACAGAGCTCCCAGCAGCCAAACTCGCTGCACTTGCCCGCATAGATCGGTGGAATAATGGTACATCGTTTTTCACAATGTGGATAATGAATGATTGGCCCGCGTGCCAGATTTAATGATGAGTAATCAGAATGCTGTGGGCCAGTACTTTGAGACCTACAGATGGTGAATGAGGTTATGGAATCCCTTGTCCGCTACTATAAAAATCATATACACTGCTCAAAAAAATTAAAGGAACACTTTTTAGTCAGAGTATAGCATCACGTCGGTTAAATTTCTGGTATA
>JAABNY020000001.1:31557344-31572893 GCA_015164015.2 Brevimyrus niger
TTCCATTAAAAGACTTGGCATCCTTTTGTTCCTAAGACATTGCCCTGTCGTTATTTGTATAGATATCCAACTTCATACTGAGATCTGATGTATCTAATGTGTTTCTTTAAAGTGTTCCTTTAATTTTTGTGAGCAGTGTATGTTTTTTATATTATGTGTTTATATATAATTGTGTTGCTAACTTTGAATATTGATAAAGTTTAATTATTGGCCAGCAATACTGGCCAAGACTGACACATCGGACTGATTTAAAAAATTTTTTTTTTACAAATATCAGTTGTTACTGAAATATTGTACGTTGTGTTCAAGTGTTACTTAAACTGGTTTTGCACTAATTTGAATTCATTATTTTAATTTATTTGGAAAGATTTTTGTTTTGCATACCTTATTGCATTTCATTAGGCAATACAGTGGTACCTCGGTTGTCAAATTAACTAGAACTCGAATTTCTTGAAAGTCGAACAAACCAGTTTGACCTAAAACTCAACCTGAATATCAGAAGTCAAACCGTGAACGCTGACCTAATATAAACTGTACGCGCCAGGAAATGAGTCAAACTACAGTGCAATTCTTACTTGAATGCCTTTTTCAAAGACTGGACGATTAACCAAATAAAGCAGCACAACATTACAGTAACTAACAATAAATAAACCACTAACTTGTGTGTACTATTAGAGCATTTATGTCATTTATTTAAACTTTATTTTACCAGGTAAATTAACCGAAAACCAGTTCTCACTGCTTTACGTGATATTCGGGAGAAATAGCAGATTACGCATCGGAACTGCCTGGGATACAAATGTCATGCGTGTAACTAAACTTTTCAGCCAATAAGGGCAAAGGTGTGTCTTCACGGAGGCGATTCCAGTTTGTGCAGCTGGGTGAGAGGTCGCAATGCATCCAACCATAATGCATTGCGTCAGGATCATTGCTTTAAGCCAGCGCTGTAAGAAAGTCGAACGCACCCAATGACCGGACTGGGGCAAACAAACTGAAACGCGGACTTAATACAGAGGACTAATGACAACAACCAGAAACAGCTGATCACATGGGGACCCCACATGAAGTTAACGTGGGGGTGTGACACACGGAAGGAGCGGACGATCAGGGCAGGACAGCGGTAATGTTGGGATAAGATCTTTATCGTTTTGGAAGCCATTAAGAAAAAAATGCTCTTCTTATTTTATCCTGTTAAATTTGTGTTTAAATGCTAATAAAAAAAAAAATTATAAAATTAAAAAAAAAAAAATTAAAAACATAGGTTTTCCATTATTTCTTTATTATTTCATTAATTATTCAATCAAAACTTGAACTTTTTAGGATTCGATCTGGAGTCCATAACGGATTAAGTTTGAGAACCGAGGTACCACTGTAAATTGTTGATATTCTGATTGTAAGAGTGTATTGATGAATTTTTGATACTAATTGCATTTTTTCATTGGCGTTTTCAACAGATTTAACATTAGATTAGTCTAAATATAATTGAAAAAATAATCACTGGATTACTTGATACAAAAATAATCATTAGGTGCAGCCCAAGACTGAATAGTAAAAGGAAACAGCATGTGGAATCGGGAAGGAGGTATAAAGGTCACATGACTGTTTATTTGTAGTGATCTTTCCTTCATTCCCTGGCTGTTTGCATATATAATGGCGTGGGTTGCATTGTAATCCAGATTCGTCATCTTATTTATCCTGTTCCTCTTCTCTTCCTGCTGAAGCAGGTTTAGTCTGACATCCCCTACGCAGTCTCATCCAATCTTCTCTCTGCACAATTCTACCATTTCTCCCAGGAAATGAAGACCATGGCCTTTCCATTACACCATCACGTCCTACCGGACTGGCCATTCCTGACCGGCCAATCGGAATCTTCACATCCATCTGCCATGTCCTTGCTGGAAGGGTGGCCCCAATGCCCGCCCTCAGGGGGCAGGGGTTCCAGGACAGCAAGCTGCAGAGACACCACATTGGTCCGTGAAGCTCTCCCACCAGCTCTCCCACAGCAATCCACTAGACCACATAGTCATCATAGATACAACGTTGCAGGATGATATCAGCAGTATCCTTTTACCTCACAGTGTCGTGTGTCCCTCAGAGCTGATCCTCTCTGAGAGCTTACCTATGTGGTTACACTGAAACACCTCCCTTGCCCTGTATGGTTTCCCTCAGACACTTAACCATACTTCACAGAGAGCCCCTGCTCTGCTGCCACTTTGTACACATTCAACTTTGGAACTGCACCCTCTGCTGCAGCTGATCTGCACCTTCACAGCAGTCACTCGTTCGTTTAATCTTTACCCGCTCCTTCAGTCTCTCCATATGCTCCGCGTGCTGCTTCTCCTTCTCATCCAGAGCCTTCTCCAGCTTCTCCTCCTTCTTCAAGAACTCAGTCTCTCTAGGGGGGGAAAAAGCAACAACAGGCGGATATCATTAGACCCAGCCGAGCGTTTAATGAGCTGTGAGAAGCCATAGGAAACCATTTTTAAAATGCAGCGAGTAACTCAAACAGCCATACAAACATGGAGTGACAGACGAGTTAAGAAGGGCTGGTAAACCTGGAAAACATCTCCTTTTTGAATAATGAAGAAAAACATTCAATGCGTAGGGCATTGCCCTAAACATCCAGACTACACCCATGCTCAGAGGCACACATACTTCTGCTGGTACTCCTTCAGCAGTTTCTTAGCCTTGTTGTACTTCTTCTCCAGGATCTCATACTGCTTCTGGGTTTCCACCAGGTGCTCATTGACCGTTGTGACGAGGGCCTGAGCCTCCAGCCAATACTCTTCTAGTTTGCCGATCCTGTCATTGTTCTCCTGTATGTCATGCTCTAACTGGGCCTGTCTAGACTCCTGTGATATTCTCTCCTCCTCTGATTTTTTCAGCTGTACAAACACACAAAAATCACAGACGATTACAGAAAACATAACATAACACCATGCCATGGTCATGGTTTAGCTTGTTTAAATGTGTTCATGTCTTTTTAGAGTGAAATGAGCCCCAGCTCCTCAAAACACCAGCTGACTTACCTTCTCCTTTAATTGGCTGAGCTCTGCAGTGGCTACACTATACTTGAGCTGGAGCTGTTGATATAAGGAGAAGGAGGGAAGACAAAGTAACGGTGTCTGCATTCGGATTCATGATTTAGAGCTCGTCTTATGCTAAAAGCTCAGCATGAAGTCTAAACTAACAGCTACGTTTTTGCAATAATGGAACAATAAGAAATGTAAAAAATGCTATTTTTACATCACACACGACTGTAAAAGTACATGGTTTATGACAGGCAGCTAGAAACAAGGCCAGAGCTGTACTTCCTAAATGCAATCAAAAAGTAATTACTGACTTTACCTCATTGTATGTAAAAGCAAGCTGAGTAGGGGCCATTTTTGAGGAAGAAAACATCTCATCTCCGGGTTCATTCATCTTCACCAACCCCTCCGGTGACCTCGAACCATGGACCATGCCCTCCCTCTCGAAGTACTCCTCCTAAACAAAACCATAACCAAGGCCTGAGTGCAAGGGACGCCCATGGAAACAGAAGGAAATTTAGTCAAGCTGGCAAGCCACAGGGTTACCCCATACAAAGAAGGAGAGGGGTTTCTAGAAACAGGCTAATGAGAAATCAACCCAGACTTATCAATGTGCCCCATTGCCCAGACCAGGAGAAAGCCACATTCCTTTATGGTGGAGGCCTAGAAAATAGCACAACATGCCAACATCAACTCATATTGCGGAATACATCAGCTCTTGACCAGATCAGGATTCAGATAAACTATGACAGAGTTCCAAATGTTCAGACTTTTTTGGTTCTGTGGCTGAGAAAACGACTAGAAAACCAGCCTGCTGTAGAAGGCACAGGAATACCTACCACAATAACCCCTAAACGTTGAGCAACAGTATCAGTGTTGAGCAAACACTGCCCTTGCTCACCTGTCCTAAAAGGGACTAGCCCAGAAGTGACATTCCCAAATGGTAACTGCACTAAGAGTAAGCTATGCGGGATGGCACCATGGGCAGAGCTACAGCCCTTACCTGCTTCAGTAGACTCACCTCCCTCAGCTCATGGGCCTCATCAAAGCTCTGCTGCCTCTGGCTCTGCTCCTGTTCCACAGTCTCTCTGATGAGCCGGGCCACCTCACTCTGTGTACCGGGCTTCTCCCGACCAATCAGAAAGCTATGAATGGGGAGAGGCAGAGGCTAGAGGAACTCAGGACCAGAATAAGTGTTGATTATATATTTGTTTGTTTATTACTTCCTCCCCTCTCTTTGCACTATAATGACAATGACAGATGGTTTGCTCATTGTTTACAAAAGAGCACCACGCTCATTATCTGAGGAAGTAAGTCGGGGAGGGCAAACAGCAGTGATCTCATCACTGTGCAACTCGAGTCAGTGTGGAGAGCTCATTTGACTGTGGTGAACTATTAACGTCCGCCGTTGCTCTGTCAAGGCTGCACTGTGTCAGAGCTCGGCCCCGGAAAAAGGATCAACCAAACTTTCCAGCCTCAGGGCACCAACACATCAGCTCCAATGTTATTGTTCCTTGTATTAATCTACGCGTTTGCGTTTGCATCCCCTCCAAACCACCTAAGCTCACCTGACTCTGCCTTTGGTGTTTTTCAGGACTGTGGCAGCAAAGATCTGTGCTACTCCCACCAGGCTGACCCCATCCACCTCGATGATCTGGTCATTGACCTGTATCCTATAAGGCATAAGACAAACACATAACATGATATGTTTTATTAACATTATTATTGACCATAGTAATTATAAACCCAACCCGTCGTTCATTTCACACTGTGCCAATCCAACAGATGAAGCACAGGTAGTGTTATGATGGATGCAAAACAAAATGAGAAAAGTGTTTAGAACGTTGACCCATCCCAGTTGTCAGATTTAACAGTGTTAAGTGTTACGTTTTTGTAAAACAAAGCAGGCCTCCTTCAACATCAATAGGTCATACCGTCCATCCTTCTCAGCGGCTCCCCCTTCTGTTATGGTCTTGATGAATATCCCCAGCTTCTCCAGACCCTGGTCTGCCCCTACTCCCATTCCGATGATGCTGATCCCCAGGCCATTCTCCCCTGTTTGTCCAGAAGGGGGAGCATGTCAGGAGTAGGGAAACCATCACGATTATGGGAGTAACCACTGAAGGGAGAGGAGCCTACCCTTCTCAATCTCCACTGGGAATGCGTCCATCTTCTCCAACCGCTTCTCCAGCTCATACTCAGCAGATGCAGCCACAGGATCCACGTCGTCATTCCGCCTGTCGTACTCAGTGTTTGAGTAAGTGCTAAACACCTTTCGGGAAGGACAGAAGCGGTATTGGAATCATAACAACAGTAGGCCAGAAGGCAAAATGAAAACCGTATTACAAAACGCCACACAATCAGAGCTATGCTGAGGTAACCGGCAGCCATGTTGAATTGGGCACAGTCCAACCCAAACTACAACAAAGAGAAGCAGTTGCTGCATTCAAAGACGACGATTCTTTATGGCATACGTACTCCTGAGTCCCAGTGTCCCAACGCGAACTGATGTAATTTGCTATAGTTTGATTAAAAAAACTCTCATGAGTAAAACACCATCAAAGTTCAATTGAAGAAATAAAGAGCAGCCTCTCTGTCAGACTGAAATGAATACCACAGCACCCCAGCAACGAAGTAGGTCAGAGCCGAGAGGAGCGCCACAGATTCGTGAAAGTGGCATTTTCAATCTGCTGCTAAAATAAGGAATCATGGCAAGCATTTGCTTCTATGTCTACACACATACATACACACACACACACACACATATATATACACAAAGCAAAGTTTTATGCTTCCAAATTGCACAAATCATCCATCCACAGGTTCAATCAGTGGGCTTATAAGTGTCTTGACTCCTCAATGATTTTTTCTTAGTGCGTCTTCCTTGACTTTTCATTTCAATCCTCAATGGCATACTTCAGTAATAGTATTAGTACGAAATATACTTTTTAATTTCACATTATTTTATTTGGGAGGGACTCAAAGTAAAGTCACTGCTCCTCGGCATCAAAAGGAAGCAGTTGAGGTGGTCTGGGCACCGGGGGGAGACCCCAGGGAGACGAAGGACATGCTGGGGAGATTATATCACTTAGTTAGCTTGGGAACGCCTTGGTATTCCCCCAGATGAGCTGGAGGAGGTCGTTGGAAAGAAAGAGGTCTAGGCATCCTTGTTAAGACTGCTGCCTCTGCAATGTGACCCTGGATAAGCGGCAAAAGATGGATGGATGGATGGATGGACGTAAACACATAAAAACACATAAAGTGAAGAACACATAAAAAATTCTTGAAACTTTGTTAAACTTCGTTATTGAAATTATAGCATCTTAACAAGCATCCTTAACCCCTTGACTATAACATATGTGTGATATATGACATTAACACACAACATTAAATTTCCCAACACCACAAAAACCAGGCAGGGTATAAGTATTAACAGTTGTATGCCTGCTTTTCACCATTATGCCTGAGTCTTACAAAGCTAAGGTGAACAATGACCTGTCACTTCCAAACATCATAGGACAAAGTGCGTTGGGACAAGTGGGATACTGCATATGTTCATTGAGGACTATATACCTTTACCTCCCTACACACAAACACACACACACATCTGACTCAACAGGGCTGTAATGACCAAGTGCTCCCCAGATGTTGAGGAACTGGGAACATGCACTTTAAAAAATACAAACCATAATTTAAGCCAGGACATGCTTGTAGAGCGAGTGAGTGGGATGTAAGATTACAGGATTCATTTGGAAGCTTAGAAATAGGAGTGACATAATATAGTAAACATTTCCACTGAAGGCAGTCTGGATTTGGAACGTGTCAGAACTTGAGGAACCAGGCTGTACCTTGAAGACTCTCACAATCTCTCTAGGCTCAAATGCAGGTACTAGGTTCACCCTGTTCTCTCTATTCTCAGTGCCAAACAGTAAGAGTTACTGGCCCTCTATGCAAATGAAATGCTGAAACATTTACATTACTTATTTGTTTAGATCATCCCGAGACAGAGGTCGTGGGCGGAGCTCAAGATGACACTCCGATAACCACTAAACCTGGCTGTACAGGCACAGCTTCTCTTGGACATATTTAGCTCATGCTTTGTATGTTCCAAAACATCATTTATAAAGTACATTTTTTTCATTTGCATGATTTTTATACCAGATGCATTGTTTTCACAGCAGTTTCCAAAAAAAAAAACTGGTTTTAACTAGCCTCTTTTTTTCTTAGTTGTTAAATATCCTAAAGACACGAACTTAAGTGACTCAGACATAGAGATCGGGCACCCAATAGACCACTTATGAGTTCCTCTCAAGCAGGATTCACTAAGCGAATAAACAGGGGTATACCACAGGCAGAGCTGTGTGTCAGGCCTCAGTTGGGGTCACTGGTTACGTTTGGCTGCTCGCTTCACTTTTTCTCAGACGTCCCCGTTGCCATGGAGTCCCACAGCCAGTCTAGGCAATGCCTCTTTCTTTTACTGCGGCTCAGTAGCTCAGAACATACCCTGCGCTGTAAGGCAAATCCGAAAATCATCATCTCTCATGCAGAAGAATGAGCGGCGGAGGGAGGATTATAAGGAAGGTGGCTGTCCCCTTTATCAACGTCCCTTGGGGACACAAAGCCTTCCTGGTGACTGCAGGTGGGTGAGGTTTTTAGAACAACCCCCAAGACAGGGTGTCGCCCTGAAGCATGCAGATTCAAATCTGTTAGGCCCGTTTCATTTATAACTTGATCTTAAAGCAGGGACCAGGTCTGAAAGGACGGCCCACAGGCTGAAAACAAGCAGAGCACACATAATGCAATTCAGAGTTTTTAAAACATTTCAATTAGATGTTTTACTAAACATTAGGGAATTATTTAGCTGTATTATATATGAAAAAAACGGTCTTCATATGCTTTATGGTTTGCTGGCTCGGGATCACAGAGCAGCAGTACAGATTTTAAATGACCTTTGCACCCATCCTCACACCCACAAGGTCCCGCTATGAAGACACAAAGAAGCTAAGGCACGTCCCGCCCTCCGGCCAAACAAGACTACCATGGCGAATCATGCACCAACCAGTGACAGGACTGAGAAGACCCTGGAGAACCACATGGGCAAAGAAAGTGGGCATAGAGGAGCCTGTGACAAGGGGAGCTGGACATGGCACAAAGCTGGAGCATGCGGGCTGGGCTGGTCCCTGTTGGCTTGAAAACAGGACAGAAAACTTGCTGCTAAATATTTTAAGGCTGAATAAAGCACACTGGCCAGAGGCTCCCTCCTTACACATACTCTTAACAAGACACTTCAGATTGGGGGGGGGGGGGCTAGTGGACATATCAAATCAAACAATCCGGTCACCATGACAACCAACTTAAACGTCAGGGAGCATGTGCCAGAAAAACACGGCGAATGTGTCTTTTTAGGGTGCAGTGCTGAATGCTGTGATTTTGGAATTCAAGATTGTTCATTCCCAGGAGTACAAGAAAAATAAGTGAGCAGGTGGGGGGGAGGGTGGGCTAGTGGACTGGTGATATGATATACAGCATCGGAGCTTCACTGGCCACAATCTGTCACTAGGCATTTCACTGCATGCTACTCCAAGGCTGTCAATGGCACAGCAGTGAGAGAACGTGCAGTGAGAGACTTTTCCGGCTAGCGCTTGAGGGCCTGCGTGCCTGGACAGCCATCAGCGGCGGCTAATGAGTTCATCCAGTGGTTAGTACTGTGACCTCACGCCTCTAGGGCTGTTCAGCTCGCATGCTTACCTTCCATTTGCAGGGGTGACCTGTGGCCGTCCTGCAATGAACCAGCACCTCAGTCGGAGTTCAGCAATTTAATGTTGAGATACAGAAATGGTGCCACATGCCTTACACCTCCTGGGATAGGTTCCAAATTCAGAACAACCCTGAACTGGATAAAAGTTTAAGGAAGATGGATGTTTGGGGCAAATGCATTGACAGAGCATACATGGGAAATAAATAAACCCAGTTCTGTATACTTAGAAGGTCACAAAACGAGAACTTTAGACCAGCACTAACCTGAATGAGGGAAAAAGGCACAAAAATTAAATGTGAAAGCTTGTAAGGAAGATATGGCATGAATTATACAATCAAAGCCTGAACGAACAGATCTCTGCATCTACTGAAAATGAAATATGAAACACACAAAGGCTACAGCTGAGAAGACGAGCAGATTGGCACCTCCTACAAGCAGCAGAAAACGACTGATCAAGAGATATTCTTATTTACAAATTATTGAGGGCTGAACAAAATGCTGCACTAGCCAAATGTCCCTTAGATAGTTACCCCACCCCTCATTCTTGTTCCTGTTATCAGGGCATCGCAGCGACCAGAGCGGTCCAGTGGACAAGTGAAAACACAAGGGGTCTAAACATCTTCGGAGCCGCAGCTGACTGATGCCAGGGTAGGGCTAACCTAGAACGGGCCTCCATTTGGAAACGTCACAGGCCACGTTGACCCTCCTGCTGCCTGCAGGTGACTTTCAGCCCTGGCACAGGCCTTTGTGTGTCAGTGGTGCTCTGAAGGTTCTCACAAGTCCGGCGATTTCAAGCAAGATATCCTCCAAAAGCCCCAGGAGCATTAAAAAGCATTTTCCCACCCAGAGCTACTTTTGGTCTTGTGGTGGGAAAAAAAAAAAAAAACTCTTGATCATGATAAAAAAACGGGCCAATCGGTTTACAACTGTCTATTGACATTAGCTGGTCATTAAAAGGATTGGCAATAAAAACATCAAATTAGAGAAAAAAAAATATGCAGGCATATTACAAATAAGTAAAGGAAGTCTGTTTGTTTTATTACTGTTCACACTTCGTGTTATCGCTCTAGTTCCTGTTTGATCAGCAGACATGAGAGTGCCATGACGCCCCAGACAGGAGAATCATTACACCTCCAGAATTACAGCTGGAATGCTGCCCCCCAGGAGCACCGAAAAACAAACATATCAATATATGGGAATCTGACAGGCTAATCTATATTATAACTTGATCACTTTTTAAAAGGGTATGAGAATTATTTCCAGTACACCTCATACTGAGGGACTCTGCTTATCTACTACAAGTCTACAGTAGAATTATTGCTTTTTTTTTTGCAGGTAACTTGATTTATTAAGTGATTGTGTTACACACCACTATTTTCAATCAAAAGAAGCCAGAGAATTAAACTCACATACAATACATTACCTTCACACTCGTGAAAAAGAACAATTTTACACAGAAATGCAACAGAAACTAGCAGAGAGCAAAAAGCTCATGATAGGTTGCTCTCCTCGCATTCACCATGCCTTGTTACAGAAGGGCCTTTCTATGTTGCTGTCCTTGCTAACATGATAAGTGGGGAACAGGCTTTACAAAGAAAGACTTTCTCATTTCCAGGAGGCCCAGGCTGGGCCATGTGACTCGCAGAACAATGCATTCCTGCTCAGGTGTCCAGGCAGGGCTGCTCTGTACTGGTCAAGGTGGGTGTGTGCGTGTCTGTGTGTGTTTGTGTTTAATAAACTGCCTTAAAATTTAAAAAAGGATCCATTTTTATTCAGCAACAAAATAACTAGTTGATTTCCTGGCCCTATAGGGACTCATTTCATTAGAATAAACAAGAACTGTTTGTTACAATAAGTCTATGAAGACAAGGTAACTAGACACTGATTCTAGGCCGACAGTTGACATGTTCATATTCTTTATACTGCAGTTTAATCCCTGACCAAATATATCTCAAAGTAAAATAAGGGCCTTCTTTAATGGTAGAAGTCTTGGTGGCATTTTATTAAGTAATTTCAACATAAGCAAATAACACTGTCTAAGTCATATAAATAATGTAGTTAATAAATTACATTAATTGCTTTACAATGTTTTCTATTGTGTTGTCTTATGTGATTCAGTTACACCACACAATAAAGGAGCAAGGATTGTTTCTGTGGAAAAGAAACCTTTTTATAGACACAATCCCTCAAAGAGAGCACAGAATATTCATTTAACAGCTATAGTTTTCACAAAGAAACTTTTAAAGATTTTATGAATTAACCCAACTTGGGTAACACCTTCAGCATTAAAATGAAGACCAAAATAAACTACAAAAAAATTCACAATCTCATCTAATAAAGCCATCAGTAAGGCAACCACATGCTAAATCAGGAACAGAATGTTTACAGGAAGTGCGTCCTAAAGTGATGCATCACAGCGTGAAGACACTTGATGCTGGGATGGTACCAGAGCTTGCCAGGTCTTGTTTAAAGCTTCCCACATAAGTAACACTGCAAAATTAAGGGGCATAAAACACTACAGATATACAACATGCTTCCAGGTAACTTTTGCTTAGAATTAGGTTGTAGACACATTTTCCACACCCGATTAATGTTTTGGTCCAAATGCACACCGCGAATCAGGTGATTAAACTGTATTCAGTGTAAGTTCACAAGGAGTGGAGCTGATCTCTAATCAAGCATGACCAGTAAGATCAGAAAAATCTGTTCCCTCCAGGGCCCATTCCCCGGTTCACACGCCCCATTCCAGTCAAACGCTCCCCCTACACGAATGGACTGGTGGCCAAGCCTGTTCCATGCTACTGATATTTCGGTGGATGATGCACCTCTTCCATTTGCCCTCAGTCCCACTCATACCACAGTTAGACAACATGACATCACAACCTGTTCACACTCTTGTGACCTGGCCTAAGAATGATGTCACAGTATCTAAAGTTACAATACCCGTGTTCAGCTACAACGATAGCAAGAAACCATCTCATTAAGACACAAAGAGATGCAGTAACACAATAACAGCTAAAGATAACAACATAACTAACAACAAAGAAATACAAAGGGAAATAATGGCCACTGAAAAGTATTCTTTCAGTTCTTATAAGGGCTTCATAAATGTTAATAAATTCAAGAATTCTAAGAATTCTCAAAGACTGGCCCAATTCTAAACATGAAATCATACCAAATATTTCAAGTTTTGTCTATTTCTTTTTGTTACTAAATTGCATTTTCAACTATTTTCAGCAAACTGTAAACAAAAACACTGCCCAAATGAAATTGCCCAAAATTGAACTAGGTACCTGCATCCTGATGAAACTTCATTGATAATTTCTTTTAAGAGAGCTGCAATTATATCTGGCATCATTTTTATAGAAAACATTACAGAAAATTTGGGCGGAGAACCACCCTGCTAATTAGATCACTGTCAGATTAAGACGCCAGTGAAATTATTTTATCCAACAGACAGAAAGAACCGGACTCCAGTATCTAGAACAACTTTAGACAAGAGGCAAGTGCTACTCAACGCATACAAGCTTATTTTGCAAACAGCATGATGCATACCCGGATTGGTGCAGTAGAAAACTTGACCTTCCTATGTGGGCTGGGGTCCTCCTCATCAGGCAGGCCCGGCAGCTCGTCATACTCCTCAGCGCACTCCAGCTCCGTGTCCCGGTCATCCACAAAGGCCGCATTCTCGATGCCGCACACGACAGGGGGCATCTCATCCTCAGGGCTGTGCCCAGTCTCCTCCTCCTGCTCACGCTCCTCCTCCTCAGCTTCATCTTCCTCCCTAAAATCCTTCGCTTGACTTTTAAGCTGGGCCTCCTTCCTCAGTTCCAACTTTTCCTCGCAAAGGCCGCTTGCGCATTCCTCCTCTTGGGCGACCTGCCCTAGTGCTGACCCACTGACCTTCACAGCTTCTGAGAGGTGGTTTCTGGGAGGCTCATCATGACCTCCCATAAGACTTTCTACCGCAAGCTTACCTGCAGCATTTTCATCGTTTTCTTCACTCTCTGATGACTCATTATGTACCACCACCAGCTCAGCCCGAACCACTCCCACCCCATTTGGATCCATAGAATAAGTCTTCTGTGGGAGTTTTTCCTTTGTGGGGCTCCTTACCACTGGGCTGTCCATTCCGTCGTTATCTAAGATGTCAGCTCGGTCCAGACTGGGGTAGCTGCCAGTAAAGAAAAGGCAATGTTTTTGTTCCCTTTGGGTGGGGCTCCATGGCTTTGGTACAGTGGTTACAAACGTGTTGCAAAAATAGGGGAGGGTAACAGTGGTTGCAGCATTAGAACATTCACCATCAAATGGGGAGGTGGGCTTGGGAGAGCCTCCAAAAATTGGGGAGGTGGGCTTGGGGGAGCCTCCAAAAACTGGGGAGGTGGGCTTGGGGGAGCCTCCAAAAACTGGGGAGGTGGGCAGCGAGTACTCAGTTGGGCTATGCACTTCAGAATAGCTTTCTGTGCTCCTGAAAATAACTTTGTTATTTGTTTCTTCACCATCACTATCCACAATGAAGTTCTCCAACCTTCTGGATATTGGGCCAGCATTTAGGGACAACCGGGACACATGCTTCTTCTCTTCTCCGTCACACTTCTCCTCTAGCTTGCTTTCAGGTAGTGAGGTGGAGCTGGGGAAAACTTTAGGAGTGCTGCTGGTATCTTCAATGCTTGGCATCAGCTTCCCGGGACTCTTCTCCTCAATGGAATTTTTGCTTGAGTTCACAGAACTGATCGCTTTACTGGAAATGTGGCTTTCAGTTGCTGGGTGGTCTTGCATTCCCCTCTCAAACAGCTTCCTAGTTACAGAGAATTTCTCAGCCAGTATGGCTTTGTCAATTTCAACATCATCTACCTTCTGGCTTTTCTCAGTACTTTGTGAATCCAGGCCGATACCCCTGTCCAAAGTTGTTTTATGAGCAGTGGTAGAAAACTGATACTGGGATACATCATTTTTTGAGACCATTCTTGCATCTTGGCCCTCGTGCTGTTGGCCATCCATCTGCAGGAATATGTTTTTTATCTTATTCACTTTATTGCCAAAAGGTCTCCCCCTTGTGTCCTCTCGGGTGTCGCTGGATCCATTTGCATATGACTTGTTAACGCTGTCAGTTTTAACTCCGTCAAAGGAGCATTTGATCGTGTGGAAGTCTGATTTGTATGCATTCCTATGCGGAGAGACGCTCCTCAGGGTCCTGTCGCCTTTGCTGTCGGTCTTGATCATTTTCAACTGTTTAAAAGACAACGCTTGACCGTAAAGAAAGTCTATAAAGAAAAATGGAACGGTTTATTTTCACATTAGCCGCCCTTTCCACTACTCCGACCCTGGCATGAGCTCGCAGAGGCTCCCAAAGCGCTGCTCTTCAGATAGCGTCATCTAAGACAAATAAGAAACCGCATACATAGGATGTAGAATAATTACATTTCATAGTACTGAACTTCTGCTAATGCTTAGTCAAAATCCTCGCGATCAGTTCCATAATTTGGCTTTCTGCCATTATACTGAAACGTCTTGTTTTATTGAAACGCTTCAGCTGTCCTCAGTGCAATAAAAACTTCACAGATTGTATTTTACGTACAAGTGCATCTAGTCGCCGAGATACATTTCCGCAGCAATCAGCATGAAATTCACACCTTGGCAGTTATCGACACTCTAAAGAAAGAGAGAACAGGAATAACGCGCGTACACCACGCTTCTCTGAAAGCAAAGTTACCGCTTACATCCGCACCGATTCCAGAGTTTACAGTACCTAAAATTAATTAGACTGATCAAGCTTATCATCAAACACAATAAAAAAAGTTAATAAAACTGATGGCTAAAACCTACTGAAATAAGTAAAAACAAGCCGAATACACAATTTACAGTATTACCTTCACGATCTTCATACAGTGTACACTTCCAAACTTGTCACCACTTCACCGCCATCATTCTTCTCTCCGGCGTTTCTTCTCTCCTTCGCTTCTCCAAACGCAGACCTGTCTTTCGAACGCGCGATCCCGCATTACTCGGCGCGTCACTGCTCGCGTAAAGTTTCCGGGTGCGCGCATCGATCGCATTCCAGGACTGGGACTTTTAGATACCCCTCACAGCGCGTTCACGTGGCGAAGACTGGCAATAGGATGGGCAAGAACTTCTTTCCAAATAAATATCCGGAATTTGGGATGATTCGTACTTTAAAATTTAAGGGTCGTAGGTAATTTATTTATTTATTTATTTTTTCCTCTGATGTACATTTTTTATCAGAATATTTTTTCCTCACTGTTGGCTACGTTTGACATATAAGAGCATGCATGTGTTGTGACAAAACATACAGGCGCTACTGTGAATTGTGGTGGCCCAGTAACTTACTTTTGGTTCATTTGAGTATCGCCTAGAACTAATTCACTTGTCTTAACGCTATGTAGCTTAATTAGGGGGGATTATGACTTAAGGGGGAAAAGAAAACGTTTACTTATAGAAAACGATAACAAAAGTACTCATAGCTGATTATTATTACAAGATTTTCTGTAAATGTCAGAGAAGCAGGCTGAGGTTTACCTGTTGATTTAATTAGATTCTGTGCTCCCTGTTGTTCAGTAGAGGAAGGCCAGTAATGTGGACTGCAGTCTAACAGTGTGCACCTGATACAACACCTCTAATGGACACTTGCACTGGGATGGGAGTTAAAATTGGGACATGGATTAGTTGTGTTACGACCGTGAGCAGGTCGCAGGAGCAAAAAGAGCCGGAGTCGGCAGATCGAGGGAAAACACGGGTTTAATG
>JAABNY020000001.1:31572993-31589210 GCA_015164015.2 Brevimyrus niger
CAGGTGATTACAATCAGGGCAAAACAGGAGGTAACGATGGGGGCGTGGCACACAATCAGGATCGTTGGGAGCGGGACATCACAAGTTGTTATTTCATTTCATAAATAAAAACAATTTATTGCTGCTGGAATTACAGTGTAAGTCGATCAGTGATTGAATCAATCTGCTAACAGAGACAATGAAGCTATATCCGGGCTCTGTGACATCCTTGAGGTACACTGTAGTCTTTCCTGGAGAGGATACGACGGCGATTCCCATGTAGCTCGGGACCTAGATTTCAGAAATACCACCCAACCAAAGACACAGAAGAGAAAAGCAGAGCATTACAAGGAAAACGTGTTAAACACTCTCATTGGCTCATTCACATCAGTGCAATTCGGTGATACATGCTGGTGCATTATCTTCTGACTCATAAGAAGTATCAGGATAGCATTTGCTTTAGTTCCACTAAAATTTTAATACCACACAGTGTATTAAATGAATGGAAAGTCAAAATACATTTGAAAGGTAAGAACAAGCCTTGATCCTTATGCAGACTTTATTTTTAGATTTGTTGAGTTGCTCTTTTGCTATTTATTACCCCAACCATTAACAGATTAAAAAGATTAAAATTAGCAGTCAGGGGCTTCCGTATGCAAGTCTCTATCTCACAGATTAATTCACCTATTATTGGCAGCTGGAAATTCTCAGTTCAAGAGATTTGCATGTGTAGGACAAAGCAACAGAAGATTTTGAATTGACCAGTATAATCTTATATTTTTCATTTAGCTTATGATTGCATTTGAGTTATATTTGAAGTTTGCACAGTTTTCACCCCACGACAAGAGTACAACCTGTGTAATATCATTGAAGCTGTTGTTGTTACACAATTTACATTTCCCGCCAAACATACTCTCAATGCAAGAACATCTTACATGCAGGAACAAGCTTCAGCCAGATGAAGAGTCCTGAGAAAAGGTCTCAAATTCACTTGGGTAAAAAAGGTGATGGATTGCAAGAAGTCTGGGTCTTGTCTAAATATCAAAAGGCTCATTGTTCTGCCATGAACTTGTACCATGACAGCTGATGAGTGAAGGCTAATCGCTGAGAGATGACATTGTCCCATCCAAGCAGATGGTGTTCTGTATAGTCCATCATCTTCAGAGCCTTGCTATAGTTTCAGTCATCTCATGAAATATGGAAAGTTAACCTTGCACAGCAATCAGTCGATCTGCATCTCCTTAGGAATAAGGTATCAGGCTGTGTTACACTATAGGATATCTTCATTGGAAAATTCAAAATAATAATATATATTTTATTTAATATAAACATACTAAAAAGATATGCTCTGTCCCTTGTCTTTTGACTGATTCATTAATTTATCTTATTTTTGACTTTTTGTGACATATTATAAGCATTGCTATGCTTTTACTAAAAGTACAGTTGCTAAAAATCATTTAAAGATTACCCAGTGATGCCTTGTTTCTTTACAGTTGTGCGCTTTACTGAGTTTCTGTGCAAAGACACATGAGGGTGTTCACCACCACAGTTGCCCTAAATAATCTCTTAGCAACCACTTTGCTTGGCCCTGTAGACAGAGAGGTGACCACTGGGGCAGGCTTTACTCTCAGGAGTTCAATACAGGGCATTGTGATGCTCACGGTTCCTATGACAACCCTTCAAACATTTTTTTTTTGCCTTTTCACAGATGGTATCTTCACAGTTAGGGAAAACCAGAGGAGTTGAATTGGGCAGCTTGTTTGAAAGGTGAAATAAAAATCCAGGTTGCTGTGGGCTCTGGCCACATCATCACAAGTTCAGATGACACGTCTTTTAATGAACACACATGGAGATTTAGAGTAATCAAATACATTGTTTAGGTTCACTCAGTTACACCAATGCGTACTCATTGTACACGTTTCTTATTAGCCTGTAGTGCCACAGTTTCAGCTTTATAGTGGGTCAGCTGTAAGACATGAGTCACTAAGGTAAATCTAGATTCCCAAAGTGTATCCACTGGTTGTCTCCATTTTCAGGCAGCAAACGCATAAATTACTAATGTGAACATGGTATCCAAGTGCAGCTGGGCTATCTGTGAGCGCATCCATCCACACAATCAGGATGCACCACACAGCACCGCTTGGTCCACACTGAAAACACTTTTACTAACATGAGCCCCAAAATTGATATACAAATGTAAAGATTTCCCATATTTACAACACCCTGTAAAAAGCTTATGTGTAACCAGCATATAATGTATAATTTACACAGGTAATATCTCTGTCACCCTGTATCTAATGATACAAACAGCTCATTATGTCTTCGTGGACAAGTCAGACGATGTTACCCCCATGTCAGTGATGACGTATGAAATCTAAAAGAGGAAAATATTTACATGAATGTGGTGTGCTGTAATGTATCCAGCGTACAGCATTTGAGCTTAAAGTTTTACATTTCTGGATGAGAGCATCCAATAGGCAAATAAAATGCAAATGGATCATTTTAAGGAGGTTGTTCAGGTGGGTGCTCTATTTTTGTAATTTCACAGTTGGGTTGTCCGGGTTGGTGCCCATCCAACCCTGTCCTATGTATCCCTTTCTGGCCAGGAGGTTTCACTGGTCATCCTGCTCCCCCCTGTCTTGAAGCTTTTCAGCCCCTTGTGTGTGGCTCAGAGGCTGTACCCCTCCAATCTTGAGTTTGCACCTGGCCAGAGGCCAGCTTAATTTTGTGTAAATGAAGTTTACATGTTGTGTAATTTAGAGTTGGTCGACTCATAGAGTTTGCTACTTATCTCTGACTTTGCTTTGTGTCCTTGTTTTTGGTTCACCCTGCCCATACCCACTTTAATTTTGTTCTGCTTGTACTTATGTTCCTAGTCTTTCCTAATGTTAGCCCTCGTTCTTTGTCAATGTTTCCTTGTTCCTGTACTTGTTAATTGTAACTTTTTCCACCTGTTTCTTGTTGTCCCATGCCTGTCCTGATTGGTTTATTTAGTCATGGTCAACAATTGCCCCTGTTTAGCCTTGTTGTTGCTTTGCATTTGTGCTTTGTTTTGCTAAAACAAACAATGCCACAACAGAAGCATGATGGAGGAAGGACAACCCATGTTAAAAATACATTTACAGGCCAGATCCAAAATGGGACCACACTGTATTTGCTAATTATTCCATAACACCATCATTTAAAAACTACTCAGATAATTATGAAGTGTTCAACTTATCTCAAAAGTATAAACTCTAAAACTCTAATCTATCTCTAAACTCTACTTTATTTCAATTGAAATGCTCCAATAATTTTATTTCATAAAAGTGGCTGTAAAATTGATGGGGTCAGGTACACTAAAATATACTTTGCTGAGTTTTTCCCAGAGTGATACAAATGTACTGATGCCTTGAACTAGGTGCAAAGAGTAAAGCCAGTGTAGAGATGCATAGGTCTTCACAGCAACTTGCAACTGAGGTACTCATTCATAAAGATATCCTTGAGCTATTTGACCTGATGAATATATAGAAATCTGCAATGGTTCAGGCTACAAACAGACAAACATTTTGAAAGCAGTGTCCACGGGTACAATGCCAGTTCATCATCTAGTTTCTCATACTCTCCTTTTAGAACCCAGAATATTATTAAAAACAGGTATTATTTGAAGATCATGTTTTACATCACAGTTACTCTACTGTTTAGCCTGAGTTGTAAATGGGTCATTGTCATTTTGTCTCAGTATGTTTTCCTTTTTCACACTTCAGGGTAAATCTGTTTACTCTTTTGAGACTGTTTCAGACATTTAAACAAATGTTTAACAGATTTTTATGTTGTATTATGTTAGAAGAACACTTAGAAATTAGTGATTTACTTAAGTCTTCTGTGGACTACCAATATTTTGCTTTTTTACTTATTTGCTTTTAAGTCCATTAAACCCGACAAAAGGCATGAAGGGCATAAATAAATATCACTTTGAAGGGACAAGCACATTGTTCCGCTATGACTGTGATATGGAAAGTCTTATTTAAATTGGGCCAACCATACCCCAAGAAAAGCTACATTTTTACAGAGCTTTTTATAGATCCTATAGTGGACCCAGAGCTTCCAGCATTTAAACATTATATTTCAAAGCACTGTCCAGGTCCATATTTCCAGAAATCAGTCATACATGCTTAGTGAATTCTCTATTTTATTAATGTTATTTCTGACCCAGCAAAGCTGTAATTTAGCAGGACACTGGCAGATGAGAATTTAATGATAGAATTTTATACTTCCGCACAGGTGACAGAAGTGGGGATTAGTGACCATGACCCAGGAAATCCAGTAGAAACTGCAATAATACCGCCATCTTCTGGTTATAAATATATGGCTGTGTGGCGACTGTGCAGAAAGTCTTCTCTGGGTTTTGTCCTCAGTTTGCCCACTCCCCCCACCTTGTCTTTTGGTCTTTGATAATTCGCTATGAGGCACCAAACTGGACAAAAGCTGTGCAAAAATTGTGAGAAGAAATAAATGTACTAGTCGGCGAGCTAACGCTGAAAGTGAGCATGCGAGGATGAGTTAAAAGAGCCCCCCCCCCCAGCCCATTCCAACAGTTTAATAATTACTGATTATGATTGGCCACAGTGACTTCACATCTGTATTACAGGTAGAGCCCTGCATATACTCTTTATCATTCTCTGCTTCATCAGAAATTAACAGAATCCATGTGTACCATAGTCAGGTAGAGGCTTGTTTTTTGTAGCCTATATGATGTGTGTGTGTGTGTGTGTGTGTGGGTGGGTGGGTATGCATAGATCACATTGACAAAATTATTCTCAAAGTGTACTAAAACCAGAAATCTCCCTACTTTTGGGGACATCTTTTGAGGTTCCCATTTGGATAAGCTCAATTTTATAAATAATCTGTGAATGCAATCAAAAAAATAATAATGCCAAAAATCTTGTGTCTGGGTTGGTTACTTATGGTTATGGTTAGGGATAGGTAGAGGTTAGACACAGGGTGTCGTGATTTCTCCCATTGAGCATTGTGAACAATTTAGAAAGGTGTAAGAAGTTGTTTGTTTAGGAACTGTTCTTAGTGTAAAAGGATACCCACACATGTGCAAGGGTCATCTTGGAGATAAGTATCTTCCTGAAACTAAAATCTTGTAAACAGAAGACAGAACACATAAGATAAATGCTTAGTCCTAAATGCCGCACTAATGTCCCTTTTTTGTTGTTTCAGCAATTTTATTGTATTATGTACTTTCTGTTTTTGAAGAAGGGCTATTGTAAATTGTGAAAACAGGATTTGCACAAGGTTAAATGGGTGTTGGATATGTGTTCAGATTCTAAACAGTTTCTATCAAACTGTAGGCATTCATTTTTATATATGAAACTAGTATGGTAAGTCAGTAACACATTCTCAGCCTAGATCACTAAGCATCATAGGGTATGCTTATGTACAGTATGAAGTATGCTTGCTTCTGAAGCAAATTTTTACAGGCAGGAGAAATCCTTCAGCAAAAATTCAGTATCATTAATCTATCTGAGAAAATTACGACTAAAAAATTACTAAAATTAAACCTAGGTTCCACTGACTAAATCTTAACTAAAACAAAATCAGAAGACTAAAATATGACTAATCCAACTGCAATTTTCAGTAAGTGACTAAGACTAAAACTAAATTTAAAATTCTTGTGAAAATGAACTGGCAGTGAGGTGCAGGAGCAGCAGTGCGCTCCTCCCGCTCCTCTTCCTTCTTGTGTCCCGCAGTGCAGGTTGGGACACTGCGCTGTGCCCAGCACTTCCTCAACCTCTTCTACCCACTCCGTGGCTGTCACCAATGTGCCCGGCATTCAACAGGCTCACGTACTGGTGTTGTCAATTTGGGGAGGGTGACCCTCAGGAAAGGGTGGAGGGCCAGCGCGTCCTGCACTGCCTGGGACAGTGAAGGTAGCCCGCCGGGCACAGTCCTGCAACTCAGCCACAAATGTCCTCAGATTTACGCTGGTGCGCCATCACCAATCAGCCAGCTACTCCCTCTTCATCGCAGACTGTCGCTGACCAAACCGCTGCTGCAATCAGGGCACTCCCCTTGTCCTGCTTTCCTGGAGAAAGGCTTCGGAGGGCCTTCAGCGCCTCCCAGTGACATGGCCAGGTATTTCTTTGTGGGACCAGCCACTGAGCTGCTCTGCCAGCCGGCCCAGGGCCAGGCAATGTTCCAAGGGTCCTTTTCTGTCATAGCGGGGTAGCTTCTGGGAGTCCTTGTCATGATCGGCTGCATTCCTGTGTCTGTGTTGTTGGGTTGCTCCTAGAAAGCAAAGACATTTGTTCCCAAGGGTCCCCTTTGGTAGCTTCTCCAGAGCTCTTCCTCCTCATTCTTGAGCTGTCTCTCAATGTCTTTGATTTTTGTCCTCAATTCTGATGCCACTGTAGCATCAGGATCAGCTGTGGTATTAGATGACATAATGGTAGGCAGGACCCAGTATGAATTGACCACAAGGTGGTGTTTATTGCGCCTGTTCCATTCATTCTGAATACTTCTCCCCAGCTCATGCATGGCCCACGCACACCAATATTATGACACTTAACATTGAACGATATATGTGACATTACTTTACAACACAATAACTGCACAAGAGACCGTGACTACACCAAGCTACTTACATTAATTCCAAGGTGACATCAGTCCAGCCTGTCGCACTGCCTGCTGAGTTCTGCTGTTGCAATATATACATTGCATTTGGTCAACCATAAGGTCAATTGAGGCACTCTATTTACGTTGCATATTTCTGGACAGCAGAAGAAAACCAGAATCTGCCAATAAGCCAGGTCGACACTACAATGTCCAAACATACAAACAAACATTTAAATGGGGGACAGTTTGTGGCTCAGTGGGCTCAGTGTACCTTTCAACAGTTGTCAATTGTAGTGAATAAATACATAATTCCTGCTTTTTGCCTTTTTTCATTTACAAAGATATGATGTACTGTATACCATTATATCGAGTATCGCATAATCGTTGTAGCGTGGCCAATGTGTCATGACAGTATTGTATCGTGAGTTACTCTGGGATTCCCATTCCTTACCCTGAATGTTCTTACTTTTGGTGCCAATGCACCAGGTAACCGTGTACTTTGATGTCAGGCCTGGGGTGGTGTTGTACAGCAAAGCTTCTCTTAAAAGTCATATCTATGATGTGTGGGATGGGTGGATTTTTTTCATGAACTGAAATTAGATATGAAAATAAAAACTACAAAGAGAATTATAAATATGGCTTCTGAAACCAGCAGAAATAAATAAAAACAAAGGTCAAATACTTCCCATTAGTGTTTTAAAATACGTTTAGCTAAAGTACTGATTTGTTTCTTTGGCCTGCTCATCCAATGCATTTGCACCGTAGAAATGGCCAACAGCACATCACAACACTGTGTAGAAGCCAACAAGTCCCACAATTTTCAGTCTATCCCTGGAAATAAAATTATGAAAACCCAAAGTAAAATATATAACAACTAAATAGTCTTCTTTAAAATAAAAAGTAATGAAATCCTTTCAAATCTAATCATAGAGGGGAGAAAAGGCATTTAAATGGAATCTTTGATCAATGGAGGCTCCGTGTTGTAATAATTTTAGTGTTTCACTGCTTCACATGCAACACCCCTAAGTGGGATCTAAGGTCGGCCCTTATAATGAAAATCACATCATCATTGCCATGCGCTGTTGTGTCGCAATCATGTGAAGTACTGTAAAGGCCAAGCTTGAGCAGCACCTCCAACTTCCATCAGGGTTAGTATCTGCAGCACCTCCATTAGAGTGCATATCTCCATTAGGGTGAGTGCTTGCAGTGTCTTCATCAGGATGAGTATCTCCATCATCGTGAGTACCTGCAGCAGCTCTATCAGGGGGAGTGAGTGAGCTGTTCTGTGCTGCTACCCTCACTCTGGGCGAGGTGCTGCAGAGACTCACCGGGTGAGGTCAGCTTTGGTTGGGGAGCATGTGCTGATGCATCGAGTTGCCTCACATACCCCATAACAAAATTCCTCGGGATCCCAGCTGGAGAACCCCAAGGCAGACACACAGTCCAAATCCCACCCTCTGTAAATGACGCAGCCAGGTGCTGCTGTACATGGGCATCCCCTCAGTCTACTCCAGCCCCTCAGATCCTCTTGTGAGCCAGGTCACCCTCAGGAGAATGCGCAACTGATGCTCCCTCACAATGCAGGTAATGTGCCTCATTCAGGACAAAAAGTCAAACTAGTGGTACCCAAGGATTCTCCAAAGAGACACCGTACCGAAAGAGTCTAGTCTTCATCTTAGCTCACTGGATAGCGTCCAAGTCTCAGGGCCATATACTGTAGCAAGATAGGGAACACCAGGACTCTAAAGACCTTCATCCTCTTGCAAAGATATCGAGATCACTACACACCACTTTCCAGTGACCTCATGACCCCATATGCTCTTCCAGTCCATCTGCTGACTTCATCAGAAAAGTCACTAGAGACATGAATGTCGTTGCCAAGGTAAGTGAATCTCTCAATAAGGTCGACACCTTCCCTGCAGATAGACAGACTACTCATGGCTGTGCCTAAAAAGTCATTAAAGGGCTTGATCTTGGTTTTTATCCAGGGCACTCGCAATCCCAGACACTCAGACTCCTCGTCCAGTCTCAAGAGTCCCAGTCAGAGCCTCCTCTGACTGCTCAAAGACCACAGCATCGTCGTAAAATGGTAAAAGTTCAGTTAAACTTTCTTCACCAATAAATGCCCCACAACTGCTGGACCCTGCTACCCTGCCCAACACCCAGTCCATGCAGGTATTGAACAGAGTAGGAGCAATAACACACCCCTGGCAAACTCCAGAATCAATTGGGAAGAACACAGAGGTTCTCCCTCCACTATTAGTCTCCTAGGTATTCCTTGAAGAGGTATGTCTTCAGATGACGTTTGAAGACAGCGAGGGACTCGGCCGTTCTTATGGCAAGAGGAAGTTTGTTCCATCACTGAGGAGCCAACATTTTAAAAAGTCTTGATGCATGTCATCCTCTTTTAAGGGTTGGTGGTTCGAGGCAAGCAGCTCTTGATGCTCTGACACAGTGCGGGTTCCATAGAAGAGGTCTGATGTGCGAGAATCTAGAAACATTAAAGATGAGTCTCGCAGCTGCATTCTGGAAATGACATTGTTGCCTTTCAGTTAAAGACCAGCCATAAGGGAGTTGCAGAAGTCCAACTTAGAGATAACCAAAGATTGGACGAGTAAATGAGAATGGGACAAATTCTTCTAATGTTGTTATTCTTAAGATGTTATCTGCAGGACCTGGACGGGATGCTAATGGTGAGAAGAATGAAAATTCATCATCCAGAATGACACATATTTCTTACTGTTTTGAGGGGACAATGCGAGAGTTTTCAAATGAAATGGCAAGGTGAAGAGTCAGTGAAGAAGTGCCTTTGATGTACAGCAGTTCAGTATTACTGGAGTTTAGCTTGAGGTGGTGGGATGTCATCCAAGAAGTTATATCAGTCAGGCAGTCTGAGATTCGAGTTGAGACCTGATGGTCAGAGTTGAGTGTCATCTGCATAACAGTGGTAGGAGAGCCTGTGTGCAGATATGACCTTCCCAAGAAAACCCGTGTATAAGGAGAAGAGAAGGGGTCCTAAGACTGAGCCCTGAGGAACAACAGTGGCCAGCCTTCTTAAGGCTGATTGGGAGCTTTGCCACGCTACCTGAAATGAGTGGTTATCAAGGTAAAATGCGAACTGTTATCAGATTGAACCTGAAATCCCAAGGCTGGAGAGAGTATCCAGGAGGATCTGGCGGTTGACCATGTCAAAGGCTGCAGACAGGTCCAGAATCAGAAGGACAGGTTGGAGGATTTGGCTGCATGAAGTTTTTCAGCGATGGCTCAGTGGAATGCTCAGCTTTGAATGCAGATTGGTGAGGGTTGTGGGGTGCATTTTCAGTGAGAAAGATATTAAGTTGGTTATAAACTACTCATTCCAGTACTTTTGAAAGAAAGGAAAGCAGGGACGCTGCTCTGTAGTGGTTGATATCTGAGCAGTACAAAGAGAGTTTCTTTAGAATGGGGGTGACAACTACTGACTGTGGCAGTCAGAACATGGCCAGTCATTAAGGAGCTATTGACTATGTGTTCGATGTGCAGGAGAAGATCTTGAGAAACAAGCTGCAACATGCCAGAAGCAACCAGGTGGAGTGAACATGTGTTGGGGTGCTCGCTGTCAGGATCTGAGACAAGTCCTCATGGTAAAGTGGAGTGAAGTTAAGAAGCTGGGCAGTGCAGGCAGGTTGTCAGTTGGAGGGAAGGAGCTTCTGATAGTAGCAATCTTCTCCGCAAAGAAACACAGCAAAGTCTTCTGATGTGAAAGTGGAAGGGGATGCAGATTTGAGTGGTGAAGAAAACATGGCAAAAAGTTTGCGAGGATTAGATTGAAATTCTTTGAACTTGGCTCTGTAGAAGGAAGTTTTGGCAGAAGATGAATCAGTGGCAAACTTAGAAGAGAATGATAAGAAAGGAGGTCGCTGCGATGCATTTTTCCCCATCTTCTCTCTGCTGCTCTTAGTTCTCCTCGACTGCTTCATATGGCTTTTGACAGTCATGGGGTTGAGGGTGAAGTATGATTTGGCTTGGAAGACAGAGGACAGAGTAGATTATTAGTGTTGTGGAAAAAGAAGAGAAAGTTACTGGTAGCATATTCAACAGTTAGTGGACATGGATTGGCACAGTTAGGGAGAGTTAAGGAGGACAGGATAGAGGAGAGGGAAGATGGAGAAAGAACTGAGATTTCTATGGGTTGATTTGGGGGTTACAGATGGTTGAGAAGAGGTCAGAAGTGAAAATCTGAAGGACAGGGGATGATGATCAGAGACATGTAAAGGAGTAGACAGTATATTGAACACGAGAAGTGATCTGAATGATACAAGTCGAGAGTGTTGCCTGGTTTTTGGGTCAGAGGAGATTTGCCAGGAGATTCGCCAGAGGACAACAGAACTGTCAGGAGTCCACTGGTGTGTATCCCATTTCTCGGGAAGGTTGAAGTCACCAAGGAGAATGAGAGGGGAGCCATCTGGAAAGGAGCTCAGAAGAAAATCCAGCTCATCAATGAAGGTTCCTAGTGAGCCTGGAGGCCGATAAACAACAACAATGTGGAGTTTAGTTGGATATGTGACAGTAACAAAGTGAGATTCAAAAGAGGAGATATTGAGAGGAGGAGTGTAGCAGGTGAAAAACGCCATTTATGAGACAGAAGTAATCCTGTACCCCCTCCTGTAGTACAAGGCGAGTGGGAAAAGGTGAAGGCAGAGGAGAAGGCAGCCAGAGTAGCTGTGTCCTCAGGTGTGATTCAGGTTTCCGTGAGGGCCATGAAGTGCAATGTCCAGAGATGAAATCGGCCTCCTTGATGCAGGATTGGCAGTTCCATAAACCACCATACATGATTGTAGAAGGCTGTGGAGACATGACAGGCTGAGAGGGGTTTCTGCCTCTCTGATGAGGGGTATATCTTCTAAGTCTAACAGGTATAGGTGTAATGTGCATTTTGAAACAAGTAACAAGATAAAGAAAAAGTTAAAAGAGAAAGATTTGGCACAGTCCTGCATAATAATAAAATCCTCCTTTTAATTAGTGGGTGAGCGGAAGCCACTCCCATAGATTAACACCATTTACCTTGGGCCACCGTACACCAGGTGGTAACGGCCCAGCAGATTGCAGTGAAACTGACACACAAAACAATGGCAGTCTAAAGTGCAAGCTAAAAATAAGCAAGTCTAAGTACACAGCAAAGTTCAGTTGAATAAAAGATTAATTTAAATCTGGAAAAAAAATCTAATTCTACCAAATGAAGAATCAGACCAGTGGACACAGAAGCGCATGCAATCTCAGTGAGATTGGGTGGATTGCCGGATCAGCCTCAAGAACCATGGACTCGAGGCCGGAGGGTCCGCTTTACCGTGTGCGAGGTGCTGCAGAAAGTCACTGTATGTCTGGTGGGAGGTGCTGCAGGAATTTGCAGTGAGCGAGGTGGGAGGTGCTGCAGGAACTCGCTGTGAGAGAAGTGGGAGGTGCTGTAGGAACTTGCAGTGAGCGAGGTGGGAGGTGCTGCAGGAACTCGCAGTGAGCGAGGTGGGAGGTGCTGCAGGAACTCGCAGTGAGCGAGGTGGGAGATGCTGCAGGAACTCACTGTGAGCGAGGTGGGAGGTGCTGCAGGAACTTGCAGTGAGCGAGGTGGGAGATGCTGCAGGAACTCACTGTGAGCGAGGTGGGAGGTGCTGCAGGAACTCGCAGTGAGCGAGGTGGGAGGTGCTGCAGGAACTCGCTGTGAGCGAGGTGGGAGGTGCAGCTGGTAATTACACTGAGTGAGGTGGATAGTGCTGCAGACACCCACCCTAATGGCTGATTTAATACAATGTTGACATCGACCCATATAACATAAGACATAGGAACAGAAAACGAACACATAACTTCATGGTGGAACTGAAAACAAGGCATTTTAACATCTCTAGCGCAGAACGCATCTGGTCTCCCTCCGAATGACGACTCTGTCTGTCCCGTGCACTTTCAACACGCCTTGCATATATTTGTTTGCTTGCGGTGAGTCGTTCTCTCTCGAGCGGCAGGTACATTCGTTTCCTCTCACAATTTCTGCTATGCTTTTGTCCACTTTAACCCATACCCAGGAGCATCTGTCTGCAGATCTCTGGCAAGAGGAACTCTACTGTGGGGCCCGAAACTCCACTCCTGGGCTGGACATGACACTCCTAAGGTGAACTCAGTGGACTGGATTATTAAAGACATACTTCTCTTGAAGTAATAGCTCCCGATGAGGCACTAAGATATAAGTAGAGATGGTAATAATATCCTATCCTATGGTATTATAATACATTATTATGATTTATTATTAGTAATATTAACACTTATTATAATTCTATATGTAAAAATAATAATATGTAATAATCCACATATACATAGCGCATGTCCTGCATGCAATTGTAAATAGCCCTTGTTAACGGTTGTTAATTGTTGCATTTCCCTATTGCCGCTCGTGTGTTTGCCTCTATCTTGTGTGTACCCTGTCCGATCCATGTGTGTATTTAGCTTGTGTAAATCCCCCACCACATGCGCACCTTACACTTCGGTGTCTGACAACCTTGTGTTTCCGCTGTGTATTTGGTTCGGTGCTGCTTGGGTGCCTGTAATTCTTCTGTTAAGCTCTGCTGTTCAAAGCGTTTTCCTCGGCAAACAAGTCTCCTTGTCCTTCTCTGCTTCAGCACTGTCAGCACTGCAATATATAATTATATTAATTTATAATAATGCCATAGTAATCATTAACAAGTAAAAAGAATTTAACTACCCTACATTTCCACACCGTTCCTGAAGTTTGCACAACGTCATGTCCAGCCCAGGAGTGGAGTCACGTGATTTCTGGCCCCGCGGTGGAGATCTCCTAGCGAAGACCCCCATTGTTCCGCAGCCAGATCCTTCTCGGTTTAACGCCTCACACTAGACCAGCACTCTTCACACTAATGGGTGATTCCCATATTTCACAACCTGCTTCTCTGTGTGTGGATCTGATGTGATGCTTGAATGTCAGTGCTTGTGCCTCTCCCGTGGAAAATATGTCTCTATTTTGATGCCTTCGACACTATAATATGACAGTTTTCATACTGACTTTCTTAGGATTTTTATTTATTTGAAAGAAAAACCTTTCTTTGTATTTATTCTAAAGTAAAGCTATGCTTGGGCAAATTGGATGTAATCCTGGGCATCCTAGTTTGGATGAATTCAAGCAGATAGGTTGACCCTAATTCGTACAGTGCATCCAGAAAGTATTCACAGCGCATCACTTTTTCCACATTTTGTTATGTTGCAGCCTTATTCCAAAATTGATTCAGTTCATTTTCCCTCAAAATTCTACACACAACACCCCATAATGGCAACGTGAAAAAAAGTCTACTTCAGATTTTTGCAAATTTATTAAAAATAAAAAAACTGAGGAATCACATGTACAGCCTTTGCTCAATACTCTGTTGATTCACTTTTGGCAGCGATTACAGCCTCAGGTCTTTGTGAATATGATGCCGCAAGCCTGGCACACCTATCCTCGGGCAGTCTGGCCCATTCCTCTTTGCAGCACCTCTCAAGCTCCATCCGGGTGGATGCGAAGCACCAGGCGTCGGTGCAGAGCCATTTTATGATCTCCAGAGAGGTTCAATCGGATTCCAGCCTGGGCTCTGGCTGGGCCACTCAAGGACATTCACAGAGGGTGTTGTGTGTAGAATTTTGAGGAAAAAAATTAATGTAATCCATCTTGGAATAAGGCTGGAACATAACAAGATGTGGAAAAAGTGATGTGCTGTGAATACTTTCCGGATGCACTGTGTATATAGTTTATTATTATATTATATGGGCACCTTATGCATGCAATAGTGTCACACCATTACCATTATTTGAGAGCATGGCTGGACTGGCGATCTGGCATACCGGGAAATTACATGGTTGAACTGAGTCCCCCCCAACACACACGCAGACACGTAGCAGGAAACTCTCCCCCTCTCCCAACGACCAGGTGTTATGTCTGACCACGGCTGATGTGAGGAAAACTCTGTGCAGAGTTAACCCACGGAAGGCTGCGGGGCCAGATAACATCCCGGGGAGAGTGCTCAGAGAATGTGCAGACCAGCTGGCAGATGTATTCACTGACATCTTCAACATGTCCCTGAGCACCGCCATCGTTTCCATGTTCTTCAAGTCTACGTTCCTGTGCCGAAGAAGTCTCCAATGTCCTGCCTCAACGACTACCGTTCCGTAGCACTCACACCTATAATCATAAAATGCTTCGAGAGGCTTGTCATGAAGCATGTTACATCCCTGCTACCACCTACTCTGGATCCTCTACAGTTTGCCTATCGTCCCAACCGCTCCACAGACGATGCCATCGCAACCAGCCTTCACCTGGAACTCACCCACCTGGACTAAAAGGACAGATATGTTCGAATGCTGTTCATAGACTTCAGTTCAGCATTCAACACAATCATTCCTCAGCACCTGACAGAAAAGCTAAGCCTGTTGGGCCTGGACACCTCCCTCTGTAACTGGATCCTGGACTTCCTGACTGATAGACCTCAGACAGTCCGGATCAGGAACAGCATCTCCAGCACCACCACACTGAGCACTGGGGCCCCTCAGGGCTGTGTGCTCAGCCTGCTGCTGTTCACTGTACAGCGAAAAACCACATTATCAAGTTCGCCGATGACACGACCGTGGTGGATCTCATCAGCAAGAACAACAAATCAGCATACAAGGAGGAAGTGAAATGGCTAACGGACTGGTGCAAAGTCAACAACCTGTTTCTGAATGTGGACAAAACAAAAGAGATGACTGTTGACTTCAGGAGACCATGGAGCGTCCACTCACCGCATCGATTGGATCAACATCGACGGATCCTTTGTGGAGATGATCAAGAACATCAAATTCCTCGGTGTTCACCCGGCGGAGAACCTCTCCTGGTTCCTCAACACCAGCTCCATAGCCAAGAAAGCCCAACACCGTCTCTACTTTCTGTGGAGGCTGAGTAAAGCCCATCTGCCACCACCCATCCTCACCACTTTCTACAAGGGGATGATCGAGAGCATCCTGAGCAGCTGTATCACTGTCTGGTATGGGAACTGCACTGAAACAGACCGCAAGACCCTACAACGAATAGTGAGAACGGCTGAGAAGATTATTGGCGTCTCTCTCCCCTCCATAACCAACATTCATCATACATGCTGCATCCACAAAGCCACCAGTATTGTGGATGACCCCACGCACCCCTCACACAAACTCTTTACCCTAAGTGCTCGGGCCCTCACTACCAAACTCTGCAATAGCTTCTTCCCACAAGCCATCAGGCTTCTAAACGCACAGTGACTGGACCGAGACTCACACACACATACCCTGTTGCACTTGTCTCATGTTTGTTTACCTGCTGACTTTGCACATGTCTACACACGTGCACTTTACCTACCCATTCCTTTTATGTAGTACTTTAGATTGTGCAATTTTATGTTTTTTGTACTGTCCTACTCCATTAATGTAGCACCATGGTCCCGGGGAACGCTATTTCATTTCACTTTGTACTGCGCCACGTATATTGTTGAAATGACAATAAAAGCAACCTTGAATCTTGAACCTTGAACACACACCCACATACACTCACCTAAAGGATTATTAGGAACACCTGTTCAATTTCTCATTAATGCAATTATCTAATCAACCAA
>JAABNY020000001.1:31600815-31639150 GCA_015164015.2 Brevimyrus niger
CCAAAGACATGCTGAGGCTGATTGGAGTTGCTAAATTGCCCATAGGTGTGCATGTGTGAGTGACTGGTGTGTGAGTGCGCCCTGTGATAAGCTGGCCCCCTGTCCAGGGTTGTTCCTTGCCACATGCCTGTTGCTTCCAGGATAGGCTCTGGACCCCCCGCGACCCAGTAGGATAAGATAATTGGAAAATGGATGGATGGATGGGACGGTCTATGTGATCTTGTGAGGAAGTATCTGATTATGAGTTGTCAAATTAAATATTTCGACAGATTTTTCACTACAGAAATTCTGGACCTGAATTTAATAGTGTGCCTTTTCATTAATGCTTATTTTTGTGTTCCTAATTTGCTTTGTTTATAGACTTTATTCTAGCGCAGGGGTGGGCTGTTTTATCCAGAAGGGGCTGTTGGATATGTGGGTTTTTTACTAATTAGAAGACGGATGATTGGCTGAAGAGTCCTCACACCTGGGTTTAAACAGCTAACCTAAACATTATCCCAGAAACCTGCATACACACCGGCCCTTTGTGGATAAGAGATGCTCACCCTTGTTCTAGAGATTTATTATCTTGATTTTGAGTTGTGCATTTCTTTTCTTCTTTTGCAGGTTAATTCATGGGGCACAGTTGTTGAATGGTTTAGCTGGGCCGACTCTAATGAGTGCAGGCCCTCTTCTCTCTACCACATGGTTTGCTCCAGACCAAAGAGCTACAGCCACAGCTGTTGCTTCTTTGGTTTGCTACCTAGGGTCAGCAGGCTCGTTTCTAATTGGTCCTCTCATCGTACCAGCACCCAATGATACCCAAGTAGTGGACAAAGGAATTGGCCAAGACATCAATCACATAAAGGACAGGATCCAACTTGTACTATATGCAGGTAATTTTCTTGTGCCAGTACAGCCAGTATGAAGAAAAATCGCAATTATCTTATAAAAGCATATTTCACAATGAAACACGGCCATCCACTCATCTTGCATAACTTTTATTGTGCATTGTGACTTTAGGCTTGGAGCTTATTTCAGGAAGCATAGAGCTATGTACAAACTCAGTATGCACTGAGTCAAGGGTAGGATTCAAGCCCACACACTTCTAGATGTGTAGCCGCAATTCAACCAATGGGGAGGTTTATGGCTCTGCTGGTTAGACCCTATGCCCATGGCTGCAAGGTAGCCCGTTCAAGGTCCATCGATGTCGCTATTGTCCCTACGAGCAAGGCTCTTCATTGCTCCCTTTTGTATAAGGTCTCGTTCTTGTGTACTTCCAGAAAGAGGCTGCCGAAGGAATTGTGTACATAACTGAAGTCCGTGCTCTCTCTGTCAATGACTTAGACACAGCAAATGGTACTAATTAAGCAACATGGAAGATCACCCGAGTTTACACCGTTACTTTATCAGCAGCATCGGGGAGCAGTTAAAATGAGTAATTTGTCAGATAAGATTCATAATTGGACAGTATGTTGATTATCCTATGAAATTTTTACTGGAACAGTCTAATGATAAATTATCTGTGCAGTGGGAATCTGAGCAGTGTTATCTTTATTCGGATGATGGTCTAATACATAGTTCTCTGCCTGATTGCTCTGTTTTTCGCACCTGCAGAGTTTGGTATGATCACAGTGCTGTTTGTGGCTGTGCTGCTTTACTTCCCGTCACGCCCCCCTGTGCCCCCCAGTGTGGCTGCTGCTAGTCAGAGGCTTAGCTACAGGAGCAGCATCTGCAGACTTCTCAGGTAAAGTAATGGTTATTCCCCCCCATGCAGACCTTCTAGTATACTCATAGTGTTGTGGTGAATTATAGGATGCGTCAGAATATGTTCCTAAAGAATTTACAGTAATTTCACAGTAGCATTTGCAATTATTAATTTGTAAAATTCTAAAGACATTAACTCTGCAAATGCTTTTTTAAAAAAAAAAAAAAAAAAACTAATGTTCACTGACAAAAAAACATAAAGGTAATTAATTTGACTGACTGAAAAGCCGCCATCTTTAGAAATATTTACTATGCCATGTTAAGTGTCCATAGATCTAAGCATAGACCTGATTTGTTCTTCGGAGGAGCAGGCAGGTATGTCTATTTAATTGACCACTGAGTGCAGTGGCTGCACAATATTGAAGTGTTTTGGGTTGTTATTCTAATGAAGAAGAAAAGACTGCTCAATGTAATTATGACGGAGTGGAATACCTTCAAAGTATGCTGAAGCTATGCTGATTGAGATCGCCATGGATTTGATAAAGACCATGATGCTGCCTCCTCCATGCTTCACAGTGGGAACCACATATGCAGACCTTTACATCTATGTTTTAGAAAGACATGCTGGTTGAACCTAAATATTTCAACTTTCAAATTTAACTCATTGCCCTGCACTGTCCGGTCTCATATTGCACTGCAGTTTGTCCTATTCACATATGCATTCACAATATGGACAAAAATTTTGGGACACCCGGCCATTATTCCTACAGGAATGGATACTTTACGATATCCAGTTCTAAATTCATAGGTATCATAATGGAGTCGGTCTCCCCTTTGATGCTGTAACAGCTGCCACTCTTCTGGGAAGACTTTGCACAAAATTTTGAAATCAGTCTGTGGAAAATTTTGCCCATTCATCCAGAAGGGCATTTATGAGGTCAGACACTGATATGGGATGTGAAGGCCTGGCTCACAGTCTCCATTCTAGTTCATCCTGAAGGTGTTCAATGGGGTTGATGTCAGGGCTTTGTGTCGGCCCGTCAAGTTTTTCCATACCAAGCTCACTCACCTATGTCTTTTTGGACCTTGCTTTGTGCACTGGGGCACAGTCATGCTTGAACAGAAAGGGCCATCCCCAAACTGTTCCAACAAAGTCCGAAGCATTTAATTGTCCAAAAATGTCTTGGTATGCTTTAGCATTAAGAATTCCCTTCACTGGAACTAAGGGGCCTAGCCCAACCCCCTGAAAAACAACCCCATACCATTATCCCTCCTCTAATAAACTTTCCAGTTGGCACAGTGCAGTCAGGCAGGTAATGTTCTCCTGGCATCTGCCAAAGCCAAACTTCCATCTCCATCAGATTTCCAGATGGAGAGGTATGATTCGTCACTCCACAGAACATGTGTCTCTCCTGTTCCAGAGTCCAGCGGCGGTGTGCTTTAAACCACTCCCTCCAACGCTTGCCACTGCGCTTGGTGATGTGTGGTTCGGCCATGGAAGCCCATTCCATGAAGCTCCCGGTGCACAGTTTTTATGCTGGGGATAGGATTGGAAGAAGTTCAGAACACTGCAGTTCCAAACACCCATCACCCAGCATTGGCTAGTTACCAATGCCTGCAAGGAAGTGGATAAAGTAGTCTGCAGGAAGTCATGAAGGCAAAGGACCTGGGCCACATACAGTTTTTGTGTGTAATACTGTACTCAGAACTTCTCCAATAACAAGACACAGATCACAAAACTACTTCCTCTTTACTAAACTGGACTTATTGGAAGCAGTGGCAGAGAAGAGACCGTCAGTGAAACTAAGTCCGTCAGCAGCCCTGCATGCCCTTTGCACAACACTCAGTCCTGAATCAGCTTTAGCCATCAGGTCATTGTGCTGTGGTGCTTTAAGAGGCACTACTGGGAATGTTTCCTGTTATCAGATTATGCAGCACTTTCTCCATCTTGATGAAATGATTTTGCTTTTCTTTTCAGCAATGTGCGCTTCCTCATGATTGCATTGGCGTACTCGGTGCCTACAGGAGTGGCGGCTGGCTGGTCTGGAGTTCTGGACATGGTGCTCACCCCTGCCAAAGTCAGCCAGGTAAGAATTAGTAACACTGCGCTGAACCGAATTTACCTGCCGCATGTGATTTTTAATGTACAATTGGAGATATTATGCATTCACATAAATTCATCATATCTAAATTCATCTTTCTTAATATAGGAGGTAAGTACTGAATGATTGAATTGCAAAGTATTTTAAAAATCACATCAATTATAAAGTACTGGCTCATCAAAGAATGACACCTTGGATTTAAACTGCCGCTTATTAGTGTGAAAAGGCTGGTCGTCGTGCTGCTCAAAGGGAGTACCATTCATATAACTGGAATTTAAGTCAATGTACCGTATGTGTATGCAATGGAACCTTCATACCTACTGATTAGGCATCGGCAGTTTCAATAATCCATGTTTTACCGTGACCTGAAAATATTAGGAAGAGTGTGAGTACAGGAAACAAACCCACATTAAAAAAAAATGTTGTGCACATGATGTCTTTCATTGCTGCATTGTCCATTGAGCATTAAGCAAAAATGTCAGAATCCTGTTTATTCAAAAGAGTGAGACCACATCCACATGACTTTTATTACAGTATATAGTTAAAATTGTTTTCATAATTATTGTTGATGTCTTATTGTGTGTGTTCTGGTACAATCTAGTTGTGAACCATAACTGAAAAATAGTGCATAGGTTGGAAATGGGGAGAGATTATACCTATTACAACAAATGTGCTTTTCATGTGATTTATTTACAAATATCGACTGGTGACAATTTGCTCAGATACGGATACTGCCAAATAAACAGACAAAACACCTCTGCCTAAAAATGAAACCTGTTCAGCTAAAAAAAAAAATACTCAAACAATACACTAGACCTAACTCCCTAAATAGCTCGAAATCAAAGACAAAAAGTTTAAAATAAACAATGGCATCCATGTCCAACAGTCCAAATGAAAACTGAGAACTAAAGTAAGAAATAGAATTTCTAATTTGCAAGTATATACCAGGGTAAACAAAACCACAGAAGAAACTGAGCAAAAATCATTGTCAGAATCAAGTCCAGGTCAATAAAACCAATGAATATCTGGGCAGCTATGAACAAAGATATGAAGTGGATCCATGGACCGGAGTTGAACTTAATTTGACACTTGACCTAAAACAGGGTGGCAATGCACAGTACAAACAGCTACACACCATAATGTGTAAATTATAAATTGTTCCTTGTCTGATGCATGCATGTACATGAAACACAAGTTATATATGGTGTTTGCTGCTATCTACAGTAGGTCTTGAGACATATCTCCCTTGAATACAAGGTGAGAACCATAGAACAATCACCAATTGATGTTTTTCCCAGGTGGATGCTGGCTGGATTGGGTTCTGGTCCATTGTCGGAGGATGTGTGTTTGGAGTGGCAATGGCTAGGTAAGCAACAAGAAGTATTTGTATGTGTTGTTAATTACTACTTATGCTGTGCTGAAATTGGGGGAAAGCCACACAACAATTGTCGGATAATCTCACGTATCAGATTTGTATTTTGTAGCAAACTTTGCCCCTTTTGGACCAAAATGATCATGAATAAAGAAAGGTTTTAATAGAACTACAATGGTAAATACAATTTAACAATTAGCTGTATGGCATTTAACATTAGTTTAAGACTATAAATCATACTTTGCATTTGTCGTCCCAGGTTTGCGGACTCCATTCGGGGCATGTTGAAGCTCATACTGTTGCTGATGCTGGCTGGTGCTTCCTTAGCCTCAACCTGGTTCACCCTAACCTGTTTAACTCGGGTGACTCACCTCCCCTCCACTGCAGGTGGGTACTTCCCTAAGAGATGCAGACATTACCTGAATGGCTAGGAAAAGTACACACACAAACTTCTGGACAGATCTCTAAACAGAGTAAACTGGAAGAAGGTTGCACAAAAGAGAAATGGAAAAAAATTCTGATATTCCAGTGTTTCATTGAGGTTTGTAATTTCATGTCTGGATGTGAAAGTGAATGGCCTATAATTTCTTGCGTGAACAAAAGAGGAATTACGTCATATCAAGGCAGAAATTTTCTTCATAATAAACAGTAATTTTCTAGTCATACTAAAAACATCCACGTTTTTGCTGGATGATTTACAGAATGATAGCCTTGTTTTTAAGTTGTTGCTTCATGATTGTTGTGTGTTTTGGATATATATATTTTTTAATATTGATCTTTTTTGGAAGCATATATGCAAACTGAAGGAAAGCCCCCCCCCCCCCCCCAGGATTCACTTGTATTTGGATCCACTCTGTTACCCTTGATGGCATTAAGCTCCCCAGTTCTTCCACTAATCCCATACTATAATGCTGCCATACTATATAAGATTTGGTCTTTTGGTCATTAAGATTATAGTTACCCTCTCGTGTGATTTTTCTTCATTTTGACAGGTGTTAGAACTATAGTTTTGCCATATAATGTTTGACTTTGTCACTGTGGACTTATCTGTGCTCCTGTCAAACTTGGGCATCTGTTATATCAATTAATACATTTTACTGTCCATACTCTGTAAATATAAGTGTTTTCTTAACTTCAGTCACTCTTTTTTTCCTCACAGCCACTCTATATACTTCCTGCATCCTGGTGGGCATTTTTATCAACAGTAGTGTACCAATCTTCTTTGAGATCTTCATTGAGACAGTTTACCCTGTGCCCGAGGGCATCACGTGTGGTGTGGTCACTTTTCTCAGTAATCTTTTCACTGGACTCCTGCTATTTTTCCTCACTTTCTACACTACAGGTAAGGGGTCAGCACTCAAGTTTCATAACTGTGTTAAATGTGAACTTCCATTCTCAATTTTGACATTTGAATCAGAGTTAAGTAATCACTCCATTTGTTTTTCTGTTTTCTGGCTGTTAGGCTGTTCTAATCTTAATTTGTATACTGAACAGTTGAGGATTGAGTCTGAATAAAATTTTTAAGTTGAATTTTAAAAATGTTTATTACCATGGCTTTTTCACAATTAAATGTTTAGCTTTTTCCATTGAAAATTTCCTCCAATATATTGTGATTTTTAAAGAATGACTGCATTTCCTGAAGTGTATGAAGAGAATATGTTGTATGAAGTGAATGTGTTGTATGAAATGTATGCTTTGCCATATATTTGATGAATTCTGCAGTGGTAAAATATGACTCCCAGCTGAGTGGTAAATTGCTGATACAAGCAGTAATGTTGGTTATTTGTTACTAAATTGTCACTTTATGTTTTTGTCATCAAAGTAATACACATTACTCACTGTGGTGGACTTTTATTTTTACAGATCTGTCATGGCTGAACTGGTGTCTGACGGGGTCCTGTGTTTTCAGCCTCATCCTCATACTCTTTTTCAGAGAATCCTACGACAGACTATATCTGGATGTCTTTGTCTCTGTCTGAGTGACACCCACTATCAGTGGGATGACAGTGAATAAACTCCTTGCTCCAAATTGCACAATACAAAATCTGAGGAAAAGAAGTAGGAATAGCATATCCCTTTTATTAAAATGATTTTATTGGTTTCTTTCTAGTATTAATAATTAAATTATTAAATAATATGAAAGAATGATGGTTACGTGTTTTAGTAAAAACCGCAAGTCCTTAAATTAAGGGTAGGAAATTTTCAGTTGATTGTTATGTCGGCACACTCAAGTTTTCACGTTTACTGCAATGCAATGCTTTCTTTTTTATGCCAAGGGACTGTTTTTTTATTTTAAGAACATTGTTATATTTAGGAGGTTTTGTAGCAGGCACAGTGTCTTGTGGAAATTCTTGAAATTGCCTAAATCCTTTGAATCTTTTGAGTTTTTTAAAAAGTTACTTTCAGCTTACCCAGTGTTTCTTGAGTGGCACTGTTGAACATTATTTTTTATGTTTAATGTGTAAAGATCAAGAACTTTCGTGATCATTGAAGAAAATGTCTAGACCTAGATTTTGTGATCTGTATTATATGTTCTGTTTGGAATATTCTGTGTATAATTCTGAAAGTAATTTTAGACATTTTAACCATTCTTACTATTGTACATGTTTACATTTACTTTAGTGGGCAACACACTAAGACAGGGAATAATATTTAATAAAGCATGTTATTTGACTGCCCACTGGAATGATACTTGCTGTTCTGGGGGGAGGGGAGGGGCAATCAAGGTTTATCTTCTGTTCTTAAAAAATCAATAATGTCAAACATCTTTCATCCATCAGTGATGGCATTGAAAATTCTGGAATGTATACATTTTTAAATACCATTCATTCTGGAGTTTCTGTTATTGTTATTATTTAACATAATTGTTGCTTTTTGTCACCTGGACATTCATGCTGCGAATCTCCTGTTCCACCACAACCCAAGGGGACTCTGTTGTATTAAGATCTGGTAACTGGAAATGCCACTGAAGCAGATTGAACTAATTTTTCTATTTATGGAACCAGTTTGAGATGTTTTGTAATATGGCACATTATCCTGTTGAAAATAGCCAATAAATGGGTAAACTGTGGCCATACAAAAATGCAGATAATTAGCAACAATAAAATTTATTAGTAATAGGGTGCCCAGTGTATGCCAAGAAAACAATCGTTACACCACCAGCAGCCTGGACTGTTGACATAAGGCAGACCGAGTCCTTTGATTCATGCTGTTTATTCCAAACTGTGACCTGCCCTTGGTAGAAATGGAGATTTATCAGACCTGGCAATATTTTTCCAGTATTCCAATTTTTTTCAGTTTCAGTGAGACTGTACACACTGTAGCCGTGTTTCTTGTGTTTAGCTTGCAGGAGAGGTGGCAGATATGGTCTTCTGCTGTTTTAGTCCATCCACCTCAAGGTTCAAAGAATTGTTCATTCAGAGATGCTTTTCTGCTCACCATTGTTGTAAAGAGTGGTTATTTGAGCTACTGTAACTTTCCTGTCATTTTCAACCAATCTGGCCATTCTCCTCTTACCTTTCGCATTAACAAGGCATTTATGCCCACAAAACTGGCATTTACTGCATGTTTCTATTATTCATTTATGCCCACAAAACTGCCATTCACTGCATGTTTCTGTCATTGATATCATTCAGTGTGAACTCTAGAGGCTATTGTGTATGTAAATCCTAGGTGATCCGCAGACACTCAAACCACTGCCAGGCACCAGCAGCAGTTTCCCAGTCACATAAATCACATTTTGTTATTAAGATGTTTGATCTGACCATTAACTGAACCCAGTGATATCTTGCTAGCGTCATAAGGAACTGGCATTTTGTTCTCACTAACCTTCAAAACATGTCTACTTCTTAGTGTATTTTTTAATTTATGGCTCCATGTTACCATGTTGACATTCGTTCATGATCCACCTGCATTCTGCTTTAACAGTTTTTTTTTTTTATCCACTGATCATATGTTCTTGTAAAAGGTATTCTAAATATCTTTCCAGCTAAAATTTTGTTGATGTCTCATATCCATCTGTAGTTTTATGGCTGAAGTACAGAAGTTTTGTACTGGTTTTTAAGAGGAAAATTCATTTCCCGTATATTTTACATCAAATCATATGATGCAGCTGTGTAATGTATTTAGGGGTCCAAGCATGCAGTGCCCCATTGTATTTGCTAGGATTTTCTTCTTATTATTATTTTTTTCATATTATTATTCTTATTTTGGACTAAATCAATATGGGGCGCAAAGACCATATCATATAGGGTAGAGTGGTGCAGAATTCCCCCCATTACTCAGGCAAGCAGAATCATACTTATTGACCTGATGGTGGCGCCATAGCACAGTGTTTTACATTCTGGCTGATATTTTGGGAACCTTGAATGATAGAAACATTTTTTTTTCCTCAAAACATTCCCTGGCTCATGTCAAAAAGATTGCAATTGGGATTTTTTTAAAAACTAATTTGCATAATGTGAAAAGTCTATTTTCTTGCCCTAGACCATTCATCCGAATCACACAACTGTAGGCCTACCATTTTGAGACCATACAGATGAATAGTTGTTTGTATGATTTTGATTATGCAAATTGTTCTGATGCTACAGACAGAGGAATTTCTTACACGTAGCCTTTCTGCACTTTATCAATTTCTCATCCACAGCACATCCAGTTCTCACCAAACTTTGTACAACTGTAGTTGTTACAATATTTGAAAGCCACTCCCCAAATTTAGTAAAAAAATAACCCAAAAGGGGGTGCTGTAACCCAAAATAGCTTATAAAAAGTGGACACATAAAGGCGATACTATATATACATATTCATGTCCAGATGGTCCACCTCATCATTTAATAATAATCATAACAGATTCTTTATTGATCCCTGTGGGGAAATTGTCTTTACGCCTTCATCAAGCTGTCTGTGAAGGGCAGCCACCTGTAGCAGCGCCCAGGGAGCTGAGGGTTAAGGGCCTTGCTCAAGGACCCACAGACGTGCTGAGGCTGGGTTTGAACCGACCATGTGATTACAGGTACACAGGCATAGCCCACTGTAAAAGTTCATTTCATTGAGCATAGCTGATAATAGCCAAACAGACTTCAGGAGGTCATAATTGCCCCCGTATGTAACCTAGAATAATGAAATTTCCTCCACTGTTCAGGGCTGCAAAGAGACATTGGGCAGCCTAATCGTTGTGCTGCAGTGCCATGTTTTACGTTAGCTCGTTTTTTCTGAACTGGGGGTAATAGAAAATAAATTTTCTTTTCTTCATATTCCTTGGCTTCAGGGAAAATGTGCAAAATTTACTTCGTTGAACTTGTCTTAAACTTTTCTTGTGATTCACACAAAATTTGTGGCAACATCTTGACACCATTTAGACAAAAAAGTTTGATAAGAGTAATTCCAGAGTATTCTAGTCCAATACACAATTGATATCTTGTGTGTTCTCACCAAACTTGCTTTGTCTAGATGGTGTGACATTCTGATCAACTTTCCAAGTTCCATAAAAATCCATTGGGTGCTGTAATTCAACCATTGAACATAAAATATATAATATAACATAAAAATATTCAATTTGTTGCAAATGTTTTATTGGATTTGGTATACGGTGTTTTAAACATAAGACAGGGACCATATTTAAGAAGTTGAGATATGAACTGAAAACTTTCATAAAACTTAGTTGTAATATGCTCAGACACCGATTTAATGTCACTTTTCATCTCAATTCATTCAGTCCTTGAATGAAGCAATGCACGTAAATCAGTATTTGTTGAGACATACTGTAGTAACAATCAGTCATTAAATAAAGCGAACTGCATTGTCTCAGTTTTCCAGCAGAAATATTTCTAGACCAAAGACTTGATTGCAGTGGTACCAGTAAGCTTCTACATTCCATATCCTCAATTGAAGCAGTAACAAGGTAAGCTACTGAGCCTTTAAAAAGAAAAAAAAGAAAAGCATTAACATGCACCACCTAATTTATCCACTTATCATTACAGACTGTTTGGATCATTTTAACCATTGTTGGTGGACAAAATCTGGAAGCTGGTGGCTTGTGTCCAGGTCCTGTGAGATAATAAACGGACTGAAACATGGCTGGACTCCTGTTACTTCAGATGACCCTCCTGACCACACTCTACTGAGAAGTCTGCTCCAATAGCAGCAAACAGCGCAGTATGCTGGGGGTCTATGAGAGCTGAAGCCTGACCCATTACACATCAGTCACCTATTCTGACAATAAAAGGTAAGCAAGGTGTTTGATACTGTGAACTGAACTACTGTATACAAGCAACAAAACAAGTACACTAAATTAGAAGTCTTCAAGATGGCTGTATTGTGTTACGTTATAAAGGTTTTACATCAAGTCATTATTCCAGCCTCAGACAGGAAAATAAAAAATAGTTTTTAAATAGTTTTAGATATAGCTTTAAAATGGCCTAAAGCAGTAGCAGTAATTGATATTGTGGAATAGCTTGCCTGCAAACATGCAAGGTACTGTTTCACTCTGTCTTTATATCATGACTGATGGCTCATTACTTTGCTATCTGTTTGTTGTGCATGTTTACTGAAGTGACAAAAAACGTGGAGCAGTTGAGGTTAAGGGCCTTGCTCAAAGGCTCAATGGTGAAATCACTATTCCGATCACAGTCCAAACCTGCAGACCCACAGTACACATTTAAAACATGTGGCTGACTTCTAATTACAGCACTTAGCACAGTCAGCTGACAGTCCCCCTAAAGTACCAAAATAAGTAATTATAACTGTAGAAAAAGTAGTTGGCATGTAAAATTAAAATACTAACAGGAAGATGCTATAAATAAAATAATGTTTTCTATTGTTTCATGAACATATACATACGTACACACATACACACAGTACATATGCATACACACAAATGTTTGTGTTCACATCTTTGTGGGGATCATCCATTCATGTCTATGGGAAACACCCCACTGCCATGTATGACAACTTTAACCCCTATTCAGCCCTAACCTTAACCATAAGTAACCAAACAAAATACAAGACCTTTATTATTTTTAGGTTTTTGATAGCAGTCACTGATTTTCATAAAATTGAGTTTCCCCTTTGGTCACCACAACATTTTAATAAAAGGATATTTCTCTAAGACCCCCCCCCCCAAACACACACATAAACTGTACATAAACCAATCCATGTTTTATTATTTTTTGTCATATCATCACCTGAAAAAACATAGTACTGTGAATAATAATTATATTTAGTACCTGAATAATGGATAAGTACAAAAAGACAAAGCAGATTAGTGTTACAATAAAGAAAATACAAAATATAATATGTTACATTCCTTGGTGGTAATGGATAACTTTCTAGTATGTAAGCATGTCTAAATTTTAACCAGGACATAAACAAACATGGGCTGAACCAATACAGCTTTCTGGCCCAGCCATTCATTACACAATCACTAACAATGTGGTTCTTTCTATTCCAGCTTGTTCTGACTTGTCTGATTGACAAATATAAATGCTCAACAACACCGTAAGTACTTTTTAACTGTATGTTTGTTTTGTATATCTTGGATATGTCTTATGTAGTTACATAAACTTTATTAAACATAATGTATCATGTTTTAAATTACATTTCAATTTGCTTATAGACTACTTATTACTTATTTTGACGAAAATGTATTGGTAAATGATTTTAAAAGTCAAATCAAAAAATCCAAATCAAATAATTGTGATAATTTAGCAATTGTACTCTCTTGTATTCTCCATTCGTGAGCAAAAACAGTATTAGCAAAAAACAGTATTACATACAGCCCAATCGTTACTGCAGTGCTACATTTTGATTAATAATGTAACAAATATTTGTGTAATCTGAATAACATGTAAATAGCAAATAACAAAAAATGTAATAACAATAAAATAATGCAACAACAACTGCTTGGGTGTTTTCCTGCTGCTTGTTTGTTTCAGTGATCAGGTATTTTCAATCACACCAAGACTGCAAATGGATGTGGAACTGCTCAAGAATGTATCCAGCATGCATGAGGTTATTCATCAGCCATCTTTTTTGTCCACCTGTTAGTCCATTCAATTTAATTTAATTTAATTATGTTTTTATAGCACTGTTGTGACAAACTTCTTTTCTGAGCATCTAATATTCTGAGTATTATCTGGGGCACAAAAACATTTTCATTTGATCTTGTTGCCATACAGTGCATTACAATGAATGCTAATATTATATTAATATTGCTACAATGTAATACAGATAGTAAGCTATATTCTATATGTTGTTCTACTAGACAGTACTATGGCAGCCAGCCTCACCTGATCAAATCACAATCAATGCAGAAGTTCACCTGTTTATTCCTGCCTCCAGTCAAAAGCCCATCATAAAGCTGCTACAAAGATATGACATAACACACAGGTGATTTTTTTCCTTTCACAGCACCCATATTTTTTCATTCACATATTTTTCATATATTTCATTCATCATATTTATTTTCATTCTTTTCATTCATAATAACAATAATGGATAAAATTCAAACTACATATGAAGTTTGTAAGCTCTATTCATCTCCCAATTTCTGAATGAATTTCCAAAATAGAACTAGGACTTTCCATAAAAATAATTTTATTTATGTATTTTTCAGGGTGTTGCTGGCAAACCCTCAAGAGCTGATTGAGGCACAGAAAAGAAACTATTCCACAGACCCCAGGAGCAGCACATCTTATTATGAAAGATACCATCTCTTGGAGGATGTAAGAACATATTTTCCTGTCAAGTATTTGTCTTTAAGCTGTATCTTGGTAAAATCATTAAAGAGATTACTCTCTGTGTTTTGTTATTAATTTGCTTTAAAAATTAATGATATTCAACCAAGATGTGTCTCCTCAACAGATTTATCACTGGATTAATAAAACAAGTCGAGAAAATTCCGAAAGGTTACAGGTCATACTAATTGGATCATCTGTTGAGAAACAACCTCTTTTTGTTCTGAAGGTAAAATTCTTCTCCTAGATCTTTTATGATAAAGCATGCAGAAATATCCATGATAAATAAAATGTCAAAATTTTTCACCTCAGCTATCCAGATGAAATGTCATGTGATAGTATTAGATTATACAGTGAGAAGCAAAAACCTTGGGACACTAAAAGTAAAATGAGTTATTTTTGTTATATATTTATAAAAATGATTTCCCAGTCAAAAGATTAACATGAGGATAAAGTTCAATGCAACCTTTATTACTAGGCAGTACTTTCCATGCAATATTAAGCATATGTGAAATATGTCATTTGTTGCATTTCCTAAATCTTCCCGATTTAGACTGAGCTTCACTATTGGGACAAAGGATTGACAGGTAATTCTGATTGCACAGGTGTTCAATGTTCCCTTAATTGTGAACACATAGTGTGTGGGTTTGTGCAGGCTTGGTTGTAGTCATTGGGAACTTGAATTTGAGGTTACAAACAAGTTGACCATTATAGAAAGTTGACCATTATAGAAAAACATGCAGTTTTGAAAATGAACTGAAAGGAATATACCAGTCAGAACCATTGCAGAACAACTGGGCATTCTGAAATCAGCAGTCTGGAATGTTTTTATTTAAAAAAAAAAACTACTACTACTGGCAGTGTAAGTAATTTGCAAAGGTCAGGCCGTCCCATGAAGTCTACAGTAGCTGATGACAAAATGATTGTTGGAGCTGTGAAGAAAAACCCAAAAATAACATCTAAATAAATAAAATATAGTCTACAGAATCTCTTTTCACCATTTGCGGAAGTATTCAAGAGAAGAAAAACAGAAGCTGCAAGATGGAAATCTCCCATCAGCCAGAAAGGAGAGGCTGGAATTCACAAAGTAGTACAAAAACAATCAGACGAGCTTTGGAATAGTTTCGTGGACAGATGTAAAAGTAAAAAATTGATGTTTATCAAAGTGATAGGAAGGGGAAAATTGAGAGATAGAGGGACTGCAAATGATCATAAGCATACCACTTCATCTGTAAAGCATGGATGAGGTATTGTCATAGCTTAGGCATGCATGGCTGCATCTGGAACTGCCTCCCATTGACTTTATTAATAATGTAACTGGAGATGGTAGCAGCAGAAGGAATTCTGAGGTTTACAGAAACAGAACCAAAATTCAATGAGTGGAAGCTCATAATGCAGCAAGACAATGACCCAAAACATACTATATTAACCAAGGAGTTCATCAGGACGAAAAAGTGGAAAGTTATAGACTGGCCAGGCTAGCATGCATTTCACCTGTTGAAGAGAAAGTCTAAAACACCTCATTGAGGGTGCAATAAAAGCATGGCAGAGCATTTCAAATGATGTAATCTGATGTCAGTGGGTCACAGACATGAGGCACTTATTTCATGTAAAGTATCGGGGACTAAATACTAACTTTGGAAAACTTAATTTTGCTTTAAATTTGTATGTTCCAATACTTTTGCTCATCTTAAATTGGAGGAAAAAACAAGACAAATGCATACACATGAAGGCAATGAGATATATTTAATGGTAATTAAAACAACTGTAAAATTGGTGATAACAGTGTACCTTAAAGAAGTGGGATCTCCTTAAACTTGTGTGGGGTATGCCACAGTAAATTGAACCCACAGCCTGTGAGATTTGCAGCTCTCAGCCGTGAGATAGCAAAATTAGCAAAAACAAATGCAAGTCATCAGGAGATTTGAAACCAGGAGATTTGAAACCTACAAATGACATTTTTCCAGTATGGTTTATGCTGCATGCAAAACACTGTTCAGAGGTAAAAGCTGACATTCTGTACTTCAGTTTCATGCTGATTATTTGACATGAACACATACATTTGTTATTTTTGACAATATAAAAAAATAACCAATTTTAGTACAGTGTCCCAATATCTATATCTTTTAAAGGCTATAAAATGGATGATCGATCTATCTATCTATCTATCTATCTATCTATCTATCTATCTATCTATCTATCTATCTATCTATCTATCTATCTTTCTTTCTTTCTTTGCTTGGGGACACTCTACTTCAGGGGCCACCAGTACCTCCGTATCTCTGTTACTATTCAAGTACAAATTATGAACAAATATAGTGGCTCCAAGAAACACATTAACTGTTATGACAAATAAGGATGAACGGACATAGGATCAGTACATAACTAACAGTTTCCGGTTAATTAATACATTAGGTATTAATTAAGTGTGTTACTACATTTTTTTTTGCCTCCTCAAGGAAAGTGTTACGCTTTGTTTTAGTTCTTCTCCAGTTCACGTAAAACTTAAGCTGTGAATTAAAGTGCAGAACATGATATGCCATGTTCTCCAGCCATTCTCCAGGTCAGTTAATCCTCTCCACCAAACTGTCCTCCAGCCATTATTCCAGTAAATGGTCATATTACTGCAGGAAACACAGGGTGCACCATTAATGGGGTGACAAAAAACACACAAAATTCTAATATATTTGTCGAATTATTTATATATACTTTTTCTTCAGCTGTCTGGTAAAGGACATCAGCCCAAGAAAGCTATTTGGATGGACTGTGGCATTCATGCCAGAGAGTGGATATCTCCAGCATTCTGCATGTGGTTTGTTCAATATGTTAGTATATATATATTGTCAAGACGTTATAGTTCATGTCCTTCTTAGTGTATGTTAGCACTGACAGATCATTTAAAAATAGAGTTGCCGTAGAGTTACAACTACAATTTTGTCGGGAGATATTGTTCCCATACTTAAATATATATTTCCTATTCCTTCTATTCTGTCCCACAGTCTGTCATGAATTATAATCAACATTCTGACATTACTGAAATCCTGGATAAAATGGATATCTATGTCCTACCAGTTATGAATCCTGATGGATATAAATACTCATGGATAGAGGTAAGGGGTTCAAATAGCAAAAAAAGTTAAGTAGTTTCGAGACATACTTTATTAATATACTTATATATAACATATTAATATATTTTAGTATATATTTTGCAACTTTACTTTTAGAGTCCATGTTCAGTACTGTACAACAATGTTAATTTTTATAGTATGTTTATGAACATTACCATAAATTAAATTATACATATAACTGAAAAATGAACATATTCCAGATAGAATTTTTTCAGTATTTCAGGCATTTGCTCAGTCTATATATTTGATACATGCAGTTTTTTTCCACCCATAATTGAGAGCATTGATTTTTCATTGGTCAGAACCGAATGTGGAGAAAAAATCGTTCCAGAAAGGTAGACAATGCCTGTGTAGGAACAGATCTCAACAGAAACTTTGATGCAAACTGGTGCAGTAAGTGTTGTTATTAAAAGTAATATACTTTTAAAGGTCTTTATCTGTATGTTTGTTTATCAGTTTAATTATAAAGAATGATAATGTGGTAGTTACGTTCATGAAAGTACAGCGATAAGCTAATGTGCAAAAGTAATTAGATTATCACTGTAATTTTATGCTTGTGTTATCAAAATTATAACAAACAGGACGAAGTTGAATAAAGTAACTGGTATTGGGAATATAATGTGGCCGTGGTTTGACCTTTTATTATGGCTGATCATACAGCTAAGGGTTCATCGGATAACCCCTGTGATGAGACATACTGCGGTAGATTTCCAGAGTCAGAACCAGAAGCTGCAGCTGTGTCCAACTTCATACGGAGCAGAAAGGATCTGGTGAAGCTGTACCTCTCCATCCACTCATACTCACAGATGCTGATCTTTCCATATTCATGCTCCTATCAAGAGGTCCCCAATCACCAAGAACTTGTAGGTCATTTAATCTGGTTATTTAAAGATGTTCTTTGTCAATTTATAATATCCTTTATATCGTACTAATATGAGATCAATGTTTCTACATTATTTGCATTTTACTTTCAGTTTGAGATTGCACGGGAAGCAGCAATGAAAATCAAAATACATCACAAAAACAATTACAAGTTTGGGGCTGGAGCAAAATCTTTCTGTAAGTTACTCTTCCTCATTAATAAATAACATAAATAAATATAAATAAATAATGTTTAATGTTGGAATAAATAACAAGCATCGATCTGTTCCTTTCAATGTTCAGATCTTGCTCCAGGTGGTTCTGATGACTGGGCATATAATCTTGGGATTGATTATTCTTTCACGTTTGAGCTTCAAGACAATGGCCGCTATGGATTTCTTCTCCCCCAGTCACATATTTTGAAGGCTTGCAGTGAAGCTCTTACAGCAGTGAAGAGCATTGCCCTCAGTGTCATCAAGAAAAGGCGTTTCAGCTAAAACGCTTCACAAAAAATCCGAATTATTGAAATGCTGTCATTTTCTTTTTAATATAATACTAAACTGTATTGGCAAAGTTCTGATACATGTGAGAGGGATATGATGTTGGGAACAACCATTGCAATTACTTTTTTGAGTATGTTAAAATGGGAAATAAATCATAAGCTGTATGTTGTCTGCAGAACCTCCCACTGTAGGTTTCTCTGGTTTCCTACGGTGTAGTATAGGTGAACTGCTGTCTATAAATTTCACTAACCACATGTCAGTGTAAATTTTGTCAAAATTACTGAGGGACAAACCAATATCTCACTCACAAAAAATTACAAAAATATGCTGCAGCAGCAGCATTTTGAACCCAACATATTGCTCTTTTGTCAATATGTTCAGGATCTCCAACATATGCAAGTCACTTCCAGACACAGAAAAATGGAGATCAATACATAGTTTGTTAGGATGTGAGTATACTGTGAGCTACTTTAGGTTTTACAAGCTACTTTAAAACTAAAAGGCTCCTCTGCTTGTTCTTCTTGTGCTTTTACTGGTTTATTTCCTTGACACAAGATTCACTCAGCTGTTTCACGTTAACTTTATTGACACATGCATGATTATGGGAAATTAACCAATCAGCACAAAGCAAGAACTGGGTGCTAAAGTGAAATTCAGTTCTTTTTAAATTGAAATGGTAGTTTACAAACCCTGACTCATGCTCATAGTGCGCCCTCTGACATGGATTAGGTCAGGGGTGGCCAATCTTTTCCACAAAGGGCTGGTGTGTATGCAGGTTTTTACTGCAACTTCTTAATTAGGTCACTAATTAGAGGACTGATTGGCTGAAGAGTCCTCACACCTGGATTCGAACAGCTGATCAACAGGTTACCCCAAAAACCTGCATACACACCGGCCCTTTGCGGATAAGGTTGTCCGCCCCTAGATCAGGTAATCACTCTACCTGAGTTTAACAGTCAACTAAACCAGCTTGCGAGCATTTTAGAATTACTGCAGTGGTCTCCAACCATTTTTACAGTGAGAGCTACTTTTACACATAAAAAAAATTAGCAAGCTATCGCGTCGCGACGGTAAATCCTGTCGATCTGGGGTCCCCCTTTCAACCTCTGGATTACTGTAAATTCCTATACCAACAAACACAGTTGCATTTTGATTTCTGGAACGAAATATCCCTACTTTGTGGTAATGCTGAGAGTAATTGCCAAATCCGCTTTCTGTAAAAAAAAAAAAACAAAAAAAAAAACACCGCTGATAAGTAAACAAACAAACCAACAACCCGACTTTGGTAGTGGTAACAGAAAAAATATATTTTTTTCAGAAAAACATACTTTGCACATACAAAAATCGAAGCTACGCGTATCTACCTAGGTCTTATGACATCAACTTCATGCGACACGCAGATGAAGGACCAGCGCTGGACGTGCTGCACGTCGACGGAGCGTTTTGTTCTGCGAAAATGTGATTTGCGATTCTGCGTTAGACGTGTTATTTCTACGCAGTACTTTGGTATTTTTGCACCTATTCCCAGCAGCTTATCGTTTGATCTACGACGATTTCCAAGATGTCTGTCACGGAAATGTTCAGCAACATTCAGGTTTTCCTATGTGCAGATCAAGATATTCGAGAGGTAATTAATAAATAGGTAGTTAGCGTGTATGAACAGTATGCATCATTCATTTGCTTTGTACATGTATTTCATTATTATTCGTAACTGTATAAAGGACGAATACAATTATTCCAAAAGCTGTAAAGATAATAACTAAGAAAATGATCAGTTTTGTAAATCTAACTACGTATTTAACACGTTTTATTAACTTCTGTCTTTCCCCCTCAGGATATTAGGAAAGTTGTCCAAACTCTAGAACAGACTGCAAGGGAGATTTTAACTGTGCTTCAGAGTGTCCATCAGCCATCTGGTTTCAAAGAAAGTAAATCCAGCTTTCTATACATTTTTAAATAGTGATACTAGAGTACATTGATCAAATCCACATGTGACAGCTATCTGTACGGTGTCTTTTTGTCTAATTATAATTCCTAATTTTTTTTAATCCTACCAGTTCCAAGCAAATGCTTAAGGGCTCGGGAGTTGTTTTGCATAATAAAGGATCATATCGGAGACCTGAAGACAAAGTTCCCCGTGGAGCAGTACTACAGGTTAGTTTGATTTGTCTGGCTACTCCTATAATAAATTAATAAATGTAGTGTTAAAGTTAAGTGCATCCATTTTTACATTCAGTGTAAAAATTCTACATTTACATTTTTACAGATTTTAGGAGGCCAACATATGAAAAAATGTGATAACCAAATAAAATGATTTGGCTGTTTTTTCTTCTTATTTGAGGTCAGTTAATCCTTAGGCATTTAATCTGCTGTATATAATCTGTTTCATACAGATTCCATGAGCACTGGAGATTTGTCCTGCAGCGTGTTACATTTCTGGCAGCATTTGTAGTTTACCTGGAGAGTGAATCCCTGGTCACACGAGAGGAGGTGGCACAGATTCTTGGAAGTACGTACTTATAATGCCTGTGCATTCTTTCCCAGTCTGGACTCGATTCTTTGAGAGATTAAACCATATGATTTGTAACTGTTTCCTCTTGATCCACTCTGCAGTTGAAGTGGACAGAGAAAAAGGCTTTCATCTGGATGTTGAAGATTACTTAGCTGGGGTGCTCATCATGGCCAGTGAACTTGTGAGAGTCCATACATTCTTTACGTTTTTCTAAGATGGTTTATGAATTTTTGGTAGTACTGCAGTAATTGCTACAAAAAATTGACTCATTCATAAATGGTCAAAGCATAACACACAGGCATCCATTATAAATATAAGGGGTTTCATGTCAGGAATGTCAGTTTTATTGTACAAATTTGCTATATATATATATAAAGTGCAGTCTACTCCTGTTCAGTGCATTAACTTTAATATTGCATCTGTATACTGCTACTACTGACGTTCAAAATGTAAAAAAGTTTCAACTTGAGATCTCTCATAATGCAAGTTCAGTTTTACAATGCTTGCATTATACAGTATAGTGGTACCTCGGTTCTCGAACTTAATCCGTTCCGGACTCCGGATCGAATCCTAAAAAGTTTGAGTTCGGATCAAATTTTTCCCATAAGAAATAATGGAAAACCAATTAATTGGTTCCCGGCCCCCGAAAATTACACCTAAATGTTTTTTTTTTTAGCAATTAAACACAAAATGAACGGGATAAAACAAGAGCATTTTTTTTAATGGCTTCCAAAACGATAAAGATCTTATCCCAACATTACCCCTGTCCTGCCCCATTTGTCTGCTCCTTCTGTGTGCCACGCCCCCTCGTTAACCTCGTGTTGGATCCCCAGGTGATCAGCTGTTTCTTGGTCGTTGTCATATATCCTCTGCATTAAGTCCGTGTTTCAGTTTGTTTCCTCAGTCCGGTCATTGGGTGCATTCAACTTGCTTACAGTGCTGGCTTAAAGCAACATATTCTGGTCTTGACGCGATGCATTACAGTTAGATGCATTGTGACCTCTTACCTGGCTGCACAAAGTGGAACTGCCTCCGTTACGACACACCTTTGCCCTTATTAGCTGAAGAGTTTAGTTACATGCATGATGTTTGTATCCCAGGCAGTTCTGATGCGTAATCTGCTATTTCTCCCGAATATCACGTTAAGCAGTGAGATCTGGTTTTCAGTTAATTTATCTGGTAAAATAAAGTTTAAATGACATAAATGCTCTAATAGTACATGTAGGTTAGTGGTTTATTAATTGTTAGTTACTATGATGTTGCGCTGCTTTATTTGGTTAATCATCCAGTCTGTGAAGAAGGCATTCAAGTAAGAATTGCATTGTAATATGTCTCATTTCCTGGCGTGTACAATTTATATTAAATCAGCGTGCACTGTTCGACTTCTGATATTCAGATCGAGTTGTAGGTCAAACTGGTTTGTTTGACTTAAAAGAAATTCAAGTTCTAGTGAGTTTGAGAACTGAGGTACCACTGTATTTCCTTTTAATCTGATGTTGAAATGCTCCCAAACTGCTCCCAAATCTGCTGTTTTCTGCCAGTAGTTTCTTTTGCTCTTCCCCATTTTCATTTTCCTCGGTGCTACAGTTAATGTCATCCATGGACTGCTGCAGTCTGTGTATAAGAGTTCATAAAGCATAAAGAATCTGCCTTGAGGATTTTTATTAATCCATCCATTGTAATTGTTTATCATTTCAGCCATACAGTATTGAATTTCATTCATTTTTGCATCTTCTCTATGCCTGTGGATTGGAGTCCTAAGCCTTTTTTTCAAGATTACTAATTTTTCCTTCATATACTGTGAATATTTAAGTAATTTAACTTTAAAATACAAATATAAAAGTAAAATTTTTTTGTGTGATATTTGCTTAAACATTTTTAGAAGAGGCTCAGACAACATTTTAGGAATGCAGAAATACAGAAGGGATTTGCAAACTTGTAGTTCACAGCTGAAGTTAATGTGGGGGAACAATCTAACCTTAATAATATGCAAGATGTCTCATTTTTACATTTATCACCTTCAATAAAGTTTCATGCACCCCTCCCTACTTTCAGTCTAGGTTAGCAGTGAACAGTGTAACGGCGGGGGACTACAGCCGGCCACTGCGCATCTCTAACTTCATCAACGAGCTGGACTCTGGCTTTCGGCTGCTAAACCTGAAGAATGATCCACTGCGAAAGCGTTATGATGGTCTCAAGTATGATGTGAAGAAGATTGAGGAGGTTGTATATGATCTGTCTATCCGTGGTCTCACCAAGGAGCAAGAGGCTGTTGCAGAAAAGTAGTTTAATGGACAGTGGGTTAGTTTAATCATAGGCAAGTTTTGTTGTGTATGTTGGAACAAGGATGAAAGTGTAGCATTTCTATTGCAGGTCCTGCATTATTTTCACTAAAATTGTTGGAAAGCTGTCATTTGAAAAATCTCAAGTCCTCTTTGCTTTATTATTCAAACCTACGGAATGAATAACATTACATTGGAGAGATTACCTTGTGTAAAGTTAGTAGATAATGAATACATTTTATAAGCTTCACATCTTTTCTAATTGATTAGATTGTTCTACACAAATATTGCCATCAAATGACTCAAAGAACCTTATTTAATTTCAGATGTGGCTTAGTAGTAGACTTGGAAATTACCCCTCATTTTCTGTTTTAAGATGCGATCTTTTTGTCTTCTACACATACTTTGACATGTCTTATAAATGGCAGTGGAATGTAAAACTATGTGCAAACTTTTCCTTCTGTGTTTTTGCCTTTATTGTTGAAATGATTCGATGCTGAAACTTTCTTTTTAAATCAGCATCTAACAAACATTAGATGCCTGCAAAGAAAGAGCACGCAGGCCCTACTCTAGATGCAAGACCCATTTTTTTTGTGGCACTTGTCTGTTTTTTGTTGTAGTATTTTTTTCATGCATGAATCTATTGTTGACTAATTGTTAGTTTATGGTACGTTAGATCTCATTCATTTTGCCAGGCATAGCCAATCTATGCAACTGTAAAAACAAAATTAAAATGTTTAATTTGGGAAAAAGCCCCTAAATTTCCATATGGATATGTATGTAGTGGAGGCCTGGAGCATATCCCGGGTAGCAAAAGGCCCAAGGTTTGGGTAAACTCTGGATCAGGATTAGACAACCCCAATCCTGGAGTGCCGCAATATGGCATATTTTATGTCTTACCTGATGAGTTACCATTTGCTCTGCCTGAGATCAGGTGTGGTTCTTTAGAAATTGGGTATGATGGAAAACCTGCTGGATGCTGGCACTTAAGGATCAGGTTAGCTGTCCCTACTCTGGACCATCGTGCTTGCACAATATGGGCATTATACAGAGATGGTGTTATACAAATTTCTTGTTTTTTTGGTCTATGGGAGGGAAGAATATGCAATCCCAACATTAAAAAACCTTGGAAGTGTCAGGCCACTGCGTTGCTCAAATTATGAGAATCGGTTTCTGTAAATTTTTGGTGTGGATATGTACCCTAGGATGGACTGGAACAAGAGTGTCACTGTTTTAACTGTATTTATGGTGAAACAGAATCTGTATCTGAATTTGCTACAGTGCTCTGACCATAGTCAAAAAGCTGCAGGGGTAGATGAGATTGGTCTGGAGATGTTGAAAGTACTGAAGTATCCTGAGAACATTTTCAAAAATGATGGTGTGATGACAACAGATTTATAGCACAAGCCATTCATCAAATTAATAAAAGCATCACATTGGATATAGGGAATTACCCACAACTGTCCCCAGCATGTAGCTAATGGCTGCAGTTTTGTAGACAATAAGGGGAGGTCTGTGGTGGTGATGAAGTCAGTTAAGTGATCGGTGGTGTGCGGTTTACTGGTCAATAACCAGTATGTCCCCCATCCTCATCTGTGATCATCAGCTATGGGCAATTACTGAAATAAAGATTATCAAAATTAGGTTTCTCCCTTGCTGGACTCACTCTCTATGACAGGGTGAGAAGTCTGGAGGAACCTACGAAATAGCTTGACTACTCATATAAATTCTGAGGAATCATCTCAACTAGTTTGGGCATCTTATAAAATTGCCACTTGGACCGTCCCTCAAGGGGCTATTCTGAGCACATCACACTGAGTGGATGCTAACAGGGAAGACCCAGGGTAAACTTGAGGGTTTCCATCTCCCAGCTGACTTGGGAACTTCTGCACCTGATCCAAAAAATGAGTTAGTGTCTGTGGTCATTGGAAATAAACGATGTCTAGCATGACCTGCTCAGTAGGTACCACTGCCCCAGCCATCTCCAGGAAGACTGGTAGGACTATTAGAATAGATCGGTATACTTTTTTGTTTTTTGATTAATTTTTTTGCAGAAATCAGTCAGAATCAACGAGAAAACCATATGTCTGCAAGAAACATATTGCAAGCCAGTCATGAAGCGAGAGAGGAAAAACACAGAACCAGAAACTGGCCCCACACCATGACACAACTCACCATCACACCAGATTTTTGACCATTGCTCTGGGAAGAACTAGCCTTTATTTAAACACAACATACCATCAAGTGCTGTTTTCCTCTCATGTGATTGGGCAAATAAATTTTTCACATAGAATGTCACATAGCAATCAAATTTTGTGCTTCCCAAAAAACTTTAAAAACTCATTTATCAAGATGTGAAAGATGAGATGTCCTCATGCATTGAGAGGTTGTCTCTCAGTTTCTGTGTCAACAATCAACAGGATACCAATAAAATGAATAGTACTTACAACATGTCTTACTGTATTATTGAAATATTAAGAGAAAATTACATCCAACAAAATAAAAAACACAACCTTTTCCCTGCAATCAAAGGGCGGTCTGTCCAGGGTATTCCACTTCCCTGTGTTACCCTAAATTAACTCCAAGGAGACAGATTAAAAATGAAATATAATATCTGAGAATGCAAACAAAAAGAAAATACATATATACACATATGATTATGACCATCCACTTCCGGCTCTCAAAATTCGTGATCTGAAAATGTTTCCCCAAACTTCATCCACCACGGACTTCGAGACACCTGAAGCATTGTACTGTGCGACTGCCTGGCCCAGGAGGCCACTGGAGCAGACCTGCTGAGGTAGGCATCTACATCTAATCCTGAGCTGTTTCTCAGAGAAGGAGCACCTGAAAAACACAAAGTAAAGAAATGGCTTGCTTACTTTTTGTAATTATGAGCCGAAACATTAAACCACCAAACTATGGGGAACCTTACTCATCAGTAGCTCAATGTCTGTGTTAACTTGAGCCAGAAGAGCTTGTCTGTGCTGCTCAGCTCTCTGGTCCTTATCCTGCTTCATCAAGTTTTGCAGCAGCAGCTCCTGTGTCCTCAGATGAAGCTCCCTGCAGCTCTCCATTGAGACCAGATTAGACTAGCATGTATAAATGAAAGGTTAGTAGAACCAGTCTCTCGGCATTCAAAGTGCAAAACGTTATTTAAATGTAGTAAATACACACTGAAACAGGTGACCAAACCATTTTAGGGTAAATTGTTTTTTTCAATGCACTGCCATGATATTTGCTTTTGTAAACAAAAGATTTAAATAGTACTTCTACAGTAGAGAATTCTAGTAAATATTTCACTTTGGCCCATTTATATTTACATACAGAAAAATATAAGGCAAAGAAATAATTGCATACAATATCAGAACTATAAAATAAGCAGGAGTGTACCGCTTGTCCTCCCTTACAGGATGAAGTGTGATGTATTCTTTGACTTCTTTTGTTAGGTCTGTTCTTATAGTGTCAGTCAAATGCCTAGTTCCCCTCCACGGAGAAAGCTGCTGCCTCATAGCCTTCCTCTGCTTCAGAAAACCCAGTACCTACAGCATATCACCATACTGTGAGAACAGAACGTTTACATAGCCTTTCACATGTATTTACCATACGACACTTTAATGTTTAGCATTTGACTGTATTAAGCATAAATTTTTCAAAGAGAAATAAAATCTCATTTTTTTTTACATTTGTTGTCTTTGTACATTTATAATTAAAAACAGTGGTACGTCGGTTCTCGAAAATAATCCATTCCGGTCTCCAATTCGAATCCTAAAAAGTTTGAGTTCTGATCTAATTCTTCCCATAGGAAATAATGGAAAACCAATTAATTTATTCCCGGCCCCCCAAAACTACACCAAAACCGCGTTTCAGTTTGTTTCCGTGGAACCGCTTCCGTGACAACACACCTTTGCCCTTATTGGCTGAAGAGTTTAGTTACACGCATGACATTTCTTTGTATCCCAGGCAGTTCTGATGTGTAATCTGTTATTTCTCCCAAATATCACATAAAGCAGTGAGAACTGGTTTTCAGTTAATTTCCCTTCTAAAATAAAGTTTAAACAAATGACATAAATGCTCTAATAGTACACGTAAGTTCGTGGTTTATTTATTGTTAGCTACTATAATGTTGCGCTGCTTTATTGGGTTTAATCATCCAGTCTGCGAAAAAGGCATTTAACTGTTTCTTTTTATGTTAGAATCCAATCTCAAAATGAAAATATTCTGATTGAAAGAATCAATATGCTTTGGCTATTAATATATTTTTGCTTGATTTATATACCCATCTGTATGCAATTAATATCCAATATAAATTCAGTTAAAAAATTAACATTAACTTATAATGAATGATGTTATTGCCATGTTTTCAAAATTCATATTGGTAGTCCTGATGTACTGAATGAAATGGTTGTTAAGATGTTTAAGCTTTTAGACTTGACTGTATCCAGTATATGAAAAAGTACGTATAATCCACATGCCAAATTTCAAGAGAATCGAAAATGGTTATGCATTTGTTGAATTAAAATGGAATAACCCCAAGAAGACTCTGGAGATTCAAGAATGCTTATGTAGGTTTATCGTCTGGGGAAAGTGAGACAATGCTCAGGTAAAATTGAAAAAAAAATTAAGTGACACTGAGCATCAGTCAAAGAATACATGAAGCATGGAGGGAGGAGCATCCTTTTATAGGGGTCTTTCTCTGCAATGGCCAGTGAAAACCTGCTGGCCAGTTTTGGAAGACTAAAATCGTGACAGAGGTTTACCTTTCAAAATGACAATGATGTGAAGCACATTTCCAGAGTTAATTGCCCTATATTGGTACAGTCAAGATGCCAAACCTCAACTGGACCGAAAACATGTGGCGTAACAAACAGCACATACCAGCCCACCAATTGGCTTTCAGTTGTTAGCTAAAAAAAAATATCAATTTGAAATGGCACATAAACTTTCTATATGCATTGTTCGGGGTAAATACTCATGAGAAAATTCTTCTTAAGTATTACAACTCCTCTTCTATACTAACATTTTATAGATTATTTAACTAACATTATTTAAACTAGAATGTCACATGTATAATTTTTTATGAAAATAATAACATATATAGTAAATGATATACCGCTCTCTGTATGGTGACTGCTGCTTTGGACTTCTTCAGTGCTTGTTTCTGCTGCTGAAAGTTTTTCCTCTCTCGGTATCCTCTCCATACCTTCTGTATATTCATTGCAGCTCTGTGCTCCATTTTACATAGATACCTGTCCATCTGGTCTGTGGAAAACACCATGTTATGCAGAGGCAACTAAGATATATGACAAACATTTAAAATATTTACATTTCAGAATAAGGTCATCAATAGTCAACTGAAAAATATGGGAAAATACAGACATATAAAACAAGAAATAAAAATGATTCAAATTTTCCTCAAAACCATTTATCTATTAAAAATCAGTCCCACAAGAAAATAGTTTTATTTTGAGAAAAGTATATTTTCTCCCGGAACAAATCAGACTTAATTGTCGGCGATCCCTAAAAAATACCTTAAACCAAATCAAAGAAAGTTGTCTCTTAAGTAAAAAATAAACTTTTTATTACTTTTGTTATCCAAAAGCTCCTTTCTTGTCTTTGACCATTTTCCGTTTCCTTTGGGTACAAATATGAGATTGTAGACATGCTTTTGTCATCTGTCAACATGGGTATATCCAAAGAGCTTTCAATTCAGTTGATATTTAAGGTTGTTGATCTGCACAAATTAGGCAGTGGTAACAAAAGATTCAAATGAAGGTACCATAGTTGTGGTACTTGAGTTTAGAGTAAGACTCGAGTACAGTTTCAAGTTCACCTACGTATGGATTCTGTCTTGTCACTCATTCAGACGAATTTTGACTAAATCTTGACTCAAACTCAAACATTTGCAACTCAAAAAACCTTTCAACGCCCATCTGAGATCATACCATGTCCCATCCATACCATAACCCATCAAAAGGCTCTTCCAATCACACCCCCTTCAGTCAGAAACCCAACACCACTCCAAGCTCCCTGCATTATAGAAGATGGTTCTTGTGTAGTTCCCTGTACATGAAATGAGCAGCTGAACCACATGCAATCATTAGACACTTTCTTCACCATCAAGAAATACCTCAAGACTCATTTGCCCCAAGAAATCCTCCACTAACCTGATGCCTACTTTATTTGAATGCTCTTATGTTACACTTCTGGCCCTTGAATAATTTTATTAGATTCTTATTTTGTTAACAGTTGCTGTGTAGTAGTGTATTGTTGTGTCATTCCCACTCATATATTCTTACATTTGTTGTATGGAATATTATTTAGCACTATATAATGTTGAGAGAGCATAATCATTATGATATTATCAAAAAGTATACCAAATACTCATGATGTCATCATTACAATGTAATCATTATATCTTAATAATCACAATGTAATCAACTGAGGATGTATCTGCCCCTTACATCAGCCTCAAAGTTTCTGTTAGCTATTCTACATTTGACCTGGGGGCTGTACTATGAAGGGGGTTTAACCAAATAACATTTAACCCGGAGTCAATTTGCGAACGCGGGTTTGACAAAACCAGGTTGTCTCAATGCATTACGGTTAGATGCATTGCGACCTCTCACCTGGCTGCACAAACTGGAACCGCCACCGTGACGACACACCTTTACCCTTATTGGCTGAAGAGGTTAATTACACGCATGATGTTTGTATTCCAGGCAGGTCCGATACGTAATCTATTTCTCCCGGATTTCACGGGAGATCAGTGAGATCTGGTTTTCAGTTAATTTACCTGGTAAAATACTGTAAAGTTTAAATAAATGACATAAATGCTCTAATAGTACACGTAAGTTAGTGGTTTATTCATTGTTAGTTACTGTAATGTTGCGCTGCTTTATTTGGTTAATTGTCCAGTCTGTGAAGAAGGCATTTAAGTAAGAATTGCATTGTAGTATGACCCTTTTCCTAGCGCATACAATTTATATCAGGTTCGACTTCTGATATTCAGATCGAATTCTAGGTCAAACTGGTTTGACTTTCAAGAAATTCGAGCTCTAGTGAGTTTGAGAACCGAGGTACCACTGTATCACTCATTTCAATATTCATCTGAGGAAAAGCACTCTGTTGGCAGCAAAATGTGAGGGTGGGCTGGGCCTGACTAAATTTATGTTTTACTACTGGGCACCAAATGTACAAAAAATGCTCAGCTGGGTATATCAGGAGGAGAAAATCAGTTTCTGTATTTATCTACCAATATTTAAAATACAGTGGAGCAACTTATAGTGTTCACTGTTATAGTGGTGAAAAAGCTTGACACAGAATCACTCCTGTACAGATACTGTTTAAATAAGTCACTTACAGTAATCAAGTAGTCAGCTCACAGTGTTAATTTTGGGATCTTTTTATACACAAGAACAAATGATGTAAAACTAAATAAAAACTACGTGAGATGCAGTAGTGAAACTACAATAAGCTATATTTTATGTACAGGACTGTACTGTATTATACAATATTTGAATTATACACAGTTCAGTAACTTAATTTCTGTGGTACTGTAACTTGAAAAACATTTGCTGTACTGTATTTTGAAAGAGTAAATAAAATTCAGTAAATAGTGATGCTGTAATAAATATACAAATGTCAGTTAGATGGTAATTTGCCTGAGATATGAATAAGATAAAACAAAAAGATTGTTTATAATAACCATCAGCTGATAGCGATCAAATTCACCCAGACAGATGTGATCACTATAAACGGTTCATTTTGTTTGCGTACGTATTTTATGTGCGTTTGTGCCGATATGACAAGAAATTATTGCCAATGCCAATTTGTATTTCATTTGCGGTATAGAGGTTTAAATGCACGGTAATTATGGCGTTTAATTAGTCCCAAAACGTGCGCGTGTATGCGCTTGTGAGCAGAAAACCCATGTTCTCTACGCGCTCGAGTTTGCACAGCATTCGCTCTCTCCGCGTTATATTAGTTCAAAGTCGAACCACGTGCATGTGAGCCTGCGAATCGAAAACCCATCCTCTACGTGCTCGCGTTTCTTGGACCCTCTCTATGCAAGAGTACCTGGCTGCAGACACTGTGGAGCTCCACAGTAAGTGGAAACACGTGACCTCCACAGTAGGCAGAAACACTTCACCGCCACAGTAGGCGGAAATACGTCACCTCCACAGGAAACACGTAATCATTAAGGGCGTACTCCGGTTATGGTTAAGGTTAAGGATAGTTAAGTTAGCGTTTATTCGCTGTAACACAGAGTTGAGTCACGTGTTTCCTGTGGAGGTGACGTATTCCCGGTGGAGCTCCCTGGGTGCAGCTGGACCCTTCTCGTAAAGGTTGGTACAGAGTCTTCCGCTTAGTGTGGAGGTGACGTGTTTCCGCCTACTGTGGAGGTGACGTGTTTCCGCCTACTGTGGAGGTGACGTGTTTCCGCTTACTGTGGAGCTCCACAGTGTCTGCAGCCAGACCCTTCTCTCTCTATGTGCTCACGTCTGCATAGCACTCACTCGCTTAACAGGATGAATTTTGACACTTTGGAGCCGGAAACAGTGGCTAGTGTCGCCGCTCCTTTGATTGTTTTTTTTCAAATATTGACTATGATTGGCTATTTGCTTTGGTAGAAGATGAAGATAACCAGTCAGTTAGCCTCATATTCGATATTCAGTTTTATGGCTTTAATAACTTTTAACGGAAGATGGGGTATTTTAAATGACAGAATTGTGACGTCCAGTACACAGGCATTTTCTTGTCATATCAGCGCACATGCACATAAAATACGTACATATTTGTGTTGTTAAATGAATTGATTGCCGCACGTATTGCTTTTAAAGGTGAATGCATACTTGTGTACCAGTTATGTCAATCCCTGTCAATGAAATATGAGGGCAAAAAAACAAACAAAAAACCAAAAATAAAATAATCGTTCATTTATTGTAATCGAAGTAAAATGTTCAATTAATCGCAATATTGATTTGAGGTCATATTGCCCAGCCCTACATCATATCCAGTGGTTCTGTCAACTTTGAAAATACGGACACAGTTTCACAAACACTTCAAAATGTGCAGTCCTATTAATTTTGGCCGATTATGCAATAACCATTTCCCTTGTTTTATGGAACTTCAGTCCTGCTTCTAGAAGCCTGTTACGAACTTGTCCTAGCAGTGCACTTCACACCACTAAATGTTTCCCATTCTTTTTGAAGGTCACTTGACATCTTCCAATTCATGACACACTGTTGGACAAGTTGATGGACACCTCTTGCATTAGAAAGCCTCTTATGCCCTCTGCCTGGCTGTTTTTTTTTGGTCATTCCCACAATCTCCTGCTTTACATTTTTCTTTTGTACTGCAGTCTTAGAAATTCTGAGCCTGGAAGAAACCTGCTGCTCAGCATAGCTTTATGCAAGCAGAACCAGGAATAAGCCAAGATTAAACAATGCAGACTTTAATTTTTTTTTTTTTTAAATTAGAGCTGACCTTGCAAGTCCGTCTCACAAACTGGATTTACCCTGAAACAATTTTATTCCACTATCTCCAGGTTTGCAGTTTTGTTAAGGACTATTGCAATATATTCCTACATCTTCCTGCTGAAGACTGAAGATTAAATATTATAGATAAACCAGAAAGTGCAACAGAGTTGACTTCTAAGCTATACACCCATATTCTTCAGTCTGACTCCTCTCCACCTCCCAGAATCAAAAAAGAATGGGAGGTTGAGCAGGAAGTTCAGTTTCAGGACTCCTGGAGGGACAAATCCGAATTACAAGTTAATTATTCCGAATCCTCTGCCCATCTCAATCTAACAAAATTTAAAGTGCTACATAGAATGCATAGAAGCAAACCCAAATTAGCAAAATACTTCTCTGGCACTAGCAAAGCCTGTAATAGCCTGTCCCATCTCACCTAGCCCATCTCACCGAGCCTGTACCTTATGGTCATGATCAAAATTAACGAGATTCTGGAAAAAACTTTCAAAATCATGTCTGGAGTTCTAGAGACTGATCTTGCACCTTGCCCACTCACTGCCATTTATGGATTTCCTCTGAACCACTCTTGAGTTAACTAAACAAATTAATTATTACACTGCTAAAAAAAAATTACAGGAACACTTTTTTATCAGAGTATAGCATCAAGTCAATTAAACTTCTGGGATATTGATGTATGTCTGTTAAAACATATAAAACTAGACATGTTTGTACATATTGTTAGATGCTCAGTAAATACAAAATAATGTCCTAATAAAACAAAAATATATATAAAAAAAAGTCACGGAATGCATTCAAATATGGACATTAAGGATCTGTTCACACCTTGCGCAGGTAAATGTCTCATGTAATTTCCCATGCCGTCAAGGTTACTAGGTCATAGAAGATCCTAAATACACTCCTCCCACTACAGGGTTTAGAGCTCGTAAGCGAATCAGACTGATACATCATGGGTAGCAGGAGGTAGCATGGAACTAAAATCTAGCGGGTAGCTAAGCTTCCATATGACAACTAAAACGATGCCATTAGCAGGCTGAACGAAGACAGCAGGGAATGCTATCTGTGCAAGAAAAAAAAAACATTTCATGTCTTTCAACATCCGTCTGAGGTTTGAGGACCTGGTCTTACCTGCAGGGACTATCTGCAGCAGGTACAGCTGTCGTTGTCTGAATTCACACTGGGCCCTCTGCCTACGGAGGTGCACCTGGAATAGGAAATCTACCTCTGCCGCCTTCTTTTCAGACTGCAGCTTCTGCCGTTGCCTCATTTCCCTTCAAATCCAGATATGGATTTAGTTAGACCACACGCCAACACCAGCCCAAGTGAAATAATAATCACTCAGGTCTCATCTTCAAAGACAAAGGAAGAAGGGATCCATAAAATACATACTAGTCATTTCAATCATTAATACGTAACAAAGTTTTGGTGGGGTTATGGTATTTGATAGTAGCTTAGGAGTCAGTTGGAACTAAGATATGTTGTCAGAATGATGAAAATGTGTTTGCCGGGGAGCCCTGCCTCCGCCTCCCCCTATCACCACCCAACCTCTGCAATGATGAGAGACCAACTAGGTAGACTGGGTTGCTGCTGGAAGAGGTGTTGGTGTGTCCAACAGGGAAGCCCATGCTGTGATCTCTGTGGATCCTAATGCCCAGTGTAGTGATGGGACACTGTACCTTAAAAAAACACGGTGCCATCATTTGGCTGAGATGTAAAACCGGGTGTCCTGACTCTTTGAGGCCATAAAGGATCCCTGGGCATCTTTTGACAGAGAAAGGGTAATACCCTGATCCCCTGGCTAAAACTGCTCATTGTAATCCTTTTAAATCTGGCCTCCTATTCATCCCCTATATCTAACTGATGAATTCTCTCCTGCCCCTTCACCACCCTTACATTTACATCATTTGGCAGATGCTCTTAGCCAGAGACTTACATAAGTGCTTTAGAACTCTCCAATGAATCTTCCTGATACTAGCTCAATAAAACCTAGGCTATGAATACCATCCATCTAATACTCTGTTCCTTTTTTTTTTTTAAAGGAAGAGCGCTCAGAGTATAATATCAGAAGTGCTAGTTCAGGTATTTCTGGAAAAGGTCTGTTTTAAGTCGTCGTTTGAAGATATTCAGTGACTCAGCTGTTCGGACATCTAAGGGGAGTTCATTCCACCAATTTGGAGCCAGAACAAAGAAGAGCTGAGAGGTGTGTCTTCCTTGAGCCTTTAGAGGTGGTGGGACCAGTCGAGCAGTGCTGGAGGATCGGAGAGATCGTGGTGTAGTGCGGGGAGTGATGAGGTCTTTTAGGTAGGATGGTGCCAGATCATTTTTGGCCTTGTATGCGAGCATCAGTGTTTTGAATCTGATGCGGGCTGCTACAGGAAGCCAGTGTAGAGAGCGCAGCAATGGAGTGGTGTGGGAGAACTTGGGAAGGTTAAAAACAAGTCGAGCAGCTGCATTCTGAATCAGTTGGAGGGGGCGAATGGCGCTCAGTGGTAAACCCGCTAGAAGCGAATTGCAGTAGTCAAGGCGAGAGATGACGAGGGACTGAATGAGTATCTGGGTAGCCTGGGTGGAAAGTAATGGATGTATCCTTCTGATATTAAACAGGAGAAACCGACAAGAGTGGGAAAGGTTGATGATATGCGAGGAAAGCGAGATAGCAAGGTCCAGGAGGGGGGGGGGGGGTGAGTCAGCCAGGATGTAAAGCAGTTCCGTTTTACTTGAGTTGAGTTTCAGTTGGTGAGTGGTCATCCAAGAGGAGATGTCTGCTAGACATGCAAATATCTTAGTGGAGACATGAGTGTCTGAAGGAGGGAAGGAGAGAAATAGTTGAGTGTCATCTGCATAACAGTAGTAAGGGAAGCCATGAGAGGATATGACCTCACCAAGAGATTTGGTATAGAGGGAGAACAAGAGCGGGCCAAGAACTGAGCCCTGAGGGACACCGGTGAAGAGACTACGTGGGATAGATGTGGATCCTTTCCATGTCACTTAGTATGATCGGCCTTCGAGGTAGGATGCAAGCCATCGCCATGCCAAGCCACTGATGCCAAGACTCCTAAGGATGGACAGGAGAGTCTTGTGGTTGACTGTGTCAAATGCTGCTGATAGGTCAAGAAGGATGAGAACAGATGACAGTTTGGCTGACCTAGCAGTCTCCGAGAAGCTGCATGCTGCTAAGAGGGCAGTCTCAGTGGAGTGAGCCGCTTTGAATCCAGACTAATTAGGATCCTGGAGGTTCGCTGTAGCATATACCCAGGTGTAGATCTTCATCCATGGAATGTTTATGCCATAATATGATCTACCAAATACTTTGACTTATCACATTCACGATGTCAAATGTCAACTGCTTTCACCTCTCCCTTTGCTGCCACTAAATATCATCTCATCATCTGGTCGGCCTGAGCCGACCAACCACTAAACTTCTCCACACTTCTCTATCTGCCATCAATTTTGCTAGCTCTCCTGATGTTGTTACACCAGAGTCTCTGGAGCACGTCAATGAAGGTTGTCCTCGGCCGCCCGCATCTCTTCACCCCATGCGTGGGTTCCTAAAGCACTAGGCGTCGAGTACTGAGCTCTGGGTGGCAGATGCAGTGACCAGCTAGCTGAAGTCGGCTGACACAAGGTAGTTCTCCATAGAGTTCACTGTTTGTTGTGCGGCTGGTCCAGTGAATGTTGAGTGCTTTTCGGAGCATTCTGGTATAGGTACCATTAAGAGATTTCTCTAGTGACTCCATCATCGTCCGAACCTCACACCCATACAGTAAGATTGACTCTACGGTTGTTATGAAGAGCCAGCGTTTCAGGCCTCTACTCATGTCAGACACTTTCGTCATGCCATTCAGTGCTTTCCAGGTGAGAGCTTTGCATATGGTGAGGTCTTTTTCAGAGTCTTCCACCCATGAAACAAGATACTTAAAATCTTCTACCCAGTCGATTTCTGTGCCATCTGCAGTGTGTAGCGAGGCAGGGTCTTCTATATTGAAAGCCAAGCCCTTTGTTTTCTTAGCATTGATACCCAGACCGACCTTCTTACACTCGCTCTCAACTCTGAGCAATAGCTCCTGAGCCTGTTGGATCTCGTCAGATAACAAGGCGATGTCATCTGCGAAATCCAGATTGGTTAGCACCTCCTTTGGATATCTTCTGGATTGGCGAGACTTCAGTGTGAATCCTAGCTCATGTTCTCTCCCATCTATGGCTTTCCACAGCGTGTAGTCCAGTACAATTATAAACAGGAAAGGTGCGAGAGTGTCACCTTGTAGGACCCCAGCAGTGATTTCAAACAGATCGGTTTCTCTGTCTGGTGAGATGACTTTGGCCTTACTATTGGTGTACATCTTCTCTATTGCTTGGAGGAGAGTGGGGGGAATTCCATATGCCTTCAAGATTTTCATCATTTTGCCCCTATGGATCGAGTCAAAAGCTTTCTTGAAGTCTATGAAGGTTATTTTAGCCTTCAGGTTTTTAGCCTTTACTCCCTCTATGATACGCCTGAGAGTCAGTATTTGGGCCACTGTGGTTCTCTTTGGTCTAAAACCATTCTGCATAGTTCTGAGGCGCAGGTCGATTTCACTTCTGATGTGGTTGAGGATCATGCGGTTGTAGTCCCACTAAATAGGGTTGCTTCAATTTTGGGTTTTGTCTCAAAATTTGACCAGGATCAGTTCCAGTTCCTCACCTAGACAACGTGTGCACAAAGTTTGAAAGATCCTCCAAATATTTTTTCAGTTATCGCTCAAGCAGGATCAAATGTCATAATTGGCCTATTCTTAGCTTTTTGGAACTTCAGCTTGTGAAATTTCAGTTTTGGTTCATCACCCACTCTGCACACATCACTCTGCAAATTTTAAAAATGCTTTTGTGAAAAGCATTTTAAGTGATCATCATAATGGACAGGAGTCCATAATGGAATCAAGTGTCTGAAACAGCTGACTGAGGAATAAAATACCAGGAAAAAAGCTTGCATATATCCATCTATCGTCCAACCCGCTCCTGGGTTGTGGGGGGTCTGGAGCCTATCCTGGAAGCAATGGGCATGAGGGGGCCAGCCTATCGCAGGGCAAACTCACATACCAATCACGCACACATGCACACCTATGGGCAATTTAGCAACTCCAATCAGCCTCAGCATGTCTTTGGCCTGTGGGGGAAAACCGGAGTACCCGGAGGAAACCCCACGATGACACGGGGAGAACAAGCAAACACATGTGACCCAGGCGGAGACTCGAACCCAGGTCCTAGAGGTGTGAGGCAACAGTGCTAACCACCGCACTACTGTGCCGCCACTGCTTGCATATATAAGGACCAAAAATTGATCTGAAATCACAGTAGCATGTTGTAACCTACCTAAATTTTCTCTGAAGTGTGATGACAGCCTTTGAGAGGGTTTTCATTCTTTTCCTTGTCTGAAAGCCTCTCCACGTTGCTTGAATCAAACATGCAGCCTTGGTTTCCCGCTCAACTAATTGCTAGGAAGAAAAAGAAGAGAACAATCATGACGACTCCAAATATAATTAAACTATTTGAGGATAACTTTCATTTAGAAAAATACACATTTCAAAACCATACAAAGTATAAATTTAAGAACATAAGAACATAAGAAATTTACAAATGAGAGGAGGCCATTCGGCCCATCAAGCTCGTTTGGGGAGAACTTA
>JAABNY020000001.1:31639250-31651498 GCA_015164015.2 Brevimyrus niger
GTGTAAAGAAGTGCTTCCTCAAATTTGTTTTAAAATGTTCTCCCGCTAATTTCCACTTATGGCCACGAGTTCTAGTGCCTAAATTGCAGGCATTTGTGGTTTGGTTATGTACTAAACATGTTCATATATTTCATAACACTGACCAGAAAAGCTTCTTTATGTTGAACTTCAGGGTATAGCAAATTACTAAGCTGATCCACCTCAGCATCAAACCCCTTGCCACTCCAATCATTTTTCAACATGGCTTTGAGACCTGAAAAAGGCAAACTATTTATATCCTGTGCTATCTGAATATTACAAAAAGTTTAAAACATAAAATTTATGTAATTATTAAACACCATTTCAATTAAAGTCTGCTATAGTAACAAACCTTCGTATTTTCCAGATATCAGCTCTGCAACAGAGTGTGATTTTCTAGCAATTATAAGCAATGTATTTATGGCCGTGCTGCAGGTAACAGAACTGGAACTGCAGCCCAATTTGTACACAATGTCATCCAAAATGCCATTTAGGGTTCCATGTTTTATTTCATTAAATAAATCACTGTAGGTTATAACACAAGAGAAAAAGTTAGAACAAAACTGCAAATGTGATATTTCTTTCAAATATCGACAAAATTCAGACAACTCAGATTATGCATAAAAACAAACCTATTTAAAACAATAATACACTCTAATCCATTATAATTGTATTACATTACTGAATATGAAATTCCAGCCAACACATATACTATATGATATATTTGTTCATACCTATTTGATTCCATGAGATGTTGCAGAAATAATAATGATATTTTGCCAATTTCTTCATTGTCACAAAGCTGAATCTTCTCATAATATTTCGACTGAAGAACTAAAGAAAAATAACTTTAATCATTCATTAATTACCATGTAGACTCATTAAGTATCAGTGAATCCAAAATGAATGTAAAACTGTTAAACAAAAATACAAATTTTATTTTGCTACTATTAGGGTTAAAATACTTTGTATATAAAAAACATTTTCTAAACAGTTTTTGATTTTCACATTTCAATTTGTCAAAAACTTACCATGCTGAATCAACTGCCCGTGTTCCTTTAAAAGCCAAAAAATTGAGTCCATGATTTTCCCAAAATGAATAATATTAGCCGATTTCTTTACCTTTAATACAGGAACAAAATGTTTTGATTGGTAAAAAGTGCTCACTAATGCAGCATTTTATGCTCAGTACAAGAGAGCAAGACAGTACTTTAAATTTACCTTCAAAAAGGTTAAAAATATATTATATAAATACCTCCAATACTGCGTCCATTATACAAACTGCCAAAGAACTTAAATTGTCTGCAACTAATGGAAGAAACTGCTTATGAAATCTCTCTCTTTTTGTAACGCCATCAAGGCCAACACAGCATGTGCTGAAAAAAAAAAATAGTTATGCAAGGGTGAAAAACCAACAGCATGTGGATCGGTGTTGTTATATTAACTAAAATCAAATTTTAATAGATTACCAGAGTTAAAGCTTTTTAAAAAATATATGTGGTATGAATAGTAATTTGATTATGCTTGAAATTAGACATGGGAATATTTCCAAAAATAATGAATTAAACATTTTAGCAATGAAAAACAGACATACGTGTAACAAAAATACACCATTAGTACAATACCCAATCAAAATAAAATAATCTGAACTTGCCAGTCCCATTGATTTATCCTTACCTGACAATTTCTGCAATTTGCACAGCTGTTTCATACCCTCCTTGAATACGGTCATAGTTGTAAGTAAGGGCATCTGAACAATACTGAAGTATCTCAGTTGTGTACATATCTTGCTTAAATTTTTTAAGTTCTTCACTGTCTCCTACAGATTTACTATTTAGGATGTCTTCAACAAGTTGGGGGAGGGGAGGGGGGGGCAAAGACACAAAAATCAGGTATTGCTTCAAATAAAAATGAGTGATTAAGGATATACTTTCACAAGTCATGTTGTAGTGAATAGCAACCTTTTAACTTTACTATGACTTCTGGAGCAAAATTTTCTGATTTACTCGCCACAGCAGTAGCCAGAGATCGCAGATATGGATCGACATCTTCATTACGGCTTAAACTCATAATAAGCTTGTCAGGAGAAAAAAAGGACAAAAAACATTATGAAGCCACATTTCTCCTGGTATTTTTCAACGAGAAGTAATAAACCATCATGTTTTACTGACTTTTACTAAAACAAAAGAACACTTATAAAACAACTAGGTCTGCAATGAGGCACAAAGTTTCTTAGATTGATTAAGGGGGTAATATAATTATATACCTTATGTACCTGGACTGCTATTTCAAATTAAGGGAAGGTTGCTAGGAGTCATACGTACGCGTCCTAGGGATTCGTGCCGATTACGTCAATGACGAGCGCGAGAAATGCCAAAGGGGGATGATATCACTGACTCGCGACAAAAAATGCAAGGTAGTGCCGCATGCGCAAAAATGTAAACTCTAAGAAACTCAGACACCTCCTTGTGCATTACGTATTTCCATAAAACTCATTAGATTGCTTGTCAAAAGTTCAGCTAGTGTTTTGTACTTCTTGCAGCTGAATCATGAGCACGTACGACCGAAAAATAGTTTCTGTTATAGGAAGGTATGCTGAATATTTAAGCATGAGGCATTTTTGCCCATGCGGATTTTACAGTTGAGCTACAAACGAATTTGTCAGTTAATTAATCGAAGGATTTCGAATTTGAAAGTGTAATGTAAGTCTTTAATGCGCGAATACAGGTCGGACAATGTAATTTTATTACGAGTTTATTTTCTAAAGAAATTGTAAAACTTACGAAATGTATAAATAGTATATTGAAGGCGTGCAACTTGACTGTTCATTACTATTAGTGTGACCTTGTCTAGATCCGCAAGTACGGGAAAAAGTTACATTGATGAACTCAATGATAAGCCATTAATTAGCCGTAGTCCGATGTATTTGTGGTATTGACATATGTAGCACCATAAACATGAGTTAAAAGTAAAATAATGAAATATTTTCTTCTTTTCATAACCTCCATACGTGGATTTCATCTATCCATTATTAAGCCAAAGACATAAAAAACATTTATAAATAAATACTGTAGATCGTATTTATAGAAGGAATGGCAGGTTTTAAGAAAAACATTAAGCTTTAAAAATGTGATGTATGCCCCCACCCCAAAAATATTGTTGCATTTCAGTGGCTTGATTGGTTGTTCTTGGACCATGGTGTTTCTGAGTGGAGGATACAGAGTAAAGATCTATGATAAACAACCAGGACAGGCAGCCAAGGCTGTCCAGAATGTGAGGTAAGTGAAGACAATAACAAACTTGTAGCTACACATTAACAGAAGGTCCAAATCAGCATGACTGTGCATAGTGAGTGTGAGATTAATTAGGGAATATGTGTTTGACAATAAAATTTGAAACAGGTCTTGTGTTGTGTGATATGGCTGGTATTCATGATTATCCAGTTTTCGCTTAAGCAGTTATTTTTTCTGTTTATGTACATACACAGCACACCCCATATGCCTCCATTTTTATGTCTCTTCAGTTCTTTATCAATGACTAGATAGTCTGAAACATTTATTAAACCATGAGAATTGTTCCACTTGATTTCCGCTAATGCCTGCATTATCAAGTCTCATTCTTTATTTGGTTTAAATTTGTTATAGAAGTAGGTGACACTGCATACATCTTAAATATATTGCAACTGGGAACCACGGGTTTGTATGAATATTAGCTTTATAACAAATATTTTTGACTTAATTTTCTCATGATTAGTGTACTGTGATATTGATGTACTGTGTGTGGGTACAGGTTGCAGATTGAGGAGCTACAGCAAAGCCAAATGTTAAGGGGCAACCTAAACTCAGTGGAACAGCTAGCACTGCTCAGCAGCCATGAGAGTCTTCCAGAAGCTCTGGAGGGTGCCTTTTTTGTTCAGGTCAGTTCTTGCCCAATATTAACACTTATTTATATGTGCTTATGATATACATTCTTGCTAATTTTGTGGTAGCATTCTTCACTATAGTAAGCCTGTCGTGTGTCAGTATTCATCTGCCTGGATGAGAAAGATTTTAGTTCCTGCAGTAGCATGTACAACAATGGTCTACCTTAAATGAAATGCTTGCATAATTTTGATCTCAGGTTTGTTTGTGGCATGGGAGCGGCACAGTAGGACAGTGCTGCCTTACAGCACGAAGGTCCTGGGTTTGGTCCCCAAGTCGGTTGTAGGACCTTTCTGTGTGGAGTTCACATTCTCTCCCTGTGTTCGCATGGGTTTCCGCTGGGGGCTCTGGTTTCCTCCAACTGTCCAAAAGTGTGCATGATAGGTTAACTGGCAAATTTAAGTTGGCTCCGTAATTGTGTGTGAGTGAGTGTAAGTGTGTGCACCCTGCGGTGTGTTGGTGACTGGCCAGCCCGTTGTTCCTGGGATCAGGGGCGCTGCTAAGGATTTTGGGCCCCATGAAAAGAATCTTGACAGGGCCCCCAACACAGGGCCCCATGAATTCTCTGGGCCCCCTCTCAGTCATGGGCCCCGAGAATCGTCATTGTTTACCCCCCCCTTTACAGCGCCCCTGCCTGGGATAGTTGTTCCTTGCAACAGTACTTACCCCTCAAATGCTTCGGGGTCACTGGACATTGGCTGACTCTGTGCTGTATTCTCCCCAATACCCCCCCCCCCCCAGGTTGTACTGTATGTGTGTCTCATAGAGAGCTGCCAAAAAGATAATTTCCCCATGGTGCTGAATAAATAATCACTATTCTATAATTCAGCAAAATTATTGATCTATACAAGCAGCATGGTTGCCTTTCTAACCACTTCATCACATTGGAGTATAACAGACATTGATAAATTTGTTTGTTTGTAAGTTTTTGTGCAAAATTTACTATGGAGCCCTCTATATAGTGCATATATTATTAATTTGTATTTCCCAAATTAATTGCTTAATTATTGTTGCATTATCATTGGGTGTATCCTCTTTGTAACAGTCTAGGTTTTTTTGTAACTTTGTTGCAATCTGTCAGTCTGCCTATTTATTAATTTAGCCAAGCATTCTGCTTTACCTCTTAATTTTATGCTATCTGCAAATAAGAAATTGAATAATAAGCTCTTAGTTGACAATGGATGTCACACTACTGAAAAAAGTTTCAGTCAGGGAGGGGCAGGGGTGAGGACTGTGGCAAAAAAAAATTTTGTGTTTTTTTTTCTCAACCAAAACATTTTGTCACTGCCAGAGGCGAGTCATGTCAGCGAGATCTTTGTTCATGTATAGAGAGTTTGATCCCTAGGGAGGGTCATGGCTGGTAACAGGAAAAAATGGTTGGTGAAATACAGTAGAATTGGCGTCTGAAATTGTGTTTTCTCAAAATTTCTATTTTTTTCTCTTTCTTTTGATGCATTCTGTTTCTGTTCCTTTTTAAAATATATTCTTGTTGCTAAATGAATTAATAGTTTAGTAACGTGTTGACTACTCATCATGTATGAATCTATTGACAGGAGTGTGTCTTTGAAGACCTTGCGGTGAAGCAGGCTGTCTTTCACGAGCTGGAGGGCTGTGTCGGAAAGGATGTGATACTCAGCAGTTCCACATCCTGCTTGCTGCCAAGCAGTGTCTTCTCTGAAGTTCAGAACAGGATGCGCTGCGTTGTGTGCCATCCGGTCAGTGCTAAGTCACCATCTTCAGTTCTGTTTTTCACTGGACTTCTTAACAATACTGAGACTATTGGCCTGTAAAATATTAGGGAAATTATGCATATTGATTTTGGCACTGAGGAACACACATTTTTTAAAGAAACTCTTGGGGAAACTTAATTTAATTCATTCATTTTTTCCCTTAAATTTATAGGATCAGGAAAGCTACAATTATATACTAAAATAGGATATATAAATATTATAATATAAAATTGTATACTCAAATTGAAAAATTAATAAAACGTATTGCGTTGTGTGTTTTTCCCAGTAGCAAAAATATTAATATTAAAATAAACCACAAGTAATATGACCCAATGGCTGTACAGTATATTCCACAAAACTCTAGAGGAATGTTATTTAATATTTAATATTATTAAAATTGACAAGACAAAAGGTAATTGCTAACTACATTTTATAATATGACACAAATACAAGTGCCATAATGCTTCATTGCAGTTTTGTATCCATTGTCCCCCATGAACAACTGTGTTGATCTGTTTTTTTCTTCACTTTCCTTGACAATTTGCTATAAATGTAACTTATACCATGCGCTGTAAATTTAAATAATTTCTTTCGTACACATAAAAATATTACAACCACTGTACATCCCATGCTTTTTTAAATGCATATTGAATTCAGTGAGATTTTGTATATATTTGCACCAGTATGAATCATTCAAGTATGAATCTGTCTTGACTGCAGGTAAACCCACCCTACTTTGTGCGTTTGGTAGAGCTGGTTCCCCACCCAGAGACATTGCCTGTTGTGATGGACAGCGCATTCGCATTGATGACTGAGATAGGACAAGCACCCGTCCGTCTTATGAAGGAAATTGATGGCTTTGCTCTCAACCGTATTCAGTATGCAATTATTGCAGAGTCCTGGAGGCTAGTCAAGGTGGGTCAGGCTAATGGATCGAGACCCATGTGTTTTCATGAATTTGTAAATTACAGACGCTCTTCTACTTTGGAATGAGGTACGTTCCAAATCGCTGTTCGTAAGTCCTTATTCAACATCATTTTAAGAGTATGTGCAAGTACAAAGAACTAGGATGGTGGGAGTACGCACGCTACGCTGCTTTGTGGCGGGAGTAGTAGCCAGATGTTGTACTAGGCGGAATTGGCACGGACAGGAAATGGGAGCCCAAAGGAATACAATCTGAAATTTCAGTCCTCTTCGTTCGTATGTCTGAAAGTTCGTAAGTAGAGGAGCATCTGTATATACAATGATTAGTTTATGTATGGCTAACCACTGAAAAACCAGAATGAAAAAAAGAAGTAGTCTATTTTTCTGTTACCTTGTCAAAGTAGGTAGTATGGACTGTACTCTAAATCATTGAATTGCTATGCTACTTAGGTTTTATGGTATGGTTGTTTCTTTATTACAGTTAGTTTGACAAGGCACTGTTTAAATATAGCAGCAAAATAAAGGGTGTGCAATACTACTTAACATGTTTTTAGGCCTTAAGTGTAATCACACTAATGCATCATCTCTTATATGCTCCTACCCTCTTGTTTGCAGCGATGTCTTATTATCATATCAGTGCTTCAGACTGAGTACAGTATACAGAGTATATACCAATTTCACTATTGTGTCTCCTAAATTTGCTTTTGCAACAATATATGCCTTCATAAGCATGTGTTTCCAAGCAAAGAGTTGGAAGAGGGTTCCATTAGCATTTCAAGTTACAGATCAGAGTAAGGTATGGGTGGTTGATTGAAGGTGCAGCTTAAGAATTTTCTAACTGTTGGCTGATTAATCTTCTTTTAAAAATGGTTTTCTGTCCTCTTCATCAGGATGGGGTTATCTCTGTTCAGGACATCGACCTGGTGATGTCTGAAGGATTGGGCATGCGCTACGCTTTTAATGGTCCCCTGGAAACCATGCACCTCAATGCACCAGATGGTAGGTGACGATGACAGTGACCACAAAATACCATTGTTTTCTGTGTAATCTACTAAAGAATAATTACCTACACTTTGTCCAAGCAAAAAATTAGAGATTTAGTTTATATAAGTTCATATAATGATAATAATAATAATAATGACATATTGAAGTATGTCATGAAATATTAAGAACATATTTAGCTATAGTGTCGGTCGGTTATCACTGTCAGTGTTTGTGTGTCAATCATTCTACTTAAACCATTTCTTTTTAAGTAGAGCATGTGTCATCAACAAAACTTTTTTCTGCTTTGGGCTGCTTTATCTGTTTCCTTTAAAATATACCCCGCTTCCTTCAGTTTAGCTTGCAGTCATCTTTTCCAGCTGTTTCTAGGTTTCCTACCCCAATCCCCAAAGGATTTCATTTTGGTGACTCTGACTTTCTGTTTAACTCTATTGCCTGCTATCCTCCACAGATCTTCCTTAAAAATGTAAAATAACACATGCATGAATTAGGAGCTTTTCCACTGAAGTTCAGAAGCATTGTTTCTGGTTCAGACTTCCTGGGCTGTCTCAAGCGGGAAGCACAATAGCAGCAGGAGACGCAAAAAGCTCATAAGTTAAACTTCACACATAATTTCATACAAAACAACACCATCGCCCCAAAACAATGGAAGATGAGCAAGTTGTTTGGTTAGTTATTAGGGGGATCAATTGCACTGGATTTTACTTATTCGGGCCATATTTAAATTTATTATTAAATCTGGCCAGCAGATTGATCTATTTTTTCCACAGAAAAAGAAACAATGTAACATCATTCCACTAATAAGCTCTGGCAAGGTTCATCTCCAGCACCACCAATATTAGTCAGGAGTATGCCAGTTATTGATCAAAATTTCCTATGCTGAAATATGGTGAGGCAAGCAAGAAAGGTATTCATCAATGCATTTAACTTCAGGTGCCATACTTTGCAATGCAAAACATAAATTGTGATGGATGAAATGACCAAAAACCAATGAAAAATTTATGTTAGGGCTGAATGATTTATCAATTTCAAATCGAAATCACAGCTTGAAACAATACAATTAGCAAATCGCAAAGGCTGCGATTTACGATATACAGATACAGCACACCTGACCCAGGGTTTGAATCAGTCCCGGGTATAGATTTGCTAATTCATGCCGTTCTCTTTGTGTGACAGTCATTCTCACCAGTCAGAAGTGCCGTGCTCCTCGCATGCCAGGCATGCTCAGACCAATCAGAAGTGGCCTAAGACAACTGCATATACGCCCACAAACAGCAAACACTTGAAACCCAAGGAAATTGCTGTATTTTCGGTGCAAAAAAATACTGATTCTGCTGCTAAGCTATAAGCCAATTACCAAATTATCAAGAGTCTGAAAGCATGTTAAGCCAGATGTGTGAGAGTTGTCAACCCTGGAAAGATACTTTTTTAAAATTGTTTTACCTGAATTGATTTGTATATAAATAACATTATACAGTTAAGAAGCGGAAGCTTCAACCAAGATAAAATCACCAATAAATTACATCTATTTATTCAACATTTTATAATGCATACATTTTCTAAAATGCAGACTTTCCAGCTCTACAATTTCAGGATAGATTTAGCCACTCCATTGTTAACATTGCAGCTTTTTGAGAGTGTTAGATTCACTGCTGTTAACACTAATGGCACCATAGCGTACACAAAAAGGCTGCGTACATCGAAGTCCGTCTTGCTTGTTGTTCACGAGTGTGGGAAAATGCGGTTCTTGTGTTATTAGAGGGCCAAGCAGCATCATATGCAACGTCGCTATTGTATTTCTTTTTACTTGAATTGTTCTCATTATTACTTCATTTAACTGGACACGGTCACATATTTTGTGGTAGATTTATGTTTGATTGTTCTGCTAACTTTAAAAAAGGTACAAAAACACGTTGAAAGCAATTCATATCTTTAAGTTCTCATCCTTGCATTACAATATTGACCAGTTCAGGTTTTGATGGTATCTTATGTAGTAATGCTATTTCATATGTTTTAAATTTACTACACACTGAATACTGAAGCTTAAATTATAAAAAAGCATATTCCAAATTAAATGGTGATGGCAATATTTGTCAGAAAAATAGCAGTTATATATTTTCCCCAAGTGGTTCAGCCCTAATTTATGTTATATAGGCATCTTTCCCCTATTTGTCAAACCTATATGAGCTAGTTTGTATTTTAGAAACGTACATAATATCGGGACTGCCAGCACAGATTTTACATGTGTGTTGAATATTTGGGGCTTGGTGTTTGGGATACCTTCTTGGCGTTCCAGATGGGTCTGAGAGTCAGAAAGGCTTTCCTTTCTTTCCCTAATCATTCCTGAATGCTGCATCTGCTCCTCCCTTCCATTCTTCCCAATGATACCGTCAAGGTATGTGAAGATTTTACCTTCCTCCAGGTCTGTTCCTTCCAAATCTGATGCAATCATCACTGCTCCTGTTTGTGTGCATGACTTTGGTCTTGTTTTTTTTATTGATAATGAACCCTGTCCTGGCTAATGAGGCCGCTAGCTAAGAAGTCTTAATTTGTGCGTTTCTGACGCTAGAACTTTGTCACCAGCAATGTCTGTCATCCTGCTGCAACCAATGCACCATGTTTTGTGATTTAGTGTTTTTGTGCATGGTATATGTCTGTAGGTTTCCCTCTAAAAGGCAGCTGTGCCCTGTGCTCTCTCAGGTTTGGAAGACTACTTAAAGCGTTACAAAGAGGGCATGCAGAGGGTTCTGTCAACTTTTGGGCCAGTTCCAGAGTTTTCTGACAATGAAGCAGAAGTATTTATTCAGGTTTGTATGCATTTTTTGAATAATATTATTGCAAGTATGTAGTCATAATTAATCATAAATATAAGTTTAAAGCTTAGTTTCACTCTTCAAAAGCATGTTACAGGTCTCAAATAAATAATAATAATAATAATAAAAATACTTTATTGATCCCTGTGGGGAAATTATCTTTACGCCTCCATCAGCTTGCTCTTTGTAGAGTAAGTTGTCTGTGAAGGGCAGCCACCTCTAGCAGTGCCCAGGGAGCTGGGGGTTAAGGGCCTGCAGACGTGCTGAGGCTGGGTTTGAACCGGCGACCTTTTGATTACAGGCACACAGGCTTAACCCACTGAAATATATAAATACATATATTTATAATGAAGGAAAATATTCCTTTTGAGATGTGATTTAGTATTTGGACTGATGGAGGAAACTGGAGTATGTTGAGGAAACATGGGGAGAATATCCAAAATCCACACACAGGGCAGAGATAACATTCAAACTCCTGCCCATGAAGATGTATTGCAACTGTGTTACCCACTGAGCCTTTGTTTCTCTTTTTTGTGTCATTTTTGCATTGGATTATATATGTAAGGGCTATATTTTAATGTAACCCATCCTACTATGTGCCCGCGTCTGCACAGCGCTCGTTCGTTCGCTTGCCGTTAAATTTATCTCAGAACCGCGGACCAGACGCGCATATACACTAGGAGCTGTAAACCCATCCAGAGAGTAACTTAGTGTAAGATTTCCTTGCTCCAGCATCATGGCAGAGCGTGAAACTGGCTGTTCTCCCATCGAATGGAGCAATCAGCCCCTGTTCCTGCCTCTGAAAGTCTCAAAATTCAACCTGTCGAGCGAGTGAGTGTTGTGCTGACACGTGCGTGTAGAGAGCATCCCGGGAGTGCGAGCACAAAGACATGAGGGGTTTTCTGCTTCTGATCACATGCATGCGCGTGGGCCAGCTAGTCCACGTCCTATACTTACTTATGTAGTTTTCAGCAGCCTGTAAAAAAATAGCTTGTATTACTTGTTGAAACGATTTGTACAGTCAGTTGCACAACAGCGTTTTCCCATTTTCCCTCTGAGCATGTCAAGCAGAACGCTAATGCTGCCACTCAGTGAGTGTGAGCGCGGTGACTTCCGCCTGCTGTGACGTTATGTGCATACCCTTTGCAGTAGGAGTAGCATAAGAACATCGGATAAGAGATACTAAATTCTATTGTTTCTTATTCTCCTATGCAGGACATGGGTAAACATATTCCCAGCAGCCAACTGTCAGTCCGGAGAGAGCAGCGCAATAACCTTGTTATGGGCTTGGCCAAGCTGAAGCAAATGTCTGAATAACTCTTTACTTGAAACTTGATTAAAAAAAGCAAGTCATGTTTAGATGATTTGAAATCTGAATGAATAACTCAAATATAGTGCTAACAGTGGAACACTGACACTAACAGGAACACTAGTTGTGGAAGAATGAATCGATGTCATAGCAAGCATGACAGAATTAAGTCGTATCCATGTGGGGGAAGGTATATAAATAGATTTTTGAAAAAGTTTTGATTATTTCATACAATGTTACATAAAAAATTCTGTTTCTCTTTACAAAATGTTGATTCGAAATGTGTACTCAGATTATTTGAAAAAATAAGTCTATAAATCACAGTAAATTGTTGTTAGACTGTCCAAATCCTAAGCCTACTAATTAACTAAAGCGCACGGGCTATTGTTTGGCAAAAAACTCTGGAAGAAGGAATAAAAGTTGTACTTTGGTCTCCTGTGACATGCATTTGAAATTACAGGTGCTGGTCAACGAATTAGAATAATTTGAAATAGTGCAATCATTAAATTCTTTGAATGCATTTTTTTTTGCA
>JAABNY020000001.1:31653930-31679614 GCA_015164015.2 Brevimyrus niger
TCAAGATGTTCTGGAAACGTTCCTGATTCCGACTGTTGAGGAACAGTTCGGCGAAGAAGACTTCATATTTCAACAGGATCTTGCACCGGCTCATGCGGCAAAGTCGACCAAAGATTGGTTCACTAAGAAACAGCTTGAAGTTTTGGCATGGCCGGCCAACTCGCCTGACCTCAATGTCATTGAAAACCTTTGGGCCATCGTCAAGCGGAAAATTCGCGACAGAAAGCCTACTACGCTGGACCAACTGAAGCAGAACATCGCCACTGCCTGGGAAGCTGTGAGTGCGGAAACTTGCGACAAGCTGGTCAAATCGATGCCGCGGAGACTTCAGGCAGTCATACAAGCCAAGGGGGCAGCCACAAAATACTGAGAAAGTGATGTTTCTAATTATAATAAAAATTATTCTAATTCAATGAAACGGTTTCTCCATTATTCTAATTCAATAAAACAACAGTGTCACAGTTAAATGGCCTAAATGGGCCTTTTGGAAAGCTCAGCTGAGCAAATTTTTTACAGGTAACGAGTTCTGTGATTAGTCTAACGAGTAGGACAGGTGCGGTGAACACCTGATTTGCTTTCTGCAAATAAAAATGCATTCAAAGAATTTAATGATTGCACTATTTCAAATTATTCTAATTCGTTGACCAGCACCTGTACATGAAAGGATATTTTTACTTGGGTTATGGTACCACTCCAGATGCAGCCATCTCTGTGCTGGTGTTAACAACAGCCTACACGTGGGGCGGTGAACCGGATGATGGTGAACCGGGTGACACGGCGTGTTGTAGAGCATCTAATACCTGTGTCCCGGTGGCAGGCAAAGATGTCATGGGGTTCTGTATTGTTTGCCGCACAGTATGATGATCCTCTCTTGGTGTGGTCTCTCTTGGGCAACCGGAACCTTCACAATGTGTGTGGGTGCTTTTACATGCCCAATATATGTATGAAAAATTCTGGGAATATTTTGGTTGGGAACAATCTAGAGTAATCCTGGGATGTCTCACACGACTGCATTTTTTTTACTTTGTCAATTATATATTGAGCTGTTAAATAAACTATCGTAATATACAATGTTGCCTAATGAAAATGAAATGATGCTTTATTTGCTTTTATGCTTTTCATGTATCTTTTCTTGTTCTAATTTGATACACACGCACACAGGTGAGAGCAAAGGTCTGATGGTACGGTAAGCCGGAGTACTGTAACCCTGGAGTGAATATTACAGAATTACTATATCATTTATTAATTATTCATTAATCATAATTAGTAATTAATTAGGTTATAGGCCAGTTTGAATAAAAAGTAGCTTAGATTTGTAAAATAATAATTGTATAATAATAATCAGAAAATCATTCACAATAGGAAAAAGTGTCACTATAATTAGTCCATTGAGTTTTGGTTATGATGGAGTTTAGCTAAGAACAGTGAGAATTATCCTTCTTTTCATACACATAAGAGGTATCATCCATACTGAAATTCACACAAAGGCAATTAAGGTAAAAAATACGAAATAGGCTAGACAAGAACAACCCTGATGAGAACTTTAATGTTTTTGAGAACATGTGGTTTCATTCATTATAGTGAATAACAAAAAAAGGAATATGGTCCAAATCTCTAAATGAATAAGATGGGAATTCTTCTTAAGTGCAGAACGTTGGCAAATGGGTATAATGTTCTGTTTACATAAGTAGGAATAAGGATTTAACTTTCCAAAATATTATGCAGTATTAATCAGTGTGCATTATTGGATTGGTTTCTGCCTGAGGGTGTTTGGTAGTGATCGGTTCCATTACAGATTGTGACCTTGGTACAGACATATGGTATCTTAGGACCTTCCAGAATCGGCGGTTAGGAGGAGCTGTTGGATCCCCTCTGCATGGTTTCCACCTTAAAGCACCCTGCTTCTGCTTTACATACTTCACTGACTCTGGGAGAAGAGAGTAGTCAATGTTTTCATCAATCTCCAACAGAATGACTTGGAGTGTGTCCTTGATCAGAGCATCATAAAGGCCAACTTGCTGTTCAAATACGTCCTGGAACTGGTTTAGTTGTTCATTTTGGTCCAGATCATTTGGGCTTATCGTTGAAACAACAATGATCATTCTCCTGCTTTTCGTAACAGTGTCAGCAATGATGTCATGGGTTGCTGAAAAAAATAACCTAATGGTTAACTTGCATAGTGGTTATAATAAAGTTGGTGCATTTGAGTGCCATAACTTTAAATAAAATACAAAATACATTCATTAATAACTTTTCATTCATAACTGCCTCATTCAATTTACCTTCATGTATACAGACTTATTGTTATAGAACTGGTATAACTTCTGTGCAATTTAACAAAAGTGCACATTTAAAATGGCATGGTTCTTCTGAGGGGCAGATAACTCAGAAAAATATATCTCAGTATGTGCCTGTGTGGCAGATTTGAATTTAAGTGCACATGCATTCTCCAAGACAGCTCCGGTGAATCTTACCCTCTCCAGGCAAATTGTCTCGTCCTCTAATGAAGAGTTTGTATCCATGCAGTCCTTCTAGTACCTCAGGCAGGATGTGCATGACGAAGTTCTCAGCGTGAGAAGAACACAGGTTGTTTTGATGAAGATAACTCACGTAAGCATCGTAGAGTTTTTCATCTGAAACTGCACATTCCCAGAAAATGATTCAACAATCAGGCATTCTTTTCTTATTTTTGTACAGTGTAACAGGAAATCAAGCTCAAAAGATATCCAGGCCTTCAACAGCTTCAGACATTATCCGACACTTCCAGATAACTTATTACAAAGGCTTTTGGCTTTCGACTTGATCTCTGAGAATTTTTAACTGAAGAGTTTGTTACCAAACGAAGTCTAAAGTTCAATATTTTGCCAATGCATGTTGTGTTCATTGGAAAGCCTTTGGCATGCACTGTTCGTAAAACTTTTACTGGAATATGGGATTTTTTAATTAAGATATGATTAATCATTAAAATATTTTGCTACTTTGAACTCAGAACAATGACACCTTTGGGAACATAAGTTTCACTCTAAATCTCAGCCGTATCCCAAAACTGAATCTAACCCTTCCTAAATTTCAGTGACAAGAAAAAGTGTGAATAAATAAGCACATACACCCCCCCCCCCCCCAATAAGAACCACACTGTATAGTACTACTACTACTACTATAACTACTATAAAAAATATTATTATTATTATAAAAACTGAAATGTACTAAGAAACTGCCAAAGTTATTCTATATGTACTTACTTGTGTTAGGGCAGAAAACTTGCCGCATACCTCGGAAGGCCAATACCAAGTCAACCTTGAAGAAATAGTATACCACCAAGATGACCATGGTTATAACCACACAGATTAAAACATGGATATAAAAGGTTCCGTCATTGGCTAAAGAGGAAAAATGGGAAAAATATTAATTCATATTTCTTAATTTGCTTATTTATATCCACTTGTTCAGTTACTGTCTAACTCGAATACAATTCTGCATCATACAGCACAATAAAATCTGAATATTTATTTCAGTAATAATATACTTGTCCCAGTTACCTGGAGTCAGTTGTATCAGTCCCACATCACGCCCAACAGAGTTATAAACGACGCAGCGGAAAGGCACGTGGAAAAACTCTTTCTGAACTTCACCAATAGACAATCTGGACACACTATACATCTTGGAACTCCCTTGTTTCACACTGGAAACCAGGCATGTCAAAAGCATAATAAATAAACCCAAAAAGGCCACTTGTACACAAAAAACACTGAACTTGTCAAAGAATCAAATCTAAACATTCTTCTGTTATAGAGAACCTCTATATTGTATTTACATTTTTAGAGTACATTTGTTATGAACTTATCACAAATGAGAACAAAACTGGCTGCATGTTTTACTTACAATTCCAGGCGTTCACTCAGATCCTGGTATTGGTTAATAAAAGTGTAGTTGAACATCCAGTAGATTACAGTCTCATTTATTGCCTTTTCACTTAATCCAATAAATGCTTTACATTCTAACTCTGCTTTCAAACCTGGATAACAAAAGTGTAGAAAATTATTAAGAATAACAGTAATAAGAACACGTTTTTATCACATAAAACAATGTATGACACTGACTGATGTTTTTTACTTGAAATATGAATTGCATATATAATTCTTTCTAAATAATGATTGTCACGGTTGTGTAGCAGGCGGATGAGCAGGAACGCGAGTGGAGGCGGGAAGACGGGTAAAATGAGGTTTAATTGGGATAGATGGAGGCAAAAGGTAGGCACAGCACATAACACAACTGGACAATACAATGACGGATCTGGGAAACAGTGGAAGACTTGGACTAATATACAACAGACAGGTTGAACTTAACAAGCCACGGGTGATCACAATTGGGAATTAACGGGAGGAAATGAGGGGGCGTGGCACACATGAGGAACAGACGGAGCTGGGCGTGACAATGATCATATTGCAGTAATGCTCCTACATGTAATTAATAGAATGTGCATAGAATGTGTAGTCTGACCATAAAATATACAAAAAAAAAACTTGGTAACACTTTAGTTACGGCAGTGTTTTCAGTCATTTATAAACACATTCATACTACATTGTGATACATTCATAAAGCATTATAAACATGGCTATAAATATTTAGAAAAAGGCATAGCACATTATAGCCATGTTTATTGTGCATTATGACTGCCTTATGAGGCTCTCATTTATAATGTTTTTTATCACATTGTGGGGGGTAACACTTTACATGAGGGGACATAAATAATGTAATAGTATACTACATGCATTAATTGACTAGTAATAAGTGTTTGTTAGTACTGATTCCATGTTCACCATTAATGAATCATGACAGTTCATGTATTTCATGGGGAAACCTATATTAGTTCTTACCATTATACCACTGATCAGTTAACTGTTAACTAATATGGTGCCTGAATGGAATAAATGAAATTCATGACTGATTAGTGTTGAACAAGCATGGGATCAGTATGCAACTAACACTTATTTACTGGTTAATTAGTGCATAAATTAGATTCAAGATCTTTATTTGTCACATGCATAATTATACAAGTATAACACCCAGTGAAATGCAAACCTGAGCCGCTTCTTGACTATGCTATAAGCCTATAACAAAAGTAATGCTTAATTAAGCATTATTCATGTCTCCTCAAGCAAAGTCCCCACAATGTGTCCCACACACATACGCAGAATGTAGACAGGATTCAAACCCTGGAGGTGAAGCAACAGTGCTGCTCACCATACTGAGTCACCATACTGCCCTTTAAGAAAATGTTTTTTGTTTCATTTTTAATTTTTATTTTAAAGGGTAGTAGCCAAGGGCGTCAGTGTTTTCAGTATTGGGGGTGACAAGGACAGATCCATTTAATGATTGAGTTAAATTCATCCTCTTACATTATCCTCAGGACCTCATATATTGCACCTATGTATAGGCTACCCTTCCATTACAATATTGTTTATGCATATGCAATTGACATCATTGACTAAAAGTTTTGTCCCTAGACAGTAGTTTAAATGAGAACTGAATTCTCCTGACAAATTTGCTCATATTTTTAAAAGCAAAATCCATGAAAATATTGGATGGGGCAAACACCACTCTTTTCAATATTAAGTAATTAGTTACAGTATAGTTACAAAAATGGCATCCAATCCAGGGTGTACCCCAGCCTTCTGCGGGTACTCTGGTTTCCTCCCACAGTCCAAAGTCATAGACTTAGGCTAATGAAACCTCTAAACTGCTCATACTATGACACAACGGCTGTTAAACCCCCATGCAACGTTGAAATAGAGTGAGGAGAATATATAGTGGAATAAGATTTATTCAAACATGCCAGCTTTTTAAAGGGAAGCTTCTTGAATGCAACTCACAGAAAATGAATTGCTTTGCAGAAGTGGCCACTGCTACCAGAATCTCAGTTTTTCTATGGCAGAAGGTCTGTTATAAAGACAATAATGTAATGTACAACTAGGGGTTTCTGTAGCACGTATGCCATCCAGTTGGCACCTAGGAACTGAAACTAACAGCCCGTTTTGTGAGATACAAGTGTCCTATTTTACACCTGGTGCAAAGTGACGCCATGCACAACACAAGTGTCTATGCTGGCATGAGCTCGACATGTTTGTCATTTACCCATTCAGCATCTGAGTCGTTTGAACTGGCACCCCTCTGAGCATGTGAAAGATCATTAATATGTATGTCAAAATATTTTAAGAAGTATACACTATATGGAAAAAAGTACTGGGAAACACCTCTTATTCACTGAATTCAGGCGTTTCATTCAGCCCCATTGTCACAGGTGTATAAGATCGAGCACCTAGCTATGCAGTCAGATTTACAGGCATCAGTGAAAGAACGGGTCATTCTGAAGAGCTCAATGAAATCAGGCGGGGTACTGTCATAGGATGCCACCTTTGCAACAAGTAAGTTCAAGAAATTTCTCCCCTGCTAGATATTCCACAGTCAACTGCAAATGGTATTATTGCAAAATGGAAGCATTTAAGAAAAGCAGAAACTCATCCATGAAGTGGCAGACCACATAAAGTAACAGACACTCTGCTGACTCAAAAACTACCGAGTTCCAAACTTCCTCTGGCATTAACCCCAGCACAAAAATTGTGCCAGGAGCTTCTTGGCATGGGCTTCAATGGCTGAGCAGCTGTACAGAAACCTCATATCACCAAGTGCAATACCAAGCATTGGATGGAGTGGTGTAAAGCACCCTGCCACTGGACTCTAGAGCAGTGGAAATATGTTCTACACAGTGATGAATCACACTTCTCTGTCTGACAGTCTGATGGATAAGTTTAGTAGATCTGGGTTTACTAGATCCCAGAGGAACATATATTTTAAACAGGTTTTTCTTATTCCAGGTTTTGTACAGTTACATGATATAACATTTTTCATTGTAAAATGTATAACTGTATCCTATGTTTTTTCTTTGTTCCATCGTCCTTTGATGGGTATAAAATGCATAATTTTCATGGCTCTGGCATTCCTTGATACATGATATTTTTTCATTGCTAAATCATCTTTTGAAAATTAAGCTCAAAATAATAAAGTACAATGTCAAATAATATGTTGTTTTCAAGATACAGAGTACAGGGTGAACACAATTTACAAATCGCTCCTTGTTTTTATTAACATTTTCCATACTGTCCCACCTTTTTTGGAATTGGGGTCACATAAATGGTACATTGAGAATAATATGATGAAATGTGATGTGTATGTAAGTTGTAATACTGCTAATCAAGTACCTTTACTTTTTTAAAAATAATTATTAAATTAGGAGCTGTAACAATTCCATTAGAAGAAATATATTCAAGCAAATAATATACTTGAATGAATGTGAATATTGTGGGGGATAAAAAATTACTAAGGCATAATCCACAAACTGAACATTACTAGCACTAAGTTGCCCCTCTAAGATGGGACATGCTTGTTCCTCCCTTCTATATAAATTAATATGAATAAGGTAATAGGGCAAAAGTATCTGTATTAACAGATTAAGAATCTGTATTAACTTTGCAGGAAACATTGACACCAGAGTTATTCAGGGAGCTTTGCTTAGTTGCTATTGAATCCATGGGTGTGTGCCGACTTTTAGTGTACAAGTTTAGGGCATAGTGTGTTCACACTGACAACTAAGCTAAAATTCAGTGCACTGAAAGTACCCGGATGGTGCACTAAAAATGGCCAGAAAACGCAGTGCAGGACGATGGACACTACTCGCACGAAACGGACGCCGTTTTGATTACATAGCTGAAGGGGAGGGACTTTCGGCAAGTTTTCAGAGTTGAATAATAAAATTATTTTACTGATGTATACTGCAGTGTGTAGCCTCTCACTCTCTGACGGCAGTTTTAGATAATTTGAGTTTGCGATTATATCGACTTTGCACACATAAATGTTAGCAGTTTTTTTAGCTGGTTAGGTGGCCATAGATAGGTTATACATCTTATATATGTTCTATATCAAAGTTTGTAAATGTTACTTACTTGTTGTTATTGAAACTCCCGAATCGCGATCAAATGCTTGTCACTTCCGGTAAGTGCAAAATGTTAGTATTCCACTTAGGTCAGCACTTACTCGTGGTAGTGTGCACTACAGGAGGAAGTGCGCACTACGCACTACATCTCAGTGCACTGAGGCAAGTGCGCGATTTCGGACACACCCCATGTCTTTGAGCATGTTTGCAGTATGACTTTACTTACCTGCTTTCACTGCCACAATTTCATTTCGAGGTCGCAACACTTTAGGTGGCATCGGTACTGGTTCTGCCGAAACAGATATCACAGCAAACACGTGAGTATGAATAAATAAATAAACAAATGATCACGTAATTAATTTGACAGATACCATAAAATACCACAGGGTATAATACGATATAAAGTGACATCACAATAAGTTATAAAACAGATTTTAGAATGTACTTCCTGCTGTTAATTTTAATCATCCATAAATCCATTGACTGCCACTTATCCCGGTCCCGATCGCAGGGCAGCAGCCTGAGCAGAGATACCCAGGTGTCCCCCTCCCCAACCACTTCCTCCTGCTCCTCCAGAGGGATACCCAGGGCCTCTCAGGCCAGCCAAGAGATATAATCTTTCCAGCGTGTCCTGGGTCGACCCAGGGTCTTTCCCTGATTGGACAGACCTAGAGCACCTCCAAAGAGAGGCATCCAATAGACATTCTAGACAGATGCCCAAATCACTTCAACTGGCTTTTGATGCAGAGGAGCAGCAGTTTTTTTCACTGAGTCCATGTCAGATGTCCAAGCTCCTCACCCTATATACATATATCTTTAAGGCTGAGCACAGACGATTTATGAAGGAAGCTCATTTTCACTATTTCTATAAGAGATCTTATAGGTAAGGGTAGGAATGCAGATTGACCAGTAAATCAAAAGCGTTGCCTTTTGACTCAGCTCTCTCTTCACCATGACAGACCATAGCTGCTGACGCTGCACCGATCCACCTGTCAGTCTCCCACTCCATTCTTTCCTCACTCATGAACAAGACCCTGAGATACTTGAACTCCTGAGCTTGAGGCTGTAACTCATCTCCAACCTGAAGGAGGCATCTCCAACCTGAAGGGGGCCTTTTCCAGTTAATACCCATGGCCTCAGACTTGGAGGGGCTGATCCTCATTCCGGCCTGCGGCTGCATTCCATTCCAGTTAACACTGGAAGTCACAGCTCAGTGAAGCCAACAGGACCACATATTATACAAAGAGCGAAGATGTGATCCTGAGGTCACCAAACTGGACACCCTCCACCCACTGGCTGCTCCTATATATTATATCCATAAAGGTTATGAACTGAATTGGTGAGAAAGGCCCTGTTGTAGTCCAACACTCACTGTGAACAAGTTACTGCCAGCAATATGTGCCTTTCCACCACAGTTCAGGAACCTAGTTGCTGCTTCCGAGTTCCTGAACCATCTTAGCTAGATAAGATTTTAACAACTCTGAGCTATTAGTTAAGTTCTCCCCAAACGAGCTTGATGGGCCGAATGGCCTCCTCTCGTTTGTAAATTTCTTATGTTCTTATGTTCTTCTTATCTTGACTGGGAACTTTTGTATTCTTCTGGGCACTATCGTGTGTCATTTTCCCATTGCATAACAGGAACAAGAAGCCGCAAAATGCTTTTAGATTAAACTTTACATGCAATTTCATATGAAACTACACTGCCACCCTAAAACAATAGAGGATGAGCAAGTCATTTTGTTAGTTATTAGGGAGATTTATCATGTGGTTTGAAAATATGGGGCAAATCCATTGTTTTAAATGTTTTACTTATATGGCCCCAGATGTTTAGAATTCATTGTACAATTGGGCCCACAGAAAAATCTTTCTTTTTTCACACAATAAAAAATATGGAAGCACTGGCAAGTTTCATCTACAGCATGAGCAATATTAGACAGTTATGCCAGTATCAATTGAATTTTCTGATGCAGAAATATGGGCTCATGGGAGTTTTACTCACACAAAACTGTTCTGAGGGCAGAACGAAAAATGGTTGGTTTAGAGAGATAACCAATCAAACTGTAGCGGAGGTGGGTCCAGGCATCTAGAGGAGGCAGGACCAACCAATCAGATGTCTTTGTCCCGCCTCCTCTAATTGTTTGGACCCACCTCCACTTTGACTTTCTGTTCTGCTCTCAGAACAATTTTTGTGTAATGCAATTAGGATACAAAAAAAAATCCAGTATTTTCCTCCAGTACTTATATCTCTTATCCTGGCACTTCTGCACAGCTTAGATACAAGTGCTGGTGCTTGTGGTCGATTAATCAGCAAAGTTTATCTTAAACTCCACCCAGTAATTCTTGGTCAAACTAAAGTAGTAGGAAGGAGGGACCAAAAAGGTTCAGGAACTACCTCAGAGAAACTATAATCGATACCAACCAATATTATGTGGTAAGAACACATCAGAAGTTCCTGGTTACTGAAAAACTTTTGTTTACCCTTGTGAGGATAAAAAGCTGATCCAGCATTCCACAACCAAGACAAATTATTATTAATCCTCCTGGAGGTATTAATAAGGTTATTATCTGGTATTAATACCCTCCTTCCTTCAAGGAAGGCATGTTAGTGGGATGTAGGAGGTCTTCAAAGCATTCCATCCACCACCTGACAATATTTTCAGCTGAGGGTCAACAACACTCCATCCCTTCTGGAAACAACATGCAAAACCCCCTGTTTCCGCCTTCTGATTGCCTGACAGTTAGCCTGAATCTCTTTGAGGCTGACCAAAAGACATTTTCCATAGTGATTATTATTATTTGTCATTGTTGACACACCACAGCACACAGTGCACAACAAAATGTGTCCTCTGCTTTTAACCCATATGTGACTTTCATGACATAGCAGGGGGCAGCTAATTCAGCACCTGGGGAGCAGTGCTTGGGGGCAATACCTTGCTCAGGGTACCTCAGTGGTGTCTTGCTGGTTGGGGATTAATTTGATAGTCTCATAAAACAGGGAGGCCCTGAGGAAATAACAAGGCTGGTAATATGGTTAACATTATGGCTATTGTATAGGGTTAATATTATGGCTATATTTCTATGGGTGGTAGCTTTTCTGTTGTGAAGCTTAATGTATTGTTGAGTAACTGATAGCTTAGCTCACTACATTTTACAAGTAGCTTGCCCAACACTGTGTGTCACTAATGCTAATGTGGTCAGCTGGATGCGTCTTTCAGTCTGGGAAACAAACCAGTCAAAGCACAAGAAGAGTTGAACTATTTAGCCAAGCACAGGAGCCTTTTAATTGGAAAGTAGTTTGTAAAACCCAAAGTAGCTGAACGTGTCCTCCCTGACATGGATTATCTGGTCACCCTACTAAAGCTGGTTTTCATAGATGATGATTGGACTGGCAAGGTCCCTGCCTTCGATTGCTGACCGATTTACATGTTTACACTGCACTGGACCTCCATATCCCCATGTAGCTTGTGGGCCTACAGGAGGACTTTTATACATATTATTGACATTTTGTGCTAACAATTAAATACATTCACAGTATTATTGAAAACAACCAGGGAGGGTGGTATAATTGTTATTGGAAACAATATGGATATTAAAGTAACAAAAAAATTCACATCTGAAATTGCAAATATAGAATATTTAATTTTTACCATTCTTAACTGTCAGTAGGGTTGTCCGTGATGCCGTGTAGTTCCTATTCTTATAAATAAAATTTATCTGACATGTGTATTTTCCAGCACTCTTCTCGGTGATGTTACGTATTAGGATTTTTTGATCATGTCTACCTAGTGGGTGACAGTCCTGCAAAAATAATTAATTAATTATTATTTTGTATAAAGACAAAAAAGCAGAAATTGTGTGACATGAAATTAAATTTCACAGATCAAGCAGAGACAGCTGAATACTTGTTTAATGTACCGATGGCTGTTATACAGTTTATGGACTTTGAATGTGTCTAAATTTAATATTGAGGGTCAACAACACTCCTTCCCTTCTGGAAACAATATTAATACTTAATATTATTAGAGTTTCCCCTGACGTGGTGTCTTACCTTTAACCAATTCACTTCCACCTTCTGACTGATAGTGAAGATAATGTCCTGCTTGCAGGAGAGTTTACGAGTGATTCCCAGCTGAAACTGTTTAACGTCACTTTGACGTGGACAAAAACCACTTCCCACCGAAAGGATCATCTTTATTATGTTTCTTCTGTTGCTGTGGAATTATTTTAATTATACATAAATAGATGGAGATGGAATACCAACAAAAAAGATGAAAGATCTTTCTCTTTAGAGTGAAATATTACCCGAATCTCTGTAGTACTTTGACCCAAAACTTGATCCTATCGCAATTAATTTAACCCAAAACTGAAAAAGTTGGGGGGGGGCTTTAGTGCTATCTAGCTATCAAGCTTATTCTGTCTGGAGCTGCCTAGTTTTGTCAGCTGTAGAAGTGTCACAGAAGATATCAGTACAATCACCCCAGCACTTCTGCGCAGTGAACTGAGTTTGGTAGAAGAAAAGTATATAATAGTATATAAACTGCTCACTGAATTATCTTGAGTAACTGGGTCATGATTTCTGATACAACGCTGTTGAATTTTTCAAATGTATTATCGGAGCTTTAATCACCACAGAAAAAAAATACCATTCAGTCCCATTAAATCCAGGAGAAGACCAGCATTTCTATGACCAATATCTCCATAACTAGGCAACTCCCAGCAGAACAACTTAGATGAATAGATAGCACTAAAGCCCCACTGAAATATTTATCTTTTTCAGTTGACAATCAAACTTCTAATACAGTCTGTTACAATTTTTGCTTTGTTAATAACAATCCCATCACCATTTCAAAGCAGTATTACATTTTTAATGTAACCAAAAGCATCAACTGTAATTTTGGCAACATATTCCATAAAGGCAATGTGTATAGTACACACATATACCTGTATCACATTTCTTCAAACTTTGTCTGTCTTTGCTATAGTAAGCAGCACAAACTACAATCTACACAAACTATAAAATAATTTTACTTAGCTATGTAGTCATGCAACCATTCAGAATCAGATGCAATGCTTTCAGTGATATCAACAGTGATTCACCTTGTTTTTACCTACCTGCAGGTATAATATCCACTGTCTGAAAGTTTGACAGGTAAAAACCATAGCGAGTTCTCCATTTTTTGGATGTGTTGGTCTGTCATATCTAGAGTATGGTTATCATCTCTACTCCAGCTTAGTGTCTGATTGTCCATTTGAGTTGTGTAAAGATCACAATTCAGTTTATAGAAATGTCCTTCAACTGTAAAGTATGTATCTATTTGGTCCTGTTGACCTGAAAACCAAAAGAAAGATCGACATATGAAATTTCCAAAGTGGGAAGAAAATGACTAACCTCACTCACTGTTCTGTCAAAAAAAAGGGTAAAAAACACACACACACACACATCTGTGTGTGTATAGAAATAACACGAGAAAGAGATTTTAACAGGCTGAGGTTATTAATGATAAATAAAATAATGTTACACCAATGGCACCAATGGTTACTCAGAGCATTGGTCTGACAATACAAATACAAATATTTTATCTTATGACAGCATTATCTTTTCCTTGCTTATTTTAGTTTTCTATTTTTTATTCTATTATTCTGCAGACACATTCCATTTTCACTTTTAATAAACATCCTGTTTGTACACCTTACCATCTTTCCAGGCATATGCAGCAAGTAGGAAACCCATCCAGAAGAAAATGCAAGTGTATTCTCTCATATTACATTCGTGAAGAACATAGAATTAGTTTATACTACAATTTTTTTCAAATAACCTTTTCTTCTCTAAATGACCGATAATTGTATTACTGGTACCACTACTACTGCTAAGCATTTGCGTATTCTAAGCTCTGCTGAATAATTTCTGGAACCACTGGAGTTTCCCTTTATCAAAAAAGATTTATTTCCTGCATGTCAGTTATACGCCTATGTTTTTCTAGACCCTATTTAGCTGGGCTCCTGCCCCCTTATTTTTGCCCCACTGAAACAGTTTTTCTAAAACCATTTAGCGATTTGTCCTGGATTTTCACATAGATCTGCATTTTCGTACTCACGACTCGGCAAACTTTATTGCGGGGATGTCCCTTCTCTTTGGAAATATAATCATGAGGGCATGACCCATATTTCTTCAGAGGGCTGAGCTCTCTGAAGCGTAACAGCCTGCAATCGCCCCCTTTGTCATATGCAATAATTTATGTAATGTTCATAGGTCAGTGTCACTATCAAACTTAAAATATTGACACATTTAATTAACAGACAAACATCTGTTTAATCATATTTAAGTGGTTATGTAAATCATACATTATTGAAGAGGCAGGCAATGTGACAAATAGAAACAGCAACATGGTGCGAGAGGAGATGTTGTTTAATATCTTTAAATAGACAATGGAAACTTCTACTTCCAATCCTCTCACACCTTTCACATACCGGTGTAGTCTGCATGGAGAGAGACTTTTCAGATGGGCTGTCACTGCACAGTATCAGATCAGATCTACTGAGCCATCATGCTGCCCCAAATCTTAAAGATGAAATGCAAATTTGCAAGCATTTGTAATGACCAAATCAGCCCTGAACCCCCCACCCCCTAAAGAAACAGGGCAATCCCACAATATCGTTAGGGACATCTACACCATTGTGCATTTAGCATCAAAATATACAGTAAAATAGACCAGTTGGACAAGTGGTGGAACTGGGCTGGACCACAGGAATTATAATTCTATTCATTTTTATAAAGCTTCTTTCACATTTGCCTTAAGACATTGGACAAGATTATTAGTTCATGTATTCCAAATGACTCGTGATACAGACTAATGGGGAAGAGGGAATGACCACTGGATGACAAAAGACAAGAGGAACCAAAAACTCCTGATTAAGAAGAAAAGAAAAAAAGTCTGACTGGCTACCCAACTCCCCCAGCATACAATAGGTTGTCAGCTGAGATTTACAAACTGAGACCAGTTCAGCGTAATATACTTAAAGTGGCAGATCTAGGAACCCTGTAGCTTTAGCTCCAACAGTTATTTTATTTGTATGTGGGATAACGAGGAGATCGTTTTTTGTCTGATTGTGGCCTGTCTGTAAAATGTTCACTACTAATACTATGGTAACACTTCAGTTGACAAGGCACAAACAGTAATGACTCAGTTACTACTGAAGTCCAAATAATACGACAAATACAAACAGCGGCATGGTGTGAGAGGAGATGCTGGTGCTGTTGATACAATTATAGTATCAACTAAAAATAAAAGATGTGTTATGATTCATTAAAACGATGAACAAACATTAGTTTTTCACTAGTGTTGTTTATTACTTGCTCCTTCAGTAGTTCACAAAGGTTTACAAAATTAACAGATATAGTAACAAATATAGTAACTGCTTGGGATGAAAGACGCATCATAGTTCATTAATGATGAATTACTGTGAGATCAGCATGTAACAAACTTAGTTTGTGGTTAATTAATATATGAGTAATACTACAATATTTGTGCACTGTCAAGTACTAATGTTCACTAGTACAGATTCAGCCTCATTTACTAAGCTGTTGTCATAATTAGGTTGTGTCGGTTATCTCTGTTTCAAAGGATAGAGTTATAAGCTGTATAAGCCCTTTCTTATTATATTGCTCCAGGATATCAGACCATGCGGACTTAAACAATTCTAGCCCCGCAGACTTTAATTTCCACTGTAACCCGTGGTACTCCTTTGGGAACTTGTATAATCATTAAACCATGGGTATTATCTGGGGGTTGACTGCTTTACTCTTCAAATCAATGTTAAAGTTTCTTCCTTAACGTTTGTACTAGAAACCAAGTTTCTTTCCTTAACTCATTTGAGATCCTAAGGGGGCCCCACCTTGGTGAAAATGGAATGCCTGTTTCTATGATCTTTATCTCAAATCTGGATTTTTTTTGCTTAGCTGGACAACTTGTAAGACTTACAGTGAATGTATCTCTCTCTCTCTCTCATACATATATCATATGTGTATGTATATCCTCCTGAGACTCCACCTATTCATTTATATCCATTGTAGTGGACATTTGTCTGTTGTTTTTGCATCTTTTTTCACTGATGTAAGGAAACATATTTATTCCTGTTGTCCACTAAAGAGGACATGCTGTGAAATTAAAAATAAAAATACATTTGAAAAAATCTAAATTGTAAAATGTCCTTATTTCCTCCAAAGACAAATAACCTAAAATTCAAGGACACTTTTTTCGTTGGGTCTCAGGAAGATACCCATATATAAATATTTGGAAACACTAAAGAGGAATGCACATGCAGTCAATTTAGAATCCAAAATGACATTACAAGTGCATATCTGAGAGTAGAAGTTTTCAGCCGGAAAACCTATAATCTGTTTTTTTAGGTCAGAGAAAAAACAGTGCCTGACTAATTCAATGTCTTACCTCATCAACTACATTGGCATAAACCACTACCTAAAAAAAAGTACAGTTCTGAGACTTGTGGCCAGGCAGTTCCTGTTTTAACAAAGAAACAACTAACTGCTTCAAACTAGTTATCACTGGTTCTGTAGGGTCATGTGATTAAATGCATTTATGATCCATTTAATGTAATTGTGCACCTCCGCAGATGAACACCTGTTGCACTCCAAATGTGTGTCCGCGCAGCTCAGAACATACTGTGCATGATCAATTCACTAGCATCCACTTTAAATACCAACATGGATGGTTTGAGAAGTGTTGGGGTTGTCTGCAAACCCTACAGCAGGGTTATTCAACTCACAGTCCTCAAGGGCCGAGTCCTGCTGATTTTCCAGCCTTCCTTTACCTGTGAGCCTGGTGTGAAGCCTCTGACCAATCAGAATCAGTAATTATTAAACTAACTACCTGGGAGAAGTGAAAACAAGGTCTGAATTTGGAATTGGAGCCTGAATTGAATAGCCCTGCCCTACAGGCTATTTAGAAGGTCATAAAACTGTTACGCACATGTAAATGCGAGTATGTGAGTGCAGACATGTCTCCAATTATGTATTTCTGGAAGGAAAAGAAAGTCCATGGCAAAAATACATCAAAATTTATTTTACCTCAGTCTGTTAATTTTCATAAAATTTTTCACAACTATTTATACAAAATAAAAAAACGAATAGCTGTTGTCATTATGTAATATCGATAAGATGATCAGTCATTTTAACGCCTTAAGTACCCGGAACCATTTTCTTCCTCCTCTGTATGTAAATCACAAGCTTCTGTGTCCGAACTCCCAGCTGTATCAGCCAGAAAAGGGACAGATGAATCACCCCCTTCCCAACACGGAAGGGAATCTAACTGAAAAGAATCTTTATTATCCTGTTCTTCTGGTTTCTCCTCTTCATGCTTTTCCAGAGGGACAGAAAGATTAACATCTGGGCAGCTCCCTTGCAAAGTATCTTCATTATCCTGTTCTTCTGGTTTCTCCTCTTCATGCTTTCCCAGAGTGACAGACAGCAGGTTAATATCCTGGCAGCTCTCTTTATCCTCCTCTTCATTTATCATAGACTCTGAGATCTTGAAGCCAAATTGGAATACTGATCTTGAACCCAGTTCACGTACACAATGGTCTTGTGAATTCTGATTGCCAGTATCAGCATTGGAATGGCATTTGAATGGAATATCTTTTGATATTGTTGCAGATACAGTTAAAGATTCTGACCGGCTAACCGTAAACTTGGAGAGAAACCGATTTTCTGTCATGTTTGAAGGAGGAGAAACTGGGAGCAAAGAGGAAGAAGAGTTGTCCGTGATATGGGTACAACAGTCCATCTGTTCAGTCCACCTTTCATAGTTTCCAATGCTCTTCTTTGTCCCTGTCACTGCTTGCTCACTATTGTCTTCTTCATTACTCTTTTCCTTATCATTTTTGCTTTGGGTAATAGTGTTTATTGAATCTTTTACCAGTACCTTTGTACACACTTCTATATCATGACCTGAGGACAACAGGACCACATTGTGGGATTTTACAGATTTCTGTAATGTAGAGAGATGAAAAGGGAAAGTTTAGAGAAGGGTTTTTATATATGTGCATCACTAGGCATGATAATCTGAGGCTGTAATTGTGCAGTTTTTTATGCCGCAACTATCTGCTTAATGTCAATGTCAGCTGAAACACTATTTGATTTCACTGGGAAATTTCATCACATACTGTACTTCAGTATATTTATTATATTAACCATTGGCCACTGAAGTTTTTCTAGAATCAAATGCAGAGCTTCTACAGCTGTAAGATTGGCATTTTTCAAATAGGCATATTTTATAATGACTTACACTTAATAATTGGGTCTGAATGATATAAAAATATTAGTTTCAGACACCAATATAGACTTTGCTGGCAGACATTACTTCATATGGTGAAATTTTAGGCACTAATACTTTTGAAGAGTGCTCTGCTGACTGATAAAAGGTAATTCATGTCATGAAAAAAGAACCCAAAAAACTCTTAAGAAACATATATATATGAAACTATACGTAATGTTATCTTTAAAACAAGTAAAACTCAATGTTGAGCTCAAACACATTATCTATTCCACTTAACAAAAGCACCTCAACAATGACCTGTTTTTGTAGCATAATGCAAGAACCAGTTAATTTTGTCACCAAGATTTTACAATACTGCAGTGTAAAATACTGTGGTATACCCAAACTGCCAAGGTATACAGTATTACCTTGATAATAGCCATACCCAGCGCCACCTAATACACAGCTGCACATACATGAATGAAATAACTCCTTACCAGTACATTTGGGAGAGGTGATTTTGAGAAGATCCTAGTGCAAACATATTTGCAGATGAATAAAAAAGGAAAAATCAACAAAAAACAGATGAAATTTGCAATCTGTTTCTCTATAATAAAGCAAGACAGAAACAAAACCATCAATAAGTGTGTTCATAATGGTAGAAACAGAAGAAATCTGTTGAAACAGACACGCACTATAACAACTGTATAGCAAAAAAAATACATTAAATGTAGTATCAATAAATAATGGCACCCTCTAACATATACCTGGATTGTACAAGAATTTGGTACTGTCACACTGAAAGCGATTGTAGGTATTCTTCCTTTTTGTTATACTGACTGTCACACAGTACTTTGTGTCTGGTTGCAAGTTGGGAAGGACTGAAACCTGTAGTCCTTTGGTTTCCTTGGAAAACTGTAATGAGAGATACATTGATGCAAAAATGCATTAGATTTAAAGTCATCTTTGTTTTATACCTTAATCCCCTAAATTCAGATTGCCAGTGCTGCTGAGTTTAGTACTTTATACTTTAATAATGAATTAAAAATTTACTTTGCGATTACTACATCATCAACGAAGACAACAAAGCAATGATGCTAAGAAGAATTTGGTCAAGCCAAACAGATCATTATAACAACATATACAACTAACTACAGCCATTTCCATCCATGATTACTCATTGATCACAGTATCAAAGTGTCCCTGAAACCTATCCCAGGAAGTATAGAGCATCTAACAAGATACCAGACATGTTTTCCAGGTCATTAAATACACACATAGAATGTAGAGGTACTAATCAACCAATGCCATTCAATTACATTTATATTACTTATTCTCTAAAGTTCAATTCATATTGAAAGTTTAACCACTAGACTAGTAGATATAAGACTATAGTCCAGAGGTGATCCAACACGGTCAATTCAAATGGATATTTTCATCAAAATGCAATTATTACCTTAGCCATGGTATTTTAAAAAATGTAACTTTCATAGTAGAGCTACGAGGTGATACACAAAAATATTTTGTCATGATACATTTGTTCATATCAGGCAATGACAAATATTATTATCATATAATTCATTATTTCTTTACTTCAAAAGTCCATTTTGCTTAAAATTCCCTTAGAAAAAAACGTGAAAAAATTGAGCTGCCTGTAAACTGAAATCTAAATTTAACAAAGAAACATAGATCATTTTTTGCTGGGTTTCTGACTGCCTGACTGCTTGTAGAAGGGAATGGATTTGACACTTAAGAAAGCTGTCACTCAATCTGTAATGAAAAAGGAAAATCTGTGTCCTATTTGGAATTTGGGATGAGATTTGTCCTGTTTTTCTTCAAGCTGAAGGTTAAAAAAGGGTTAAAACCCCCGAAAATAGGCCTAATCATGCCCCTGCTACCAGATGATCGGTTGGAATTGCATTAGTTTCTGTGATGTGATAGGCTGTTGTGTCTTATCAAGCAGTGTTCCTTAGCAAACCATTTTGAAAATTTCAAATTTTCTTATAGTTTAAATTTTATATATGATAAATTGATATATCCTTAATATAGTCCATCCATACTTCCTAATTTTATTCAATCAAATCATTTTGCCACAAACATTTTTGTCCATCTACAAATAGAATGGCAATGCTTGCTCCAGTCTACTACAGAGAGATGTTTACACTTTTTACCAGACCTTAAAAATGTACATATGTAAATTAAATGTTAAAAATTGTGCATGAAATCTAAAATGACAGACAATAAAACTGTTTCAACTCAAGAACTGTTACATCTAAATACAGAAAACTGGGAGAAATTTGGGAGTAAGATAATTCAGGTCACTATTACTGTCAGTGCCTTTCATCTAAAGCAAACGACCAAATTATTCAAGAGCCTCAAAAATATTTTAATAAAACATACTGTATAACTGCAAAGGTTAAGGGACTTCACCTGAAATCCATTTTTGGTGCTGTTGATGGTCAGTGTGTAGATGAACATTTCATATACAGAGAGTAGAGAATCATGTGGAGTTTTCAGGTTCACACGCATTGAGTCCACATGGCTTGACAAGAAAATCAGAGGAGGGTCCAGAAAAGCTTGACAACGTAAAGGAACAATAGTTAGAAGGAATAATAATTAGGAATAATAGGAAGACTCAACTGAATAAATGCTAGATACCAATATACAACCACTCCTCGTTCAGTAAACGAGTTTTGTTCCAACGACCAAGTCATTTAGGGAAATAGTCACAGAGTGAAAATCACAGTACCTTCCATGCTTCATTTCCTTTGCCTTTCATGAATTGGACATTTTAGCAGCATTTTGTACATGGCACCAGCATTGTCAGGCATATAAAATTTACTTATGAATGCACAAATTGGTTGGAAAATAACTTTTTAGTGCTGTTATATTTGGTCTCTAACCAAGGTAGTCACTAAATGAGGTGCGGTTTTATACATTTTTCATTAATCAATATTATTCAGTCTCTGCAAATAGACTGAAAACAGAATAAAAGGAAACATATACAGCGCAGTGAAATCATACAGTATTTCAGCCGATATTAGGCAGATCATTATGGTAGTAGGCTCAACTGCAGCATCAGATTGCTGGCCCTGGGATTCAAACTAGCAACCTTCCAATTACAGACACAGAATCCTAAGCTGCTGAGTCATACACCACCATACAAATAATTAGGTAGGACCCCTGTTGTATCCAGAGCCACTTTAAGGGTTGACAAATTGGCATTTGAAGATGTTTTTATACAAAATGCTGTCATTCCCAACTGTTATTGCACAGCTAGTCTTCCTGTCAGCGTTAATGGTCCTTGTCCTGTAGCCTCTCTCAGTAACATGTTCTCAGCTACATGTCTCACAGGAACACCAATTTAAAAATCACTCAGGTCCCGCATCTTAGCCATTGTAAGGCTTAACCAAACAGTAACAAACTCACACACCTGTCTGCATACTGTGTATGTAATTTGACTCATTGTTTGGAGCAGGCTATTTGGACGTACAAGCAGGTGTACATAAAAACTGGCCACTGTATGTGTGACACATGACACCCTGCCCTCCAATTAATAAAACAAAATCATCCTCTCCATCTTTTATTCCTTTTTACTTACTGTCTTCCATTGGTTTGAAGGGATCCAATATCTTTGTATAATTTCCCAAGTTGGCCATAATCTCTGTATAATATGTCGCATTAACATCTGAGAAAGCCTCTGTCAGGTTACATGTGATAGGGAGAAGTACACAGTCACATCCTGATACTGTATTCCATACGGCAGAACTGTAAATGAAATACAGGAACAATATAGGGCAGCAGTAATGATGGACTTGATCAGCAATGTACATACCCAGCATAGAATACCTGCATAATAAAAATGCACTATAGATCAAGATGATTAGGAAAATATGGTGGTTGGGAATCTACAATTAAACTCTGATACCAGGTCTTACAAAGAAGCTAAAAGTTGACAATGTCTTAATAATAAAAATTGATTTATCCCTGTGGGGAAATTATCTTTACACCTCTCTCAACTTGCTCTTTTTTGGTAGACCAAGTTGTCCATGAAGGGCAGGGAGCTGAGGGCATTAAACATTAAAGGCCTTGCTGGACCTGCATATGTGCATATATATTCATATACATATATTCATATACATTCACATCTCAGTTCAATATTTCAAAAATAAATTTAGTGATACACACTTCAGAATGTGATACTTTACGGTGTAACACAGCCCATTAGTTGAGTTTGGCCCTTCGTCCCATGTTAACATGTGAATAAATCTAGTAGAGCTAATTTGGGGTGGCCGCTCACATAGTCCTGTGGAAGTGGAGAAGGGCTATAGTTAGTATCTACCAACGTACAATCACAGTGGCAAACATACAGGCATTGATACTGATAGAGCTGAAGACAAACCAAAACTGTTTCAGGCAAATCCAAATTTTTTAGTTAAAGCTGACGTGAAAGCATTTCTGACAATAACAGATGTCTAAAGGTAAAAACCAGACTATCCTACAGCCCTAGGTTTCTCAAACTTTCTAGCCATAAGGCCCTGCTCTTTAGCAATTGTCATATTGGAGGTCCCACTGCCAAAATTTGCTGATTATTTAGCAAAGTTTGCAAATTTTCTCAGGTAGCGATCAAGTTTGCACCAATGCGGTGACCTGTTAGGGACCAGATCACATTTCCCTGCCATAGTTACTTGGTCATTGGCAATTATATTATGACATTGTAGTTCTTGCTATATTAGCCTAATTCTTTAGGCCCAGGGTTATCAATGGGGAAGTCCATACTTATTATCCATCCATCCATCCATCAATCCATCCTGCTTGTCCTGCAACCCTTGCTAATTTTATTTTATACAAGTATTGACAAATAATACATATTTTATAATATTGATTTCAAATAGTCACATATTAACATACCTTACCCCCGATGGGGCAACCATCTTCAAATATATTCAGAATGTCAGTAGTGTTACAGTCACTGGTTTTGCACCATATTATTATAGGTAGCAGGACATGAACTACCTTTTAGGCTACCTGGCAAGGCCACCCATAAAGGGGAAGGGGCCCAGACACTGGGGAAATGGAATGATCAGTCCGACATTTAGGCTAAAAGGCTTACCTGAAGGCCACATCAGAAAACCCTTGTTATTGTGCTTAGTGTTTAACCTAAGGGCATGTTTATGCTCAGTGTTCATAAAGGGTTATACACCATGGCCACTATGCATATCCTGTTTTGTTTTAGTTGCTATGTATGGAATTAATCCCACACTTGTACAAGAAACTATACCACCAAAACTCCAGGTGGCAGTAGGATTAACAATAATCACAGGACAGTGTGTTTATATACATTACAGTTGTTACCAGCACCAGTCCATCCATTCATCCATTTTCTGAAACGGTTCAGGTATTTAGAAAATTTGCTGAGTGTATGTGTGTGTGTGTGTGTTGGGGTGTTAGGTTTCACTAATACATTTATTTGTAGAAATTTATTCTAACTTTTTTGCTTTATACATGTGTTACTGTATGCAGTATATTGTATGCACTATGCAGTTTTGAAAACAGCTGTTTTTAGTATTGGAACTGGTCTTGGAAGGGCGATGGAAAATAACGTAAAACTGATAGACAAAAGCACCATTACGGTCAAGTGCGCATATTGAGAAACACCCTCTGAGAAATCAGCCATTACGGCACAAGGTATGTGGCTAGGCTGTACCGAGATGCCTACACGGAAGTATAAATTAGCCATAAGCATTCAGAAAGAAGGTTGGATGAATAATAATAATAATAAGAAGAAGAAGAAGAAGAATCATTTAAACACTTGATTATTCATTGTCAATCAATGATAACATCCAAGATTAAGAGCAAGACACTTACCTGCTGAGACCAGGAACATGACGGAAAACAATGACTGAGGAGTCATTATATCACCAGAGATTTATCACCCATTTTATCATATTAAGGAGACACCCTGTGAATTATTACAGTTACATTTGGTGAATAAAAATAGCAGTCTTAAATTTGAAAAGAGGAGAAACGTGATCATATGCTGATATTTGTCACATTAATTATAGAAAATCTATCTATAATTTACACAAAGAAAACAAAACAAAATCCGTGCGTTTTATACGTTAAATAGATGCTACCCAAAACTCGCAGTTATTACTAACATATAATTAATAAACTTTTCATTTAATGGTAACAAAATCAAAAGTGAAAGTACAGTTGTGAGATAATTTTACTCCGTTCCAATATATAAAATGGTTTTATTATGTAACACTACAATCGTAATAAAAAAATATATTTCTAAATTATAATGAATTCGCGCTTACGCTTCACGTGTATTTACCTCACAAGCGTAGTTGTTTCCTTCTCTACAAACACAATGCACTGCTACTCTTCATCCTCTGTCGCCATTTTGTAGGCTATTCAGGCGTATTTAAAATGTCAACCACTTTCAAAAATCCCCCATTTCATGAAACACAGACTCAGTATCAGGTAATGCATGGCTTCACCAAGGAATCACACAATCCACCAAACAGAGCAACTGATCCTGGAACGGTATCTACGCTTAGTCCTCCTTGCTTCGCATATGTGCCTACATTTTGAAAAGTATTCCTGCAGTAAGCAATAGAGGGTGCTCTTGATATTAGGCACTCTTTAAGATTTCCCCATTTTAATGTCTTTGTTATCTTTCCGCAAGCAATAATATTGAAAGAGATTCAGTTCACCTCTCTTTAGTAGGAGAAATAAAGTTAACAAACAACAAATCTGTAATTTAGATTAGAGTTAGATTAGATATTCCTTTACTAGTCCCACAAGTGGGAAATTTGCATCCTCATGGCAGATAGTGGACAAAACAAGAGCAGCAAAATTAAAAAACAATAAAATAACAACTGTACCAACAGTACAGTATAAAAAGTACACTAAACAAGTATTATTAGAATTATTAGTTTAATAAAATGATAAATATTTATTGATAAATGAACAGTTCATGGACAATCATGCAACGTGAAAGAGATCAGATTGACTAAAGGATGTTTTAAAGAGGTGAAATTATTAATTAATCATAATTAATCATTCCACCATAGGCTGAAAATGCTGTTATAATTCTCATAGAAATTACATCAGAATTTTCTGAATATAGTATTTGATGAACATGACTGAACATGACTTTTTGTATTATAGTATTGTAGGAATTTAACAGCTCAAATGGGGGTGGTTTTCCACCAATGTTCAGGGGAATTGATTGTGTATAAATTTATGATTAATTCACACACAATTAAATATGGAATATAAGGTTTGAGTTGTTGCTCCAATATTAAAATCTTTATATTGGTCCCACTTGGTCAAGGACTGGACGATTTAAGTCCAGAATGTGAATGGGATTCACTCCTTAGTATCACTGTTCAGTCTGAGATAGCTGCCCGTC
>JAABNY020000001.1:31690344-31711852 GCA_015164015.2 Brevimyrus niger
GTTGTAAAACATTCATTTCAAGTAGTAAATTTTTTTAATTCAAAGTAATGTTCTATAACAGCTAATTTAGAAGGTTCATTGACAAGCAGTGTAATTGGGTGGCTTTTAATTAGTAACAGCTTTGCAACACCATAGAACACCAACCATTTCGAGTATGGAATATATGGATTAAGGAATATTATTAGTATTCTGGGGATATAACAAACTGGTAAAGCAGAACAGTATACATTTTGTCTTTCAGATAAAATAGAAATGCAAAAAGCAAACATAATTGGGTTTAAGAATCATTATATTAGACTGGGTAAATTTCTTATTCAGTGTAATTTGTCTAAGAAGTATATGGAGGCTGTTAAAATGAATAAATCTTCCTGTATACACAGACCTTGGTGCTAATCAAGCAGGCTCTTTCTCTTATCTCACTGTTGCAAGATCAAGGTCGCAGATAAAATGTGTCAGCACCTCTGTGCTCTTACATCATTACTGTCATGGTATCAGACAGCAGACCTATTAAGTCACTCAAACTGAAAGAGGAATGGAAGTTCAAGGAGATTACTGTACTCGAGTATTTGTGTGTATTGTGTGGCACTTGTGAACAAAACCCACAATGACATGGAAGTTAGACATAACAGTATTTCCTTCTTTTTATATATTGTATTGCATACATTTTAACAAAATTAATCAACATTGTTCATATAAAAAACAACTTGTGCCAAGAGTAGCCATGACGTACAGATTCTGGAGGAAGGTCAGATGCCTAGTGGCATGGTCATTTATTACTAATTTGTTCTTTAGAAGTATATCAAATGATTATTGCATCATGCAATACGAATATTATATTTTGCCAATATTGTGTGCCTTCCATTTTAACATTTTACTTTGTACATCTTTCGCAGCTAAAATAAAACAGAAAATTCTGAAAGCATTCTTCTTTCCATTCCACCTTAACTCATTCTTAAAATACCTCTCTCAATCATTCAAGAGTAGTAAAACATTTATAATCAACCACCTTATATTGAAGTTTTAGTTGCTGCTATCCAAAGGTTTCACACTACATTACATGCTGTAACTAACTGTCTGATCTAAACACAATAAATTTTGAAAATAATTAAAAAAAAAAAACAGAAAACAATGGTTTACCACAATTTTAAGCATGATAATACTATATCATATAACAGAACATTTACAGTCCTGCTTTGTAGAATTAGTTGTCAATTTTGTTAAATAAAATCAGTTTGGTACCAAATCTTTTATGAGGTTTTGCCACTAAAGAGTGGGCACTCCTGAATCTGAACTTCCACAATGTTCTCAGGTGGATGCACAGTCATGCAGCAGGCTCGAATTCCACCCAAGGGCTCTAGAATATGAAACATTTTCTCCCACACATCACCTTCAGGGTCATAGCGCTGTACTATATCTACCATGCAGCGGTTATTCCATGAATACCCCCCAACCACATACACATAACCCTGAAAAACAGTCACGCCAACATCACTCTGGCCACGAGGCATGGGTGCAACACTAGTCCATTGGTCTGTTGCAGGGCTGTAGAACTCACAGCTTAGCACATCATCATAATCACTGACACCCCTAAAGTGGTTTCCACCCATAACGTAGAGGCGGTCTCCGACGGTGCACATGCAGTGCAGACCGCGCAGTGTGGTCATATCTGCTCGCCGGCTCCAGCTGTCCGCTTCTGGGTCATAGCACCACAGTTCCTTCTGGAAGGTATCCCGTGTTATACCCCCTTCAAAAAAAAAAATCGCATGCATTACTGTATATGATCTGACTTACCTAAAAACACAATGCACCCCTTCAATTAATTCAATTCTGAAGTTTTTCCAGATCGTTGTTTATAATTTGTCTATCCATCTTTCAAGCACTTCTCCTGGCCAGGGTCATAGAGTGGCCTTGTGGCCTCTTGGAGGCAACAAAAAACCCTAACTTACAAAGACACTCCAACAATTTATGTTTTGACATTAAAAAACACAAAAAATCCACAAACACAAAAAAATCATAATTATAACAGACAAAAGGCTTGTGCAACAGTAAAAGAAATTTTCCAAATTTTCCTTAATTTGGCACTTTTTTTACTTCTTAAATTGTTTTTTTTTTTGGTTTGGGCACTGGTCCTGACATTTTTAAACCCCAGCTGTGTCACATCCTAATGCCTCGATCACTAGAATATTTTCTGCAGCAGAAAATGGAAAAGACTCACCAGAAACATACATAAGATCTCCATGAACTGTCCCAGCATGCCCATAATGTGGCTCTGTCATTGGTGATACAAGCGTCCATTCATTTTGACTGAGGCTGTAGCACTCCACAGAGTCTGTACAGACAAAGATATGATACATTGTGTACACATGAACGCTACAAATAGGTTCCTTAGACTTTGTTAATAAATACAGTGGTACCTCAGAACTCAAACTTATTCCGTTCAGAACCCTGGACCGAATCCTAAAAAAAAAAAGTTCAAGTTCTGATCAAATTTTCCCCATAAGAAATAATGGAAAGCCAATTAATTGGTTCCCGGGCCCCAAAAAATTACACCGAAATATGTTTTTTTAGCATTTAAACACAAAATGAACTGGACAAAACAAGAAAAGCATATACTGTACTAAACACATCTAAGCACATTTATCAAAACAGTAATTTGTAAAGTAAGAAAATAAATGTATCGAGACAATTTGTAAAGTTAAAAAAAACCCAATGTATCCTGCCCCAATCGTCCACTCCTTCCGTGTGCCACACCCCCTGTGTGATCAGCTGTTTCTCGTTGTTGTCATTAATCCTCTGTTATTAGTCCACATTTCAGCTTTTAAGAAATTTGAGTTCAAGGACTGAGGTACCACTGTATACTCTGTATTCTTTATTTTAAATTATGTAAATTACCACGTAAATAAACCAGCATCTGTCCAGCAATGAGAAAACTACATTATAAAAGTTCTATTTGTGTCTATTTCTCCTTTCACTCAACATATACGTATGATGTAATACATGGTTATGCTAATAGGCCAATTGTATATAAGCTTTATTTTTTATAGTTTTGCTAAATGGGATTCTAACATCCATCCATCAATCATTCCATCTTTTAAGAGCTAAGCCAGGTCAGAATTGTGGGGGCATGGAGCTGGCAAATAACCATGTTAAAAAATTGCTGGTATGAACTACCCTGTAAATTTGCTGTTGCCCCTGGTTGGTGAGAACTTTAACCCAGAACCAATTTCAGGAAGCATATTTGATGTTGGTCAAACATAGCCAGTGCCAGTTGAAGCCCATGTGGAGTTCTAGGCAAATTTCCCTGATGACACATCAACCCCCCAGGGAAAATTTCAAGTCAATTTCACTTCACCTCGGGGGGTGGAGGGGCTGGCAGGGAGTGACCCCTAAGAAGATGCCAAGGCGGCCACATATGCCACCAATGGGATTGACCAGCTCTAGTCAAAGGGCACATTCAACACACACTCAAAGACACACTCCTGCTCTATGGGCAATTTAGTAATGTCAGTTAGCCTGAATGCATGTCTTTGGACTGCAGGAGTACCCAGGGCATACTTGCACGACAAGAGAAGACGACGCAAACTCCTCATACACAGAGTGGAGATGGGATTTTAAAAACAAAATGATGTATTTATGATTCCGTCACTTTGACCATTAGCGAGCGAGATGTGGTTTACAAAATGACATATAATTATAATTTATCCACATAAATTTTTACTCCGTTCAGTATTGAATTATATACACATATTTTATTAAAAGTTATAAGTAAATAACAATAAAACAATCTTATTGTAAAATAACAATCTTTAACAAATATTGTTAGAAATACTACTACACAATAAGCTAAAAAAATTATCATCTGAGCAAATCATTCAAGATTGAACTTAATATGTTTTCTCAGTGTGTTAGTGTATTAAATTTAGAAATATCTCACCAATCTCTCCACTTGCATTCCTGCCCCCCACAGCATACAGTTTGTCCTTCAGCGCACTGAGGTGAAAGAAGGTCCTCTTCTCATTGAGAGAGGCCAGTTGCAGCCATCTGTTAAAACGGGGGTCATAGCGATAGACAGTATCCACTGCTGTTTTGCCCTTGGTGTCATAATTATCTTGACCCCCTACAATGAATAAAAAGTTACCAATGAGGGCAACACCATGTTGATAACGCGGGCCATCCATAGGCCGCAGAGCTTTCCAAGCTTGGGCCTCTTCATCATAGAGACGCAGCTCCTTGCTGACCACTAACTGTTGCCTCATCACACCTCCCAAGACCAACAGGTGGGTGGAATTAGAGCGGATGCATGTACGCTCAGTCTGCAAGGCCGGCTGCAGAAAAGGCATCATCTGGTAGTTGCTGGCTTCTAACAGGAGGTTGACGCAATCAGTGTCAGCGCGGAGAGAAACATCTTCCTGGGAGATTTGCAGAAGTTCTGCTGGGCTCATTAGAGGAAAGCGTACTTTACTCATTAGGCTAAAGGTATGCTGGCGGTGGCTGACGGGGTCGGAATCTAGCCATGCGCGAACCACCTTGTAGAGAGCCATCTCAGAGAAACCCTTCAGAGCATCATTAGCTAGAGCGTACTCCATGGTTGACTGGGAGAGCTTCAGATACATGTCGCTTTTTACCAGATCTGAGAAGTTCTGAAGAACAAACTCATTGATGCACACTTGAACCTCTTCCAGATGAAGGTTACTGGCAATGCGTTCCACCTCTGCACAGTTGTCTATAGTAATCTGAGAAGATGAAGATGATATTTAAGACATTTATAAATGCTATCGTTGTTATGGTAGCAGCATGGCAGACTTATTTGATTTAAAATTAATTTACATATCAACACATCCTTCAGAGACTAAATCATTTTGACGCCTCTAGCAACTATAAACTGTTCTCTTTCTTCCATTAACATCTAAAAGTAGATTGGGTGCTGTCAGAAATGGCAGCATTGTCTTCTACAGACAGCCCAGTCATTTGGTCAGGCTATGTCATACTCGTCCCACACTCACCAACTTGTACAATTTCCAGAGCAACTGGATGGATCCCCTGGAAATGTAAGCGTTAAGTGTATTTTTACCTGAATACTGTGAGCCAGCATTGTGATATATAGGTGTGAGAGTATACTTATTGATCTATTGCACATTCCAGTTATATGACAATGTGTGGAATCTTTCTCCACCTTGTGTATTTTTTAATGTGCATGTCTGAAAATGTTATTTAAATTATTCATATTTTTCACAAGTTTCAATATTTATATTCTATTTATTTCTCATTTGAACTGTGGTCAAACTTTTGTAAGAATTACTACAAATACACTAATGCTAGGCTTATATTAAAGAGGTATTCAAACAGGATTAAGGGTGAAAACATTTTTGCTATTACTATGGGGTGTTGCTTCGATTTTGGAGTGATCTGTCTCAAAATTTAATCAGTTCCATGCTTGCAAATTCTACAACACCTTAGCAAAATTAGAAAAAGATACCCCCAATGGTTACTGAGTTATTGTCTTAAGGGGATCATGTCAAAACTGCCTTATTTTCACTATGCGGCACAATCTATCTGAAAATTTCATCAGTTTTAGATTCTAACCCATATGATGCCTCTGCAAAGTTTTAGATCTGTCAAGCCATTTTTGAGTTACTGGCTCACATACAAAAGTGTCTGCGGTGGTGGTGGAACGGTGCTAAAACCATATGTAGGTCAGGGAATACAATTATGCTAGCCGTATAACAACGAAATTGCAACATATAGCCCCCCCAAATAAATGTGTAATTATTGGCATGAATAAGTCATGAATATGTTTTTGTATTATATAATGTTTGGCATTATCCCACACAGTAAAAGCCCCCCTATCCATTTAACCCTAACTACACCCCTGATCAGTACATTACCTCACTGCTGAGCAGCTCTTTGCAGAAACCCAGGACAGGGAGCACCTGCAAAAAGCTGGCAGCTTCCAGAGTGTCCTGCAGACTGGCCAGGCTCAGACTGACACTACCAGTGTAGATGAAAGATATGATATTCTTCAGTCCAAGTCCTTTCACACCATGCAGCTTTATCACCTGTAACTCCTGCTCTTTCATTCCACCTATTTGTAAACCACAATGTGAGGATGTAAAAGGACAGTTTGTGTTAAACTGATAAATTAAAAGGACAGTGTTAAAACTATGTATACGTTTATATTAGGATAATAATTACTGGAAAAAACAATTTCTAGCTTAATGACATATAGGAACAGCGACTATTTAATATATGTAGCCCATGGGAACAATATGATTGACATTTTAGGGGATTATATGCAAAGAAATCAAGATTATTCCAGATATAGTATAGTAAAATGATACTATAGCACAGTGTAGATCCGAACAGAAAACCAATCCCTAACTCTAATCCTAATCTAATAATAACTCAGAGTGTCTTTATCATTATTTATCGTGCCCTTTAATACAGCAGTTTTTTTTGCATGACATCACTTACAAAAGTGCACTATATTATGTATAATAAAGGGTTCTGTAACAGTATTTATCAAATTCCTAATGGGCTGTTTTTTTTAAATAAAACAGGCTTTTCAGGTATTAGATTAGCACTAACTAATAGAGATTTACTTGATTACTCCTTGATTACTAGCTGCATATAAAACATTGATATGGAATTCCAAGGATATGGCTGAACTTAAGAGTGTTATGAGTTCAAAGAATCCAATTTTCACACTTGCAATTAATAGAAATATTTATTTGGTTTCAGAGAAAGATTGGTTAGTTGTTCAAAATTTTTGTAATATCTTATTATATAAATGACTTGGTTTAACAAAAGCTGAAAATAGTATGATAAAAACTATAGATAACAGTCTTGAATCACCCATTAACTGCTTATCAAGTTACTGTGCAACAGAAGCCAAAGCCAGGGAACATAAAGCTTTGAAAATTCAACGATTTAGAAACAGCATTTATCTAAATATTTTCAGACTGCATAAAGGGAAACCCAAAGGAACCCCTGTGGTTCTCAAATTACCTGTAAACATAGCTTTAAAGTAGTCACTGGCTGAAGACATAATAACTCTGTGCACCGGGAAGGTTTCTTCGCTGTCCCCTGGCACCAACGTCACATCACATAGAGTCTCATTTAAACGGAACTGCTGAAACCCCTTGCAATTAGGTGGAAAAATACATCTTCCATCAACTTAGAATAGTTCTTGAATATCACACAGACACTGAATGGTTGTAATAGTTTATACGAAACAAAAATGAGCTTCATTAAAATGCAGTATGTGTACATACAAAAAGGTACTACTTCTATAATCCTACTGTATATTGTCAAGAAGATAATTCATCTATGCATGTACATTGACTACAGGTCCTACTATCCAGTTTATATCTTTGGCAGAATTAAAGATCAGTGGTGAAAGAACAGAATATCTAATGAGAATAAAATGAGAAAACAATCTGCTGGTTAAACTTAATGAATGCACTGTGGGAACTTGTACAAACCAGTTTTTCTCTTTTTTTATTGGAAGGTGGGTGTTGATTATCAAAATGATAAAGTAATTCCATACTCTTATAAATACTGTATACTGTATAATACTGTAGTGTTTCTGAAGCTGGTTGCCAGGGACCCCCAGATGGTCTATAATGTCAATGCCTCCCAACTCCCTGCCGGACAGTCCACAGAAGTGGATCTCAAGGACCAGGCTGAGAAACACTGCTGCAGTCCCAGGCAAAGTCTCAAACTGTCTGATTTTGGTACAAAGTTAATCCGTTTATTAAAAGACAACCAGTACCTGTAAGATGGCGTGTCCATGTTCGTCACTGCTGAACACTTTGACGTCACATTTAGGGACTGGAACATTGTATTCAGTTTTGGAGTTATTTGTAACTGAGATAGTGGGTTTGGGAGATGGAACAGGAGGTCTATAAAGGGGAGGTGCTTGCCCTTGAGGATGAAGAGTTTCCCTCGACGCCCGTTTGCTTCCCATTCGAGACAACCTCCGTAGCAAGTTTCCCTCTTCTCCACTGCTCCTGGAACCCCCCAGGAAAAAACAACAGAGCAACACAAAGGCAAAGAGACAAACTTGTCTTGGCTATTGATGTGCCAATGAAAAAACCAAAGTTGAATTTCCCAGTAATCCTATGTGGACAGTTTATAATCAACAGAAACCTTGGTTTTACATAGATGCAAAAATTGTATTCCATGCTTTTAATGTTTAAATTGCAAAACAGTTGGGAAAAAGTTCATAATATTAAAATACATCGCATAATCATTTTGCTAGCTGACAAATATTCCAGGCTTTTTACAGACGTTTTTCAATTCATTTTTTTTTTTGTTTAAATTTAGCTATTACTACATTGGATTTAAAAGAACTCACCCCATCTCTTCGGACTATTTATCAGGTGTTCCTGAGGTGAACGTGTTAAAATAGCATTTTCAGTATCACAAACGTGACAGCAACAACAAACGGCAGCAGGGTGCAATGGAGGCTCAGTGCGGTGCAGCATTTCCTCTAGAGTTTTTTTGAGGGTTTTCACATTCATTCAATATCAATATATCTGCATGTTGCAGGTTTGGGCAAAATGACATTCAAATTACATTTTCTTGTAGTCAAAACAGAACATTATGAAAAAACAGAAAATGTTTTAATATAATTTAGATATTGCGAGAAGCTACAAGAAAGGCCATGTTCTTTTATCTTGGAAAGGCTTGTTTCTGCATGACAGACTGGATGGATCAGTTGTATTTGTGATTATTCACTGGACCTGAATATGCAACTTCATTTTTAAAAATCATTTTTATGATCAAATGGGCCAGAAAAAATAGTCCCATCTGGCCTGGGTGGCTGCTTTTGCCCACGTCCGCATTACATCAATATCCGGTTCCCAGCTAAGTTGTATTCATATATCTTTCTAAAGAAGAATGGATTCTTGCAAAATATTTTTGATATGAAAATACATGTAACAGCTGTACAAGATTCCTGATATCATGTAGTATTCATTGTTGAACCTAACTCTATTTTAGTATAACCTATTTATCATCAAATGCTTAAGGCTATCTTTGCTTTCCTTTGTCTCTTTTCCTGGGCCCATTTGGCTCTGAGCTAACATAAGCATCCGGATTTAATCCAGCTTGCAATAAAGTCTAGAAGAAGAAACAATGCATTGGCAGGATCCACTGTATAGATGGTATCCTCGTCTTAGGCTGAATGATAAACAATATTGCACCTCCTCTCTTCAAAAATATATAACACTCACTCTGCAGCATGATTACGATTTCATCTATAAGCAGTGTTCAGTGTTCTCTAAACTAAAATGCAAGTTTAATGTCTCTACATGCCTTCATTTTAAAAGCCGTGTTATATGCACATAAGCACGTAAGGAGATAAGGAAGCAATCTTACCTTAAAGCAAACAATTTTCACTGTTTTGTATTGAATTTTGATTGTTAATTTAAAGTGATGGTGTCCTACAAAGCTTTACAGCCCCTTGTTTACCTACAACCTACAGAGATAAAATGATCCACTCTGCTGAAAACCTCTCATAACGGAACTGCTGTTCTGCATTTACCCCTGTCTCACTTCCTGTGACACTTCTTTCACTTAACTGCTTTGTCTAAGATATGGGCTTCAAAAGTAATAACTGTTCTAGGTCCCAAGATAAATTAAATGAACTATTACCCATCTTAGTTAAGCAACTCTGCTTCGCTGAACTAAGTGCTGCACTATTTGGCTAATATAGAACATCTAAACTTGAAACTGATGAAAAAAAAATACTTTCATTTAATAATAGTCATTGTTTTGCCCTGTCACTCAAAGTACTGCTGTTGATAAAACATCTTTAACCCTAATGGACAACTGCAATATGTATTCTGAAATTTCACATTAACAAAACACTGACAGGAGTTTATTTTTAGTACTATTAGAGCATTAGAAATGCTGCACAAGAAGCTGAAGTTTAGTTCCTTATTGCTGGTTTTGTGGTTAACATATGCAAAACAAGTGTGGCTACATATGCAGACCATTTTGGTTCTTGGCAGATTTAAAGGAACATAACACACAAACAAGAGAAAAAGTCAAATACATTGTGTACAAGGAAGGAATGATAGAAACACAATCAATTTTAAAAATGTATCGCATACACATTTTACAATGTATATATATATAAAGTAAGCAGAAACATTGTATAGTATATATATCAACACACCCAAGGGCGGACTATGAGATTAATATGAAGTGGTTTGCTTGCTTAAGTGATTCACAGCTTGAGCTTCAGACAAGCAGTAGGAATAACAATTTGTATTAGATCTGGTGACTACAGAGGCAGAGTTGAGTCCAAATTGAACATAAAAATTAACCCATATCAAATACTGGTACAGAAGCAACAGAGTAGCTTGTCTGGACCAGGGTTACTTCCGGACCACCACTGAAGTCAGGCCTGGGGTCCTGCTCACCCGCCTAACCTGACCAGGCAAAACCCAAAATAGCAACGCATTGGCCCACAAACGAGAAAGGTGTGGGTCAGGTGGCTTTCTGGTAGCAAGCATCACAGAGGAGCCAGACGAATCAGGCCTTGGCAATGGACACCAGCCGTCGGAATGCAAAAAGGATCATTCTGAACGGGGAAGGATCCTTAGTGCAAAAGATTGAAAATCATCTGCTAAATAGTTCACCTTACCTCTGACTTGTACTTATTCATTTAATCATGTTTTTGCCGTGGTCTGTTGGGGTCCATCAACACATTATCAAGCATGATCGAGTATTTCTACACAGTTGGGCTCCCCAGCATACACTAGTTACACATTCAACCTTGCTAAAATTAATGCCAGGCTCTACCTCCAAGACATCCCTTGCATATGTAAACAACACACAATTGTCTAATCAGGGCGTAAATTTGGCTAATAAACTAACTGCCGCATGGCTTACATTTTATTTTCGAAAAGGAACCTGACTGCGTGATCCACAAGTCAACATACCCCACCTTAGAGAATTAGGGTGAGGTTTACAGAAGCAGTAACAATGAGCTGTGGCTTAAGAGCTGCTGGAGGACACCAGTGATGCCAAATTGAAAGAGGAAGTCTTTGGGGAAATGCTTTCATGGAGGTCTCTTTAGCCAGCAGAGAGGTACCTGCAAGATATCAAGCTAGAAGGACTACAGCTAAAATAACCAGAGCTGAAAGGCGTGGAAGAAAATTGTTATACGTAAGGTAGATTGATAATACAGATGTAAGTAACATAATGTAATTAACAAAGGAAAATACTTTAAGGGCCCATGCAAGCGTAGTGAAAAACTATGGCATTTCTAAAAGTATAGGTCATACAAAGGACAGAGCTGTGCAAACTGTCTGGATGTCAGAAGAATACAGAATTTCTTGTAGAATAATTTTTACAAAAGAGGATCCACATAGGAGACATGAAAAGGAAAACCTTTGTCTAGTGACCGAAAATTGGGTGCATATACAACAACAAATGTATTTTTGTATAGCGCATTATCACAACATTACATTGTCTCAAAGTGCCTTACAGCATCCCCACCCAAAGCCCCCAGTGAGTAAGCCATAGGTGACAGTGGCAAGAAAAAAACTCCCTAGCAGGAGGAATCCTTGGGAGGGACCAGACTCAAAAGGGGGGGCCCATCCTCCAGGGGCCGGCAGGGAGAGTCAAATACAATAAAATTTGAGACACAAATGGGGAGCAGGGGGCAGATGACAAGCCGGTGCCGACGCTCCCTCCAATCACCAGGCAACCAGAAGGCAAGGAGCGGGTCAAACAAGGAAGATGACACAGGCAGAATGGCAAGCTGGATGCACAGACGTTATTGGTAGAGGCGACGTCACATGTTGCAGGGTGTGCTGGACATCTTGATAGATTGATGTCTCCAGGCAGCACCCCCCAGGAGGAGCAGGGGAAATAAAATATGCAATTAGTCAAAGTAGGTAAGACTGTAGACAGTGCAATATGAAGTACAGTGCTCCGGCAGATATGGCTATGGCAGCATAAGTAGGAGGGAGAGGCAGGTGGGAATGCAGGCATGGGAAGTCCTTGAAATGTCAGCACTGCAATCCCACAAGCGATTGTGAAGCTAGAGTGACAGCACTGCCAATTCAGTTTATACAAAGCCAATGGCACCGATCCCCACCCAGCTCTACACCTCACACTATAGGTTTAACTGGGAGTGAGGAGTTAACTAGAGCTAGAATTAGTATCCCTATAAGCTAAACTGAACAGGTGTGTTTTTAATCTAGACTTGAATATTGAGAGTGAGCCTGAAACCTGCACATCCGGTGGAAGACCATTCCACAGCTGAGGAGCTCTATAGGAGAAAGCTCTGCAGCCTGCCGTAGATCTTTCTACCCTGGGTAATAACAGATATCCCGCACCTTGAGAACGAAGCAAGCGTGGGGTTGTATGAGGTCAGCAGATCACCAAGGTATTCTCTTGCAAGGCCATTCGGTGCTTTATAGGTTAATAGCAGTATTTTATAGTCTATCCGAGACTTAACTGGTAACCAGGGAGGATAAGACTGGTGTAATGTGATCATATTTTTTAGTATTAGAACTCTGGCTGCTGCATTCTGTACCAGCTGAAGTTTATGTAAGGATCCAGACGGGCAACCAGAAAGAAGGGCATTACAGTAGTCCAGTCTGGAAGTTACAAAGGCATGTATTAATTTTTCTGCATCGTGAAGTGAGAGCATCTTACGAAGCTTGGCAATGTTCCATAGATGATAAAATGCAGTTCTAGTTATACTTCTTATGTGAGCATCAAAGTATAGATCTGAATCAACTAGAAGACCAAGATTTCTAACCACCATGTTAGGTTTTGTAGGAAGGTCTTGCAGCCTTGGGACGAATTACTAGTACTTCGGTTTTTTCTGTGTTTAACATTAGGAAATTTTTATACATACACTATATTGCCAAAAGTATTGGGACACCCTTCCAAATAATTGAATTCAGGTGTTCTATTCACTTCCATAGCCACATGTGTATAAAATCAAGCACCTAGGTATCCAGACTGCTTTAACAAACATTTGTAAAAGAATGGGTCTCAGAAGCTCAGGGAATTCAAGCGTGGTACCGTGATAGGATGCCACATACGCAATAAGTCCACCCATGAAATTTTCTCGCTACTAAAAATTCCATGGTCAACTCTTAGTGATATTATAACAACGTCGAAGCAATTGGGAACAGCAATTCCACCACAAAACTGGTAGGCTACGTAAAATCACAGAGCAAAGACGATGTGCATAAGTCACTGTCTGCAGAGTCAATAGCTACAGACCTCCAAAATGTGTGTGGCCTTCAGATTAACTCAAGAACAGTTTGTAGATAACCTTATGGAATGGGTTTTCATGGCCGAGCAGCTGCATCCAAACCTTACATCACCAATCGGCAATGCCAAGCGTCAGATGCAGTGGTGTAAAGCACACCGCCACTGGGCTCTAGAGCAGCGATAAATTTGGGATACCTTTGGGATAAATTAAAGTGCCTGATCTCAAAAATGCTTTTGCGGAAGAATTCCCAAAAACATTATTGAATGCCTTCCCAGAAAGAAGAGTTGAAGCTAAAATGTAAAGGCAGGTGTCCCAATACTTTTTGCAATAAAATGATCCCCCCTACAGTATATCGCAGTTCAGCTATTGCGGCCCTGCTATATCGCAGATTTTTCCGCAACGCATCACAGTTCTTTGCAATGTGTGTATTTATTTTATATATATATAATTTATATTATATATATATACATACACACACACATACATTACGTATTGTTATTATTATTATTATCATGCTACTTATATCCTTAAGCCTGACATCCACATATCATATATGTTTACAAAGTGAGTTTTAATAAGTTTACATGTGTTTGCATGACCACGAGCCGTCCGCGGACCTGTTATAAAAATAGCACAACACATCAGTAAGCAGCACCTAAAATTATATTTTATCCTGCTGCTATTCTTCTTTAATCAAATTTACATTTATACAGATTTGAAAATGACAATATCTTAAAAAAAAAAGCATTTAAAACATGTTTATTATACATGAATATAGATAAATTTAGGAGGGCGTTTCAAACTGGTCGCCCTTCGTATGGTTCAGTACCCGTGAGGTACTGTAGCTCTCAATTTCAAAAAGGTTGGTGACCCCTGCTGCATTGCGTGCCTGAGCTTAAGTAAGAATCGTTAAAACACACAAAATTCGATTTATTGCTTTGGAAGAGGAATAATATGGATAGGTAATCAATTCTGTTAACCAATTAAAATGAGTGTACAAGAGATACTAAGCAAATTCAGGATTGACAAATCACTGAAAATGTATAAAACCTGTAACCTGCTGCAAATGGCCAAGTCACTAAGTGAAATCTCCCTATTTGTGTGCAATGACATGTTTATTCAAAGAAACTTGCCTCTTGCAAGTTGTTCTATATTGGCAGCATGGTTGAAATATAATTTTTTCTAACACAGAAGGAATGCAAGATTGGCAAAAGAGACCAGTCCATGGCAGAGAAATGGGACATTGCCTTCAAACTGATGTGTAAAAATACCATTATTTGCTGTGCAAATAGTTTTTTAGATACATTCTATAAATGTGAAAAGACACTGGAATTGCTTAATGCAGCCAGTAGCTGCTAAGAACCATTTAATACTTGATAAAAAAAATTAAGCAAGAAGTTTCATACATAAATGCAACAAAACACGATCTTGAAAACAGGCTGTTGTTTCACAAACATGGAACTCAAATCAAACTGCGAAACAATTCTAGCTGTAAAATCAAAATAAACTGCATGTTAAGATCAAGTCCTGGTTGAAAAGGAAAAATAGGCATAAATCTTACATTTTCCGGGATGTGAAAGTCCTTCTGCTATTGTGTCAAATGAATAATGACATGCTGCGACCTTCTTGACTCAGTCTTCTTCGGCTAGTCCTTTTTCTATTAGTGGAAGGTGAACCAGAGCTCCAGCATCATTATACAGCATTACAGCAATTTCAGGTCCTGTTGACTAGAGAAAGTTCTTATTTTTAGCAAAGTTTACGGTTCATTAGACATTTTAGTGAAATGGAAGGTACTACAGTAGTTGACTGTCAAATATACTCACCATGACACAAGCGGTAATTTTTCCATGCAGCAAGTCAATCATCTCGAGTACAGCCTTAATGCTCCATTCGGGGCAGTACGAGACTCTTTCCTTCTCCAGGTTGATATGAGGAGGCCTGAATCCAATCACTTGTACTTTGATAGCTTTGCAGGGATATTGCAGGAGCTCAGAAGGGATCTGACGTAGCCTTGGGGATCAGAAAATAATGTCCTGTTTATATCCTTTAATGTACAATAAGAACTGCCCTTCATAATGAAAAGGGTATTGCGTCATGCATTTCACATGCTGCTGCTAAATGGCATCAGAGGAGATGCACATTATCCAAATAATTCTTGGTGATTAATTTGCAGTAAAGGCATTAAGATGCATCTTAACACTAGAAAGACTGACTGGGTCAATTGACCCACACAGTCATTCTAGTTATAACCAGTCAGCAGTCTTTCTAGTGTTAAAATGAATGCTTGCGTTAATATACAGTAGATGATACCGAGAACCTCACAAGCAGGACCTGGTCACCAAAAGACACGTCTTCTACTGAATGGAAATTTTTGGGATTCCATAGGACACAATATCAAAAAAGCAAGTGATCTAGCTGCTGGTCTGGCTGTGTATCAGCACAACTAGCGGCAGTGTCACCAACCTAAGTTGATTTTTGGTAGATTTTGAGTGTTTTTTTGTGTTATAAAAACTTTCAAACATTGTAATGTGAACTTTTTCCAATATTGTTCATACTTACACTCAGATATATACACATTACACACACACACTCCACAAGTAAAAAAAAAAAACAATCATTCAGTTAATATGTAGCATATTCTGTAAGGCAATGTGGGTAAGTGATGAGGCTGGCCTTTTAGCAGCGGTCAACTTGAGTTACAGGAATTGTAGAAAGTAAGTTAAGCAAAATCATTTAAGTTAAAGTGATGACAGGGATAGGCTAGTGTACTCCGAGGATACATAACTTAGAGATACCCTATTATCCTATTGGGCAAGTCAGTGGATGTCTTTTGGAAGTTATTGCTTTGCAGTTATGTTATAATATTTAAGTTCTTGAAGGGCTGTATTTTTATTCATTTTTAATTATGTGCTCTTACAGAACTGATGCTTTCACTCTTTATTTGGACCCTCATCTGTCTTTCTTCCACCATATTATTGAAAAATCTATGTTTTTTTTGTTTTTTTTTAAAAAAAGTATTCATGACAGTTATACAATGAACACTACTTACTTTTGTGTGGACAAAGTATCATCAGAGCCAAAATCCACATGCCTCACCAGGATTTGGACTGGGTTGTAACTTTTAATGCTCAGTATTTTGGCCCTGTAGTACTGCCCATCACTGTACTCGGCCAAGCAAGGGCTTTCTACGAAGAAGAAAACAATTACCTGATGTCTAAAGCAGTAACAATTTAGTAAAACAGTCTAAAAAATGACAGCAGTGTGTATTAGGATGAATTCGCAGACGATTACGTCACCCACGTGATATGGAATTAATCCTTTACTATAATATTCTCGGAAGTTGTAATTGTGGATTAATTGATTACCTGTGGACAGATCATCCTGAAATTCAGATCAATAGTCCATGATTCACCACAAATGTTGCTGGACTGCACAAACACGTTTATCGATCCCCTGTAAAAACCCTATTTTCGCTATTTTACCATAAATAACTTAGACCCATAAAAGAAGCCAGTATGCCAATCTGGGCCGTTAGATCGGCAAGCAGAATGCTTATCTTGGTTTCGGGAGATGGGGGGGGTCGGTATGCAACACCCCATATTATCTTCAGGGTGGAGGCATGGGGCAGTTAAGAACAATTGGCGCAAGGACGCCTATTTTATCGCAAGCAGAATCACTCGGACAAAAAAATGAATTTGATGGGGCATTGCCTGAGGGGAAGGAGTGAGCCTGGCCAGCTTAACCCCTCCTCACACGCAACACTAAATTGGGGAAGATGCCAGTACTGACTGGAGCTCAGCCGTGAGATAGAGCTCGCATCGCCCGGCACTTTCTCGGAACTCACGTGTTGGTCTCCTGCCAGGACTGGAAGGGCTCCCCAGTCCGTGTATGAATGTGGGTGATGAGGACACGTCCGAGTGCAAATAGCTTTGCAACTGCTTATGCTTTCCAGTAATTATTGCGAGTATTGGTCACGGCTTGTGATAATATTTCATAACGTCTTTTATGTTTCCTTGCTTCTCTTTTCTGTATTATTGCTTCTTTTATATATCTATTTTTACGTTTGCTTCTATTGTTATTAGCCATAACATATATACTACTTGATACCTATTGTAGTACGAGGTTATTCTGCATTATGTTCAATATGATAGCTTAGTATTGATGTTAATGCGAGGTTATTTTGTATTACTTATTAAAGTGTTTTTTTTTTTTGAGTGAACCTAAGCGTGCCTGTTTGTTCCTTCGAGAGCCCTATATCCCTCTCAAATCCATTTTAAGACACAGTGTAACATACCAATGGCAAAGTCACTGAGTGGCTGAAGGCTGTCCACCTTCTCATTCACATATGCAAGAGCTTCCTCTAGGTTTTTCTCACTGTCCTCCACAAAATCACCCATGTCCAGAAGGGGAGAGAGAAAAACCTATAAAACAAGGAATCCAAGTAACCACAAATTAAACCAAAAAATGGTTTGCTATAACCAAAGAACACCATGCAACCTCCCCCTGACATATTTCACTATGAGATATCAAGTAATGTTGCTTTGTGAATATAACTTATGACATTTGATAATTTCCAAATGACCTGCAACTAAAAGTTAGATTGACTGGCAAACTACTTTATGAAATGCATGTAAATTCAGATCTGCAGAGACATTCCGTCTATTTAATTCTGACAGCTATTTAATGCTAGGGCTGGGTATTGCGAAATAGCCCACAACACACTTCTCATTACAATAACAGAGTCACAATTCAACTCATCATGATACATCAATACAACTCATCATTATATCATCATGGTTAATACTCCAATATTTAAAAGAAGAGACCATATTTAATTAACAGGCATTACAGGCCTTTAACTACCAAGGATGAGCCAGTGTGCATTACTTTGTGCATACATAAAATACATATTTCTATTTTTTAAAAAGCAAATGTGAAAAATAACATAGAATTGAAAATTTCTATGAACATTATTATATTTTTTTTTTAAAAACAATTTTTGCAATGCAGTGCACTTAGTGTAGGCTACATAAATAGAGGCATTTAGGAAATGCCTGTTTTATGGTGCATAAAAGTTTTTTTTGCAAACTACGGTAGCAATGGTCAAGACCCAGAGTTAGTCATCTAGTAATGTTAGCCTTGGTGATGCACAATACTTCGGTTAACACATAGAGATCACCTGATATTCATTAAACATTGAGACAGACATTGGTCCAATGTGTCAGTCTTAGTCAATATTGCCAACCAATATTTAAACTTTATCAATATCCAAAGTTAGTAGCACCAGCGCTAATTGTTATATCAATATACTTTTTTGCAAGTTTAAATCGGCGCTCTGGTAAAGATAAAATATAAACCTTCCTCATCGTAAACGACGTGAGAGCTTTAGTCGTGATGTTACACAGACTCCCAGAATCCACAGCTAAAATTAAACCAATTCAGATAGTGAGAAATTTGATGACGGGAAAAGAGGTGGAATCATTATTACTTGGTTCATTTTGCTTTAAATCTTGAGCAATTCATTTGCTGTTATAAAAGTGCAAATTAAAAAACACAAAAGATTCCTATAACCACAAAGAGACACTAGAGCAGAAGTAGACATTACCTCATTGGGAGTACAGAGGTGAGTGATTTGGACTGGGAAACACTGTCCCTTCTCTGGCATTCTTGGATAGGTATACCTTTTAAGCTGCAACACTGCATACTCCATGCCCTATCAATACAGGACGTCAATAAAAAGGTAACACACAGAAATTGCTCAAGGGGGGGGGGGCGGTTCTGAGAGACTACTAAACATGAATTGCTGGATACTAAAAAAAAGTCAGGAGGTTAAAAAATGACAGTACATTATTCTACTGGAGATAGATTACTTTAAATAATCTGGCAGTCTTTTAATCAAATCAGGCTAATAGAAGAGACCAAGGTAAAAGAACAATTTGCAAGGATTCTTTATACAGTCCCTGAACACTTTATCAGGAACACCTGTACACTTCATACAATTATGTGACTTCTGTGAATTTGACTATGGCCGAATTGTTGTAGCAGACAGCATGATTTGAGTATTTCTGTAACTGATCCTGAGATATTCACACACAAGTCTCTAGAAGTAACTCAGAATGATGCAAAAACACACAAAACATCCAGTGAGCAGGAGTTTTGTGGGTGGAGAGAAGAGTGAGATCAGAAGAAAAGGGCGAGACTGGTTTGAGCTGACAAAATGGCAATCATAACTACTCTGCAACTGTGGAGAGCAGAAAAGCACATCAGGATGCATAACACCTTGAACCCTGAGCCAGACTGGCCACAACAGCAGGAGATCTGTCAGATTACAAAAACTGATAGAGTTTCTGTGGGTACAGTCTCATCAAAACTGGACAGGACAGATGTAGCCTGGTCTGATGAATCTTGGTTTCTCTTCAGGTACACAGATGGTAGTATAAGAATTTGGTGTTAAAAACAAGGATTCATGCCTTATGTCAACAGTCCAAGCTAATTGTGAAAGGGAACACTTTTGGCCTCGGATTATGTAAGGCTGGAGGCCTTGCAGGCCCTGTCGGTCTGAGCTCTGGCAACCCTGTAACACTCTACCCAGTGTCCGGAAGCAAAGGTCAACCGGCTCCGACAAGATTGGACCCAAATCACCCAATCATCACATCAAAAGGGACACCTCACCCCCACTGGGCGGCCAGAACCCTGCAGCCAAATTCCAGCCACAAGGCCTGGCTGCCTCGACACAGATGCACTCTACACTCACTAACTCACACCAACACAGTATTAGCCCAGACTAACATTAGGGACACATACACCTAAGTTTGGTCTCGTTTCGAAAGGTCACAGTACAACGGGCACAATACTCTCAGCCTTAACACAGCATGTTCTCCCACAAGAGAAATATGGAAAGTAAGAATAAATCCACCAAAGTCGAGGATCTTATCACCTGATAGAACAAATGAATTGTCACATTCCTCCTAAAGCAATTCGATTGGCTGAGGGCCTGAGAATTGATAAGATCAGCAGTTCTCCAGGACACACACACAAGATCATAGCAGGCCCTAAAGTAATCAATCACAATATTGGGTACAGTCTGTCACTTGGTTTGGAATACTGGTTTGACAGAGCTCCAGAGTACCATGGGAAGACACACAGTAATCAGAGCTCCTACATAGTATGAATGGATAGATATATGAATCTACATCTGTAATCAGATATTTTCTGCAGATACTATGTGTCCACTCAGCTGAGGTATGGAATTGTTGTATACTTTAGATTGGATTATATACTTTAGGCCTTGTGGCCACATGTTCAAATTATCTTAATGTTATATTTAGTTAAATTGATGTGTTATATGTTAATTGTGAATAAACTGTGTTTTTGATTACTTCTTGGCTGTCTGACTGTTGACCTCTGCATGTTTCTCGGGGACTGGGGTTATTCTAACACTCTCCTTCAGCCTCTGATTCGACTCCTTTCTCTGAGATCCCTTGCGACGGCCCAAGTTGACGGTGAATACTGGCCCAGCCTCTGAGGCACGCACACGCTGGGTCACGGTAACGTCTGGCCCAGCCTCTAAGGCACGCACACGCTGGGTCACGGTAACGTCTGGCTTAGCCTGAGGCACAAATACCCTAAGTTACAGCAAACATCAGCTTAACCTCTGTGGCCCTCACTAGCTCAGATTCGGCAAGTGTCAGCTGAGTCTCTGGAGCGTTATGGGCTGCCGGGTCCTGACAGGTATCCAGGCTGGCACTGTATTATATTGTAGTGATCTCCCAAGGTCCAAACCTACATAGCATATCGTGCCCAACCGTCCAAGATTAGTGGGAATTCGACAATAGAAAGCACAGCCCAGAAGTAATCTAAATAACAGAAATGTCATGACTAAAATTGCCATAAAGATCTTTAATTAAATTGGAGTCAGATATAATTTGGACTTTACCTTAAACGGGTAACTTTACAATAAGTAACTTTACCGACACGCATTCCAAGCTTTCGGCTGTCCAATTGAATTCCACCATTGGGCCAGTGGATGGTTCTCCTACAATTAAATGCCATGGCCTATTTGAGTATTGCTGCTGACCATGTGCATCCCATCACAGCCAAAACTTACCCATTTTCCTATGGCTACTTTCAACATAATACCATGTCACAAACCAAAACAAGTCACAAACTGATTTCATGAACTTGACAATGTGTTGTGTTCTTCAGTGACCTTATCGGTCACTGGATCTGAGTATAAGAGAACACCTTTGGAATATGCGA
>JAABNY020000001.1:31730243-31742617 GCA_015164015.2 Brevimyrus niger
GAGGAGCAGCGGCTCTACTCTGAGCCCCTCCCGAATGACTGAGCTTCTCACCCTATCTCTAAGGGAGAGCCCAGCCAACCTGCGGAGGAAACTCATTTCTTGCACCCTCGATCTCGTTTTTTCGGTCACTACCCACAGCTCATGACCATAGGTGAGGGTAGGAACATAGATCGACTGGTAAACTGAGAGCTTTGCCTTTTGGCTCAGCTCCTTCTTCACTATGACAGACCGGCGCAGCACCCGCATCACTACGGACGCCACACCGATCCGCCTGTCGATCTCCCTCTCCACTGTCCTCCCACTTGTGAACAAGACCCCGAGATACTTAAACTCCTCCATTTGGGGAAGTACCCCATCCTCGACCCGGAGAGAGCATTCTACCCTTTTCCATCTGAGGACTGTGGTCTCAGACTTGGAGGTGCTGATTCTCATCCCAATCGCTTCACACTTGGCTGCGAACTGTCCCAGTGAGAGCTGAAGGTCACGGTCCGATGAGGCCATCAGGACCACATCATCTGCAAAAAGCAGAGACTTAATCCTGAGGTCACCAAACCGGACACCCTCAACGCCCTGACTGCGCCTAGAAATTCTGTCCATAAAAGTTATGAACAGAATCGGTGACAAAGGGCAGCCCTGACGCCTCCTGAATCCGAGGTTCAACAACCCGGCGGACCCTCCTCTCCAGAATCCCTGAATAGACCTTACCATGGAGGCTGAGGAGTGTAATCTCTGTATAGTTGGAGCACACCCTCTGGTCCCCCTTCTCAAAGGGGGTACCACCACCCTGGTCTGCCAGTGCAGGGGCACTGCCCCCGATGTTAATGAGATGCTGCAGATGCGTGTCAACCAGGACAGCCCCACAGCATCCAGAGCCTTGAGGAACTCTGGGCGGATCTCATCCACCCCTGGGGCCCAGCCACCGAGGAGCTTTTTAACCACCTCAGCGACCTCCACCCCCAAGATAGGAGAGTCCACACCCAAGTCCCCATACTCTGCTTCCAAATTGGAAGGTGTGTCCCTAAGATTGAGGAGGTCTTCGAAGTACTTCCTCCACCGACCCAAAACGTCCCGGGTTGAGGTCAGCAGCACCCCATCTCCACCATAAATGGTGTTGATGTTGCACCGCTTTCCCAGTCAAAGCCGCTGGATGATGGACCAGAATCGCCTTGAAGCCGTCCAGAAGTCGTTTTCCATGGCCTCACCAAACTCCTCCCAAGCCCGAGTTTTTGCCTTAGCGACTGCCAAAGCCACATCCCGCTTGGCCTGCCAGTACCTGTCAGCTGCCTCTGGAGTCCCACAGGCCAAGTAGGCCCAATAGAACTCCTTCTTCAGCTTGACGGCATCCCTCACCACTGGAGTCTACCAGTGGGTTTGCAGATTGCCGCCGCAACAGGCCCCGACCACCTTATGGCCACAGCTCCGGTCAGCCACCTCCACAATGGAGGCGCGGAACATGGTCCATTCAGACTCAATGTCCCCCGCCTCCCCCGGGACATGGGTGAAGTTCTGCCGGAGGTAGGAGTTGAAACTTCTCCTGACAGGGGATTTCGGCAGACGTTCCCAGCAGACCCTCACTATACAGTACGCTTGGGCCTGCCAGGCCAGGCCGGCTTCCTCCCCCACTAGGGAAGCCAACCCACCACCAGGTAGTGATCAGTTGACAGCTTCGCCAAAGTGCACATATGAACACCCTTATGCCTGAACATGGTGTTCATGATGGAAAAACCATGACGAGCACCTAAGTCCAAAAACAGAATACCACTCGGGTTCGGATCGGGGGGGGCGTTCCTCCCAATCACGCCACTCCAGGTCTCACTGTCATTGCCCACATGAGCATTGAAGTCCCCCAGCAGAACAAGAGAGTCCCCAGAAGAAGTGCTCTCCAACACCCCCTCCAGGGACTCTAAAAAGGGTGGGTACTCTGAACTGCCACTCAGCACATAAGCGCAAACAACAGTCAGAACCCGTCCCCCCTCCCGAAGGCGAGGGGGGCTACCCTCTTGTCCACTGCGGTAAACCCCGATGTACAGGTGCCCAGCCAGGGGGCAATAAGTATGCCCACCTCCGCTCGGCGCCTCTCCCCACAGGCAACTCCAGAGTGGAAGAGGGTCCAACCCCCTTCGAGGAGACTGGTTCCAGAGCCCAAGCCATGTGTCGAGGTGAGCCTGACTATATCTAGCTGGAACGTCAAAACCTCGTGCACCAGCTCAGGCTCCTTCCCCATCAGAGAGGTGACATTCCATGTCCCAAGAGCTGGTTTCTGCAGCCAAGGATCGGATCGCCAGGGTCCCCGCCAAGCTCACAACGCACCCGACCCCTATGGCCCCTCCTATGGGTGGTGAGCCCATTGGAAGGGGGACCCACGTGCCTTGTTCAGGCTGTGCCTGGCCAGGCCCCATGGGTGCAGGCCTGGCCACCAGGCACTCGCCATCGAGCCCCACCCCCAGGCCTGGCTCCAGGGAGGGGGGGGGGGTCCACGTCCAGGCAAAGGAAAACGTATTTCCAATTTTTCCTTCATCATAGGTCAAAACAATCAAATAAAAATACAAATAAAATACCAATAAGGTGAAAAGCTAACCAACAAACCAGTGAATACTAAAAAGTTTGTGGGGCCACATCAATGCAACACTGGATATTTCCTGAACAATAAAAAATACAAAAGTGAACAGAATCAAAAATGGGGACATTCTAGCATTCTTGGGTCATTCTGTGAATCCTGTATAAATTCAATCACCTTTTTCTTGAAAAAAAAAGGATGCTCTATTTGCCCACTGCACAAGTGCAGGTACACTGGAATGCTTTTTTTGTGTATCCCATCTTGCTCTCATTTGAGACATGCGCACACATGTACAGTTAAAAATGAAGCTTGGCATTCAAGAGCTGGGTCAGCTATTTATCCAGCACCCCTGAAGCATTTTAGAGGCTAAGGACCTTGCTCAAGGGCCCAAAAGAAATGCAACTATTCTGCCAAGGCTGGGGCTTAAACCGGCAACCTTCTCAACCTTCTGATGGCAACCCATTTAGGCAGAGAGGCCTAACCCTTAGTTACTCAAAACACATTACCTATATTACCCATATTAAAAATTACCCATATTATCCAAAATACATGAGGGATTCAATTATTACATAAAGCAGATATCCAAGGACTAACACTAGTATTACCAGATTCTGATTCCTCCATAAACTCTTCAATGATTACATCAGGTCTACTGGCAGAAGGCCTAGAAAACAATTCCAAGGAACTGCCAATTTCCTGGTCTTTTCCTTGCCAAAAGATGCTGGCTGCATTGCCATTAGGCTGGTGTCTATGTTGTCTACTTCTTTCTGGAGGAACAGGGTTCAGATTCTTCTTTTGATGAGGTCCTATGTGCTGGAGATGAACGGGAAGGGATTCTTCTTCACTGAATGTTACAAAGAAAGGAGAAAAAAATCCTCACATAGAACCATGATCGAGAAAAATATTTTCACTAATTTAACATTCAAGAGTGTTCAAGCCAGTGTCAGTCATTTATGTTAAGCATATGTATCCTCTTCTTTGCAACAGATCAAATAAGAACAGAAATCATTTCAAAAATTTAAAACTTCAATAATCAGGGCATATTTCAGATACAAAATGTAACAGAAGAGTCAATAATTTGAATAAATTACTCAATATGATTTTTTCACTTTGAAATTACTAAATAATCCAATCATTTCCACCTCTGCGGAAATCAGAGGCTTCAACACTACTACCAAATGAATCTAGAGAGCAACAAATAGCAAATAGCAACCAGAAGAGTCCATCATAAATGTCACTGTTACATATGGTGGAAAAACCAGCATTCAAAAGCAAAGTAAAGCAACATTGTTAGGAAAGCATTCTAGTCTGATGTATATTTACATCATATACAAACGGAATTGTATAACTTATATTTTATTAGACACAGAGTGTACAATTGGTCCAAAAAAATGATTTCATAATGGCCTCCATTGCAAAACACTGGACACGAACATTTTCCAAAGCAAAAATCTGGACTTGAACAAGAGACAAGATACATCAGTGGTGAAAGATTATATATCTGGAAAAAATACTGGAGTGTAAAAACAGAGTTTTCTTGGAACATTGGGTGAAACAGGGCAGACACCCTTTATAAAATTGGTTCTTGCGAAAACAGCAACAGATCCTTATAGTAATTACATATTCAAGAGGACATATGTTAGCAGGGAATACTTGCATACAGGACACAAAGCAAACAGGACTCTTGTTTTGCAGCATTTAAGGCAGCCAAAAACTGACAGAAATTGTCAGCCCTAAAAAGGCCTAAAGTTTTATGCAAAATTTCTATATATGTACAGCTCTCTTTGTTGTAACTGAAGTAATAGTGTACTATTGTAGTAAGTCGTAAAGAAAACATTTAACAGCAGGACGAAAGCATACAGTACACTCCATATATTGGTTATATTCCTGTTTATACAGTAGCAATATATTGTGCACTGACTGATTAGGGGATATTATTCCAACTCTGACAATGTCTAGAATAAAACGGCTAGAAGCCAATGAATAGTAATTTATTACTGAAATGCTAGGAACCTAATGAACAAATTCACTTTATCAGGTCAAAAGATCATTTTACCTCCTGTTCATGACATCAAAAGGTTGGTCAGTGGTTTCATGCATTTTCTTTAGCATTCTTTCTTTCGCTTGGACTTTGGGTATCCCAAGAAGAGTCTGTATATTTAAAAAAATATATATGAAAAGCAATCAACTCAAGGCAACTCAAGGTGCATCATTACTACTATACACAACTTTTGACAGCAGAGACAAGTTATAACTAAGAAAAATAAAGAGCAAATGCTCCATATGAAAGATATAACGTGAGGTTAACAGAAGATCACAAAAAACTTGTCAGCAAACAGGCATAAGGAGTTATAAAACATACTGACGATGCAAAGACTACACATTCTACTCAAAAGATTCACAATAAAAACAAAACAATTGGAAAGAAGGGGACAGCCTATTGTAACTGATTCCCTAAGATCTTTTGTATATTGTAAAATGTATTACAATTTTCCCTAAAATAAATAGTTTGCAGTTTTTAAATCCAGAGGACACACCATGCTTTTTATTGATGTGCTTTAAGTTTCTCATGTAATGATCAGTTAAAGTAATAAGATGAATACAGTTCTCACTGAAGCCTGTAACTACACAGTAAAAAGCAAGTGAAAAATGTAAGGAATAAAAGTCACTGTTCAAAGTAGTTGGAATAAACTTAGCTACATTTAGTTTCTCAGCTACAAGCAGACAAAATCACCTGAATAAATTTCAGGCATCCTAGTGCAAACTGTACAATACCACACACTCAAAAAATGGTGTGTGGCTAGACAGATGATCACATGGAAGACAGAACAACTATCATTTAAAAATGACTTAATATAACGTACACTACCAGTCAAATGTTTTTATACACCACAGATTTTTTTAACACTTTTCCATTTATTTCATAAACTGTATATTTTAAAATTCTTAAGCATTGGAAAGTTGAGAGAACAGTTACTCTACTAATAGGAGTGGTGATGCCATAGTCAAATTCTAGGCTGTTCTTTAACTTTAAATGCACTAGTTAACTGGTTTCATCGCATGCAACAGAACAGCATTTAATGTCCTTTGTAGAAAGAATGCCCCAATAATCTACTGTTATAACTGCTAGAAGATGTTACTTCAATGAATCGAAGATGCGAAATGGTAATAAAGGTACTCGAGTGGTGAACATACCGTAAATTTATTTGTTGCCAATGAATACCTTGTCTATTTCTAGTAAATGTTAAGTGAGTAACATGCAAATGAAGAAAATCTCAGTGTGTGCAAAAATTGACTGGCAGTGTACATTCTATACAGGAGACTAAAGCTGCGCTGGCGGTCAAATTTGCCTGCTGGGGCTAGAATTTTTCTTGCTACGCGATACAGGCAGGGTAGTGGAGGTAAAACTTCGAACAGCAGCATGACAGACTTCCCAGACATTGCGCAACATTCTCGGGTATATGGGAGATGCCATCAATTTGCGGGAGGATCCAAAAACTTACAGGAGAGGTGATTCAAATCGGTTATAAAATATTCATGCATGTTTGAGAGCCTCATTAACGTTAGCAATTATAACCCATTATGCTCAAAATACTGCGTCCCAAAATTTAATTATAATAACTAATCAAACTACACTACATATACACTTAATTTTGGTGGTTTGTAAGAACTGGATCAGGGTTTAACCTACAACCTTAACCGTGGTTTTCCTAATCCCAGGTCCGCCGCCAGTATTCCACCTAGCCTCAGGGCGTGGTTGAATGGTGATTAAAATCTGGGTCGTCCATCGATCCGCCCGCCCAACATCAATGGTCTGGGAACCCCTACTATGAACGAAGCAATTTTACTAGACCGTATTAGTATATTTCCACACTAAATTCAAGTATCCAAAATACATCTCGTCCTGCTAGCTACTTACTACTACTATCATGTTATAATCGTGTATTGTCAGATATCAAGATACGAAAACAGACTAATGATAGGACGATAATAACTATTCAGGCTAATACTTGCGTGTCGTGTCCTTTAATACAAGAAAACGAAATTTATCAATACTTGGATTTGATTTAGCCAATTGAACGTAAAAATAAAAGTGCCATTTTGTTATTCTCACTAAGCCACAGAGCACGTATCAAAGTTACTTATTAACTTCAACTGCTGACATTTTCTGGATAAAAAATAAACTATACTCGGCCTTCATTGGAAAACTACAACATGGATCTTACAAGTAAGGCCGAAAATCTTCAAACATTATTATATGCATTTGCTTATAAATACTTATATTTTACAACCGTTAAATTATATACGTCGCAGCGTGCTCATTTAATGATATAAGTTAATAACAGAGGCGTACTTAGAGCGTCTTAAGTACCGAATACCGTCCCGTTCCTCGTAGTTGCAGAGCAGAAATAAAGACGTATTTCCGCTTAATTTACCAACGGCAACCCGCCCCGCAACTGCTTTCGCGCCGCTCGATCATTTCCGGCACATAAGATACGGCGTACTGACGATGATTTACTCTGAAGGTTATAAGCGCTTCTAAATATTACAATAAATTATACGAAAATAAAACCCCAGTGATTTCGCTGGAGAACGATTTCCAGTTGCATATACATCTTAGTACATACAAAATTACGAAAATTAGTTAGCAGTTAGCAGCAACGTTACTGTTTATATTATATGTCTACATGCATATTCATTTATACCAGCAACTATTAAAGTTATCTGTCATGGTCACCCATCAAATTCAGTGGGAAAGCTCTAAACAAAATCTAACATCTGATTGGTTACATTGTAAACTAAATCACAATAGAGGCATAAAATATTATCTAAAATATTTAACGATTGAGTTTCAGCACTAGAATATAATCCCTATATCAAACCAATCTCTCTGTTAGATGCCCCTGTTAACTTTAAATTGTGGAGAAGTACCCTTGTACAAGGTTACCCCTGTTTATATTCTTATAAAAAGTCTGTAAAATATTGAATAAATTATATTCAAAACCAAAGCACTTCACAGCTTCAAACATTCTGTAAACTCATGTTCCACAGTGTCAAAGGTGTTATAAACATCTAAAAGTAATATAATAGCCTCTGTTTTCACCAGTTCTGAGTAATCTAAAATGTGTAAAACAAGACACACATTAGTGGAGATATTTCTGCCTTTCATAAACTCAGACTGCGAGCTATCAGTTATCAATTGATAGTATAATATTTATAGTACAATACTTCCAAAATAAATTCTTTAATCTGTTCCCAGAATGTTCGATAAAATTCAAATATCAGTGGGGTCTTTTAAATTATAATATCCAATTCCCCCACTGTTAAGTCACCTTCAGAAGGCTTTCAGGGAATGCTCAGAGTTGTTAAAATCTAGCTCAGACTTAAAGGAATCCAAGGTTTTAGCTTGCACTACACTAACCAAAAGATGTGCTTTCTCAAATCAAGTTTAAATCTATTATAAACGTCCACCTATGGCTACGAGTTCTGGTATTTGAACTAACATTGAAGTAACTATTTGGTTGCACAGCATCGAGACCTGTTAGAATCTTATATATCTGGATCATGTCCCCCCTTAGTCTCCTTTGCTCAAGGCTGAACAGATCAATTCAGCTAACCTTTCCTCATAAGACATTCCTCTAAGACCAGGAATTATTCTTGTAGCCCTATGTTGAACCCTTTCTAAGGCAGAAATGCCCTTTTTAAGGCAAGGTGACCAAACCTGCATAGGTGGGGTCTTACCAAAGAATTGTATAATCTTAGCATCACCTCTCTTGACTTAAACTCCACATACCTAGAGATGTAACCCAACATCCCATTGGCCTTTATAATCACTTCCCCACACTAGCGAGAGTGGGACATGTAAGCGTCAACATACACACCAAGGTCTTTCTCATATACAGCTAACTTTATTTCAGTGGAATCCATAAATTATATGTGCTTCATATTTATGCTCCCTGCATGGATTATCTTATATTGGTCTACAATATTGACCAGAGCAGTTTGGATTTAAGTCTAAGAAGTCTACCACTGACCATGTCCTGGCACTGAGGGTTCTTTGTCTAGATCAATTGAAAATATTGGGAGAGGTTCTTTGCAGCTTTTGTCAATTTTGTAAAATGTTTGACTCAGTAGATTGAGTTGCCCTATGGGACATCCTGAGACTTTGTGGGATCCACAAGATGATGAAGAAAGATTTACTGATCTTGACTTTGCTGATGATGCTGTGATCTGAGTCAATGGAGGTTCTGATCGGGGCTCTCGAGAGACTGAGCTAGGAGTCTGAGTGTCTGGGATGCGGGTATCCTGGATGAAGACCATAATTCAGGCATTTAATGACTTCTTAGGCACATCCATTAGTATTGTAGTGTGTCTTTCTGCAGGGAGAGTGTCGACCTTGTTGAGATCGGCTTGCAGGATACTCATTGCTGAAGACCCAAGTGGCTGGACCTGGCCGAGTGGATACCCATGTAACACCAGGCTGCGGCAGATGGATAGCCATTTCTGGAGTGTGAAACTGGACCGTGCATCTGCCTGGGGGGGTTGCCACCCAGGACCCCAAGTAGTTCTACTATGTGGTGGGTGCAGCAACGCACTGCATCAGCGCTTGATCCCCAACCTGATCTGACCTGACTCTCCATAGCATCCTGGAGTATGCAAATTGCCATCATAACAAATTATTATTTGTGTCCTTTTCAAAATTTTATCCCACAACTCTACAGTACATACACTATATTGCCAATAGTATTGGGACACCTGCCTTTACACGCACATGAACTTTAATGACATCCCATTCTTAATACATAGGCTTTAATATGGAGTTGGCCCACCTTTTACAGCTATAACAGCTTCTGTAACTCTTCTTGTAAACCACAAGGTTTAGGAGTGTGTTTATGGCAATTTTTGACCATTCTTCCATAAAAGCATTTGTGAGGTCAGGCACTCTAATTTATCCCAAAGGTGTTCTGTGCAAGCTAGTCAAGTTCCTCCACACCAGACTTGCTTATCCATGTCCTTATGGACCTTGCTTTGTGCACTAGTGCAGTCATGTTGGAACAGGAAGGGGCCATCCCCAAACTGTTCCCACAAAGTTGGGAGCATGAAATTGTTCAAAATAGCTTTAAATGCTGCAGCATTAAGAGTTCATTTCACTGGAACTAAGGGGCCAAGCCCAACCCCTGAAAAACAACCCCATACAATAATTCCCTTCCCTTTACCTAACATTACACTTGGTACAATACAGTCAAGCAAGTACCATTCTCCTGGCAACCGCCAAACCCATACTTGTCCATCGCATTGCCAGATAGAGCAGCATGACTTGTCACGCTAGAGAACAACACTAACACCAGTCTATTATTCAACTAACAGTTGACCATGGAAACATGAATTTACTAAGCTCCTGAGAGCAACCTATTCTTTCACAAATGATTGTACAAGCAGTTTGCATGCCTAGATGCTTGATTTTATACACATGTGGCTACGGAAGTGATTGGAACACCTGAATTCAATGATTTGGAGGGGTCTCCCAATACTTTTGACAATATAGTGTATATTAGTCATAGATGAAGCTGGATTAGTGATAAGTGTATCACTAATCTGAATGGGGAGTGGGATCTTGTCTACTTCAGCCGCTATCTTAGTAGGTCCAAAAGGAACTACTGTGTGACGTGGTGGGAGCTCCAGGCCAACCAAGTTCCAGAGGCAGTGGAGCAAGGAGCAGAACCAGAAGAGGTGAGGGGCTCAGCACTGAACTAGACTTCCGCACCCCTATGGCCCATGGAACTATCAGTGTTCAACCTCCAGGAGCTCAAGCAAGTTCAGACTATGGACCCCACCTTGGGCTGTTTGCTAGGCTGGCTCCATGGGGCAGGAAGCCATAATGGTTATAACTGAGGCCCTTTGGCCCAGCCACGAGAGCGTGCTGCTTCCAGTGGGACAGCCTGACCCTCCACGGCTGGTTGCCATATCAGCACTGGCACTGGCATGGGCAACTGCTGGTCCCAGGGTCACTCAGAAGGGCAGTGATGAGGTTTACGCAGGGCCCACTGCAAGTGGGGCACTTCAGGGACACTTTATACAGGCTCCGGCAGCAGTTTTACTGGCCAGGTTACTGTCTGGACATAGAGCTGCACGTTCACTGCTGAGATGTTTGCAAAGCACCAAGTGGCTGGAGGTGTTCTCAGTGCCGGGTGCTAATGTGTCTGTACTGTAGGTTTGAGTCCTGGAAGAACTCCACATTTACTGTGGGGGGGGGGATTTTTAGTCCACCTCATAGCAGATGGGCATCCATGAGAGCCGCATCACCCCTATGTACCCCTGGAGTGATGGGCTGGTAAAATGGTTCGACCAGATCCTGACCATTCAACTTGAAATCCTGACCTGTAAGCACTAGTGTGATTTGGATCAGCGCCTCTCACTGACCCTGTGGGCCTGTGGAACAGCGGTACAGGAAATGACCAGGTCCAGCCCTGTCATGTTGATGCTGGGCTAGGAGAGGTACACCAGGGAGTTCACCAGGAACATAGTTTGTCACCAATCCCGAGCATGTGTGGGACCTAAAGCGTTCCCTGTAGGCTACCCACCACCTCACCCACCATCACCTGACTGCTGCGGGCCGGAGACAGAAGCAGGCGTGTGACATGCACTGTTAGGGAGCTCTGCTGGACATCAGGGTGGCTGTGTGGCTGTATAATCTCTACAAGTGCAAGGGATTTTGTTGGATTGCTGACTGATACTGTGTATTGAGTCAATTCACTGAGGTGGTGAAACATGTCTGGATTGACCCCAGGACCCGGTCTGTCATCATGCACTGGGACACACTGGCCATGTACCACTGGGAGGACATCCGGTCCCCAGTATCTACTAGTAGCCCTGCTTCTCCATTACTTGAATATTTGAAGCATTAGATCAGCCAGTGAATTCTCTAAAATAGGTCAGAGGTGCTTCAGTTGGAAGGCATATATTATAGTTTTTTTTTATCACTTTAGAGCCTTTCTGAAATGACAATTAACATTTGCAAAACAACAAGAGTGCAAGAATGTAATTTCTCATTGGTTCACACAAATTTTCTAATGTTTTAGTAGACACATGTAAGTTGTTTTGTATAATTGCCATCATTTGGCAGCTGTTATAGTCTTGTTGGACAAAACAGATTATGTATTTTTCCACTGTAATGATTTCACACACAATTCTCTAAATGTCCATGTATCTGATTCACCACACTCAAAACAGTTAATCAAGTTTTCAGAATGACTTCATTAGGATGAATGAGGAAAATGAATGAGCAAAATCATTATCAATTCTTCTATTCTGCCTGTGAGTGGATGTTCTGTAAAGAAAATGTGTGGGAAGATGTGTAAAAGAACCTTAGGGTAGTGATAACTGAAATGAAGCTTTTTGATGCACTAATACAATGTTACCAAATAGTGCTAAAAAAGCGGGCGTCACAGTGGTGCAGCAGTTAATACATAATATTGTATACATAACCTAATACCTCTGGAACCTGGGTTCCCCATGTCGTTTTGGGGTTTTCCCCCACTGTAATTGGAGTTCCCAAATTTCCCAAAAACGTGAGTGAATAGTGTGCAATTGTGCCTTGTTATGGGACTGTGCCTCATCCTGGGGTGTTCCCTGCCTTGCACCCATAGCCTCTGGGATAGTTCTCCCCCAACCCTGAACAGAACAAGCAGTTTCAGAAGATGGATGGATAGTTCTAAAAGAGGTTTATTTTTATTTATTTATTTTTTTTTAATGCCCACCACCACCCCCCCTCTTCGGAGGACAACTTCATTTTACATTAAATACAAGTGTACACAGT
>JAABNY020000001.1:31743358-31757131 GCA_015164015.2 Brevimyrus niger
GGGAAACCCGGCGACCGAGCCCACTCCGCCGCCCCCCCGGCACGAAGGCCCACGGCCACACGTCCCCGAGACAACCATTGAGGTGAAACTTCTGAAACTTACTGTGACATTGACATCTGCTGGACAAAGTAAAGTAATGCACCCAATGCTGCTGACACAACACCCAAATAATTTTCAAAATTGCCAAGTGTGTTTTTTATAGCAAAATGTACATTTCAACACTCAGAAATCAGGGAGCAGTGAAGGAGCACAACATGGGTACAAGAAATGGCTGCATTTGTGTAGTTCTTTGGACAGTGTTTTCGTATTTCCAGTTACATACATCAGGCTGCTTTTTTGTAAATTAACCTGTGTTTATTGCTTGTCATTTGCTGCTGTTGTTGGTGTTCAGAATCAGAATCAGTTTTATTGACCAAGTAAGGCTACACAAGGAATTTGATTTGATGTTTTGCTCCAGTTCAAACAAGACAATAAACAGTAAATAATTAAATTAAGTGAGCATAAAAGAAAATATAGGTATGGGGTAATAATTAAAACTCTACTGCAATACTGCTAATTGTGAATATATATACTCTAGATGTCTATACAAACTAGTTGCAACCAAAGTGAGACATTACAACCAAATTGAGGTATTACAGTTTTTCTTGATTGCTTTGGCACATTTCATGCAACATAATTAACATTCTCAAGTCAATAAGAGCATTTCTCATAATAGTTCATGCATATTGCACAACATTGTGGTTTACCTGCAATAGCTTGCACCTTACCCAAAACAATTAACTTATGTCTCAAAGCAAATAATTCCACTGAATTAGTCAGTGCCACCAAAATTAAAAGTACAATGTACATCGTTTTAACAATGAGATTTAAAATTCTTAGACGTACTGTCAAAATTCCAGTGTAAGTATGCTTATAAGCTCCAAAAATCTGGGGAGCGTTTCCAGATAACGATGACTCTTAGCATATTACGAAGACTCTAACTATAGATGTTATGAAAGGTATTTCTCTTCCTACGTCTGTGTCCCAAACAGTCAAAGAGGTTGCTTAAGGGAGAGCTTCTTAAGTGTGTCCTATAATAGATGCCAGAACACCTGACTGTTTGACATTGATGGCTCAAGAATTGATTATTCCCTCCATGGAGACACTGCTTGACTTCCACCTGAGAAAAAGTGCTGATCTTTATAAATGTAACACAGCAGGAGTCCTTCAAAATTCTACATTAGTCAGAACTGGGGAGAGGCTGCCAGATTGTAGTATCTATCACTCGGGGCATGGTACAGGCAAGACAAAAAGGTGACGATCCAGAACACAGGGGTTTATTTTAGATATCAAAAACACTGCGAACACTACAAACAAAAGGTCCACGAGGGGTCAAAACTAAAAAGGGGACCAAAATAAACAAAAGAACCAAAAAGACCTACAAGAAGACTGGTAATACAGTGAACAGATAGGGAAGCACACACATAGCAAAACAAAATAACCAACATGACAGAATCATGAAAACACAGTCAATGATTCCACCAGGGTACAGAACAGGATTAGGTACTTAAATACATAAATACAGAGGGCTAACAAGACAATGCAGGACAGGTGAGAAAAATCAACAAGGGCTGGAACAAGATAACGGGCAACAGGTGGAATTAATAATAACACAGGTCTGCAACCAAAAAACTGCATAGGTTTTTTCTTATAAAATTTTACTTTACTTTATTATCTCACTGAAACCAGGAAAAATATTTAGAAAATTCCATCTCCTCAGGTTTTCTTGCAAAACTCATGTTTTTAGTTTAATTAAGCGTAAAATTTCCCTTTTTAAACTGAAATCTGGTATCCTATTCTTGAGTCAAAAAACCATATCCAATAATGATTTCTTACATTAATTTATTATTTTTAAGAGTAAGACTCAAGAGAAATACAAATAGAAAATGTGAGGAATTGAGGGGGGTCAGTAGTTTGGGGGATACGGTGGGACTCTTAAGGATGTAGTGCACAGATTTTTGAGGGTTTTTTAAAAGATCCTCTCTATAAAACCATTGTACAACGCATGTTGGCTGCATATGAAGCTCAAGGATGCTAGATGAGCTTAAAAGTTCATTTCCTACACTCCCACATTGACTGTTTTTCCAAAAACTTAGGAGCCTTAGATTACTAGAAACTTAGATTTCACCAGGATGTTCGTGAAACCGAGAGACGATACCAAGGAAGATGGGATGTCAACATACTAGCTGACTACTGTTGGATGCTCAGGCGAGAAACGGAGAATGGAGAGTGAGAGTGTGTTGAGAGGAGAGAAGAAGAAAAGGTTTCACAGACAAGAAGAGTAAACATGTGTTGAATATGTCATGAAGGAATAGTTTTTTGTTTTTTTTTTTCAATTGTGCAGAGTTAATGGTAATAAAATATTTTTTTTTTCATCGCTGTTGTGCTTTTTTAATGTTAGCTCCTCATGTGTTGCAAAATACTGTACATGATGGAAGGAAACGGAGGTCATTTTCGTATTCAGCACCCTAAAAAACATCAAATTTACCAAAAATATCCCATGCAGCTGATTTTTCTTTTTTTTGCCGCCTGTGTAATTAAACACATACACTAGAAAACTTAATAAATACCAAAAACTAGAAAATATTAACTGGGAATAAAACACTAGGAACAGAACATAAGGATAATTAAACAGAACCAGTTAGGAACAAAACAGAACACAAGCAGGGAAAACCAAGAACAAGAAAACTAATACAAATGAAGCGCTAGGGAACAATATCTAATAAAATACAAAAACAGAAGGGGAAGGATTTAAACTCATAACTAGAGGGACTGTAGGCGCTCAGCCCATAGAACCATGCAGCAGTCCAGGAAAGTGGGAAAACACAATAAGGACTTTGACAACCCAGAGTACCTTAAATCCAACAAATTATCCCACTAAGCAAGACGTCTTGCTTTCTGAAAAAGGCCCCCAGTTCTAAGCCCAGATGATTGGTAGGCATTGTTAGCAATATCAATTGATAACACATTATGTAGTATTTTGTGCATAAAACAACATAGTAACACATCCAGTTATCAGTTGACAGTCTCTATGTATGACTGATTTATTGAGTCACAAATAAAACGTAAGTGCTGATAAATAGTGAAAAAATACAGCTTTTGATGATGACGGGTGCAGCCATTTCGAATTCTGAGCTCAGGGTCGTGTCGATTCCTCCAAGTTCATGGATCGTAACTTTGACTTCAGAGGGTGTACCAGTTGAAATTTCAAGTTATGAGGTGCAGCATATTGCTGCTATGTCTCCTCACTGCCCCAGCTGATGTCGTGGCTAATGTTTATGTATTCTGGGATTTGCCACTTTGTAAGGTACAATTCCAGGTTGGAAACACTTTGGCTGCTATTTCGTTGTCTGTAGAATAATTTGTTTGTTTAAGGGATAATCCACAAGGAGGTGTGCAGTTATACAATAACAATCAATGATAACTTGCTGTAATCTATCCTAACGTGACTTACGCCATTGCCATCTAACAAAAAATAATAACAGAATAAACAAGTTACAGTTAATTTTTCAAAAGAAAATGATTTCAGACTATATATAAACAAACTAGAAGAGCACATTTGTACTGACATCCATATTGAAATATCATAAATATATTTTTTTAATGACATTGTGATTGGAAAATGACATGAATGATAGAAACTTTTATATTTTTATAACTGACTTTTTATTATTTTGAAATAACAATGATTTTTTTTTTTACTTCAGAAAATGCATATAGGCCCTACGATACTCATATTCAACAAGCAACAATATACCTAATAATAACCTAACAATAAAGCATGTATAAGTATCACTGAAATCAGGATAAATTAAGTATTTCGTAAAAATAAAAAATGGTAATACCGCATATCACCATGACAGCTCTACTCTGTTAGTAGAGTTAGTGTTAAATGCTTGATTTTTCCAGTCCTATTACACAGCATTTACAACAGTAGGAACCCAATATGGAACAATATGCTAGTTGAAGAATAAACACTTTATGTTTATGCGGGTATGTATTCAATTCTATAGAATTTTTAAATTGTCAACAAGGTATTGTGTTATGATGGCAATAAATTGATTTTGGGGCTTGTAGTGCAAGAATAGAGTCTTAACTTTTCAGTCTTTAAAAACATCCTACCTTATTGCAATGTATCGTTTTAAATTTGCTGAAGACACTGCTGAATAAGTTAAGATTTATCTGACAAAATTCACACTGGTTTACTTTAATTGAATGTATTAAAATCATCCCACCATCTTCTCAGAGTTATGAGGTCTGGAGCTTCTCACAAACAGCACAGTGCAAAGTGTCCTTTGATACAAAGTTTTACAACTTTAAAACTTGATGTTATATGATTTCAGGTGTTGAGCAGCTAATCAGTTTTTGTCAGTCTGTGCCGGTCTATGATTTTACAGGTGCTTTTTGCCAACTTTTTCTGTTCCCACTGGCCATATTTTGCTACGTTTTTGGACGCTGTTTACTATAGAATATTTTTACATGATTTGTCATTTTTGGCACTGATGGACCTGCAGTTAATTACCAAACTAGAATTGTATTAATTAGCTTGCATTGGAAACTCATGTTGTCAAGTACCGATTTGTTATTCCTGTTTTACTGTTACCCTGTATTGGAATTTCAGTTTAATATGACTCTGTGCATCTACATTATCAATGACTAAGATTTAGCTTCAAATTTGAAGGCTTTTCCCCAATATGTTACCATTAGTTTTACCTGTAATTTAGACTCCCCTTTCTGCGTGTCATTAATCCTTTAGTGCGTTGTACAAAACTTTAATAAAAAACACTACTTTCCAGTCGAGCTGGGCGATATGACATAAAAATAAAATCTCCGATTGTTTTCACAAATTTCGATTTTAATTGATTTTCCCAATTCCAAATTCAAAATCAAACTATAGATGACAAATAAATGGTTCAAAACAAGTTTTAACTTTTTTTTTTTTTACTTTAGCGTTAAACTGCCAAAAAATATGCTTTTACTGTAAGCGAGAGCAGACCACGCCATTGTAAACACTTTTAGAAACTTTTAGGATATTAATGAATCCCGGCTTTTCCACAGTATGTATGGGCACCATGTCTTTTGCAATATACATCGCGACAGCGTTTGTTATTGCCTTCCACCGTGCCAAATTCTTATCATATGGCACACAGTTCTAAATCGTTTCAGGGACAGTTGCTTGCTTAACTATGGATGTTGTGCTGGTGCTGCGGGTATTATCATTTCGCTGGGAGCTGCACTTCTCCCACTCCGCTGCGTGCCTCTGCTTTAGGTGCTGGGATAGATTTGTCGTACTGCTTCCTTTCGATGCAAGTTTTTAACTTTTTAACGAGGACTTGTTTGGTCTGTGTCCGACGGCGCAAAACTGAACAATTTAACTGCCATGTCTGTGAATCCACTACAATGCTTGAGTGCACCGCGCTAATTTACCCGTAGAGAACAGTGCGTCGCATGAGTTCCGCTCTTGGTGCTCGCGTATAAAACAAGCACAGTGGCACCTCGGTTTTCGAACTTAATCCGTTCCAGACTCCGAATCGAATCCTAAAAAGATCGAGTTCTGATCGAATTTTCGCCATAAGAAATAATGGAAAACCAATAAATTGGTTCCCGGCCCCCCAAAATGACACCTAAATATGTTTTTTTACACAAACAAAAAATGAACAGGATAAAAAAATGAGCATTTTTTATTAATGGTTTCCAAAACAATAAAGATCTTATCCCAACATTACCCCTGTCCCGCCCCAATAGTCCGCTCCTTCCATGCGCCATGCTCCCTCGTTTACCTAGTGTGGGATCCCCATGTGATCAGCTGTTTCTTGTTGTTGTCATTAGTCCTCTGTATTAAGTCCGTGTTTCAGTTTGTTTTCCTTCCAGTCCAGCCATTGGGTGCGTTCGACTTGCTTACAGCTAGCCAGGGTTGTCAGACCTGAGCGACAGTTTCCAGCCCAAACTCAACGTAAAACCCGCCCACCTCAATAAAAAACCAGCAAAATCTCCACCTAGCAAAAAAACTTATGTTGAATGTATAGAAGTACATACCTTTTCGAAGTTCATTACTCTTTTCTTGAACTGATGAATGTTGAACACTAATAACTATGACGCTAATACATGGAGGAATCAAAATCCCCCCAAAAATTGCTGGGGAGGTATGAAACTGGCTGATGTCCACTGGTTCCTGCTTAGGCCAGCGCGCACTTTTTAAAGCTGTTTTGGCGCTTATAACAAGTGACCAATACAATTTCACTGTGATGTTTGGTTAACCAATGACTGTCACTGATTGATGACGTCATGTCATATTTGATAGATTCTCTGAACGAACTAATTGTGACGGCTGACTGGACATCTAAGTGACACGTACATTTTTTTATGTTTCTCCATATAATCACCATGATTTTAAAATATATTCTTAGTATATTTTTAGTATATATTCTTTTAATGATAATAATAATGACAGTAAAACCTGCTCAATATTTTAAAAAGCAGCCCAAAATTTTTAAACCCGCCCAATGCCAATTTTTCCAGCCCAACATAACCAAAAGAAGCCCAACTGGGCAGAAAACCGCCCAATCTGCCAACACTGGCGCTAGCTTAAAGCAACGCATTCTGATCCTGACGCAATGCATTATGGTTAGATGCATTGCGACCTCTCACCCGGCTAAACAAACTGGAACCGCCTCCATGACGACACACCTTTGCCTTTATTGGCTGAAAAGTTTAGTTACACGCATGACGTTTGTATCCCAGGCAGTTCCAATGCATAATCTGCTATCTCTCCAGAATATCACGTAAAGCAGTAAGAAGTGGTTTTCAGTTAATTTACCTGGTAAAATAAAGTTTAAATAAATTACATAAATGCTCTAATAGTACACATAAGTTAGTGGTTTATTTATTGTTAGTTACTGTAATGTTGCGCTACTTTATTTGGTTAATCGTCCAGTCTGCAAAGAAGGAATTCAAGAAAGAATTGCATCGTAATATGACTCATTTCCTGGCGCGTACAATTTACATTAGGTCAGCGTTCACGGTTCGACTTCTGATGTTTAGATTGAGTTCTAGGTCCAACTGGTTTGTTCGACTTTCAAGAATTTGGAGTTCTAATGTGTTCGAGAACCGAGGTACCACTGTACAGTAATAAAATCAATTTTCACAAAAACACATCTTCCTGAACTGTAAATTCGAATTAATCTATGAAATCGATTTATCGCCCACCTCTATTTCCTAGCTTCCTTCTCATAACTGAGGCTTATGCTCATATGTATCATAGGAAATGAAATACTGACTGTACAGATTATGTACATGGCATGATGTGTCAAAGTGATTCATGGGGGGAGGGTTACATATGCAATCTTTCCGCTTTTGCACGTTGGCAAAATTGATAAGAAAAAGCATAAAAATCAACTTTGTTTTCCCATACCTTTCATGGTAGGTATTTAACGACATAGACCACACACAATATTTTACTTCAGTTTTTATTAGATGTAGATTGTGCAATAAACGTGCATTGTTACAGAGGTGAATAAATGGTCCTTGAGAATGTGATGATACTTTGCATAGATACGCTGTTAATAGTAATGATAGCACTTTTTCCTTTTTTTAAAGAACCAGAATTTTTCTAGTTGATTTCTTTCATTCATGTTTTCAGAAGCGAAGAGGATAAATCCTATTGCTTAACAAGATGGGACAATGTGGCATGAGCATACTTTTGGTTCTGTGCCCGGAACTCAAAAATACATATTTAATGATTTGGCTATGTGCACCACAGTGGCCTTCAGTTATTTTTTAATTGGGTTGAGGACATTTCTATGAATTTATTTACTGTAGCTAATAAGGACTTTCAAAAAGTCAATTTATGAGTCTAACTGACCTTGCTCTCTTGTCTTACTCACGGTTATTTCTTTTAAATGTGACTTTTTTTAGTTATGAATAACAAATGAAGAAAAGTCTTGCATAGAGTTGACCTTTCACATAGGCACTGCCAAAAATGTCATTCCTTCGAACTCTTATGAGTACAAGACACCAAAGTAAAGACATGCACTGGCCATGTTCCTCAGCACAAGTGTCAGTAGATAAAAACATGAAAATTTGGCTAGATTAAATCTGATTGATTGAGGTTTTAAAAAAAATATGAAAATGTCACCTTCTGTATTGCATGAGAAAAGCATCCTTACAAATGTATATAAACATGTATATACAATATCCAAAGCTTGGGTAATATTTTATAAATCTATTATGAAAACCAAAAAATGATTATGCACAACAAAAAATATTAAACTTCGTGAAACATGATAAAACTGCCATTTTGTTTAATTGTCTGTTGCTTTCTACCATATACAGTATCTTTACACCAGTGCCCATGCAATGTATAGCACTGATTTCAATGGTAGGTCTTTTTCATTACTTACTTACTTTCTAATAAAGTGTCAAGTTTTGGAATTATACAAAAACATCCTATAACCATTAACACATTTAATGAATCAGAGAAACCTAACAAATAATTCAAAAGTAACGCTCCTGAAATTCTGCAAAATACATTCATGCTATATTCACAAAATGTTTTAAAAAAAGTGTCATATTGAACTTGGCACATTAATGAACAAACAAATTTTATGCCAGCAACAGCTCTGATATAAATGCACATTAATTAGCATAAGAAATGACCACGCATGCTAAAAGCATGAGTAAATTAAAAATATTAGCCATGTAATGTAATCACAATTACTTTGGTATTCTCTTGAGTGTACAAAAAAAACCACTAATATGCAAGACCTTTCATTGTCAAAGTAAACACACAGACTTCGGAGGCAACCCTCTGTATTACTTTGTGAAAGTGAAACTATAATATTCGATGGATCCATAACAATTATTGATATAAACTAAAGCTTTATTCCTTAAATTTCATGTTAAACCCTAAATGGAAGAACTGAACATGGGAATGCTTGGCTGTGGAATATATATGATGCCTATCTGAAGTCAGCTTGCAAGAGTTTAAAACACTTGGAGCTTTGCAATGGTTTCAAGGCCAGATGAAGTGTACTCTCCATTTAAATGCATGATGAACTTCTCAGTAAAAGACGTTTTAAAATCACTCCCTAAGAATAGGAAAAAAATTAAAGCAAAACACTCTAGCATGGATTACTTGATAAAATATGGATGAATAGATATGTCTTTTGAGGACTTGTCTTTCAGATCAACAATCTACAATTAAAGTGGCGACAACCCAATTTTAAGATGATAAACAAATGCAAAACTCAATTAAGTGGAAATGTCTCTTGGAACATGCGTAGAGTATATTTTGAAAAGAGCTTTCCAGCAGAGTAAGGCACAATCATTATTTAGTATCCGACAAACCAGGTGGATGAAATGAGCTCCAGTCACCTGTCGCATTTTGTTGAAAAATACACAGAATGTGATTCAGATACTTTATGTTCTTTAATACATATAAAATGGTTTCCATTTTTAAATGGTGTCCTTATGCTCAGAATATCATAGATATATTTAAATTCCTTAAACATGTAAAAGTTATTTTCAGGCATATTATATGGTAGATAGCATTGAAAGAACTTTTAATGCATTTAAAGATATCAAAATGACAATTTGACCTGCCTGTGAATTGGCTTGCCTAGTCAATCCTGAGATACTACAGCAGTAGAATTTCTTGGAACAAAAAAAAAGTAATTGTCGGATGCTATAAGCAATGATTTAGCAATATTAAAAATGCAATGCATTGACAATACATGATTAATAAGGAGGAACTTAACAATAACAGAATGAATGAATAATAAACATTTGGCTAAACTATAAATTACTTAGGGAGAAAATGGATTGATAAAGATTTTTTTTTTAAGTAAGCAAGCATTCAAATGCAATTTTAACATGGTTAATGAAGATTTTTTCTTTCCTTCTGGCTGAATGAAGTCATTAAGGAAGAAAAATATCCATTACATTTAATAGTCATGGCCCGAAATACATTATGAGGGAAAACTTACAAAGCAGTCTTAAGCGATCTTGCTTTAATTGAAAAAGTGAAATCAGAAACACCCATGTTTGGTATATGATCATTTTCTCAAGTCCCTCTTTAACCGTTGGCAACTGCTTAAAGAAAAAAAATTCACAAAGGACTTTATGCATATATAAATTTTTAACTTGGGAAACATACATGGAATGAATATAATTTCTATGTGTGAAACAGTTTAGTTTGGATAAACTGAAGCTTGTACTTATTCAAGGCCAAAGGTACTTGTTTCCTCCACAGCCGTCAGCATTTTTTCATATAACATGGAGAATGATGGATATGCAGGGAGGTCCAGGCGGTTGAAACAGGTATGAGCCCTTAAAACACACAAACATTATCTAATTTAACATTGCACTGTAGAAAACAACAACCATAAATGTCAGGTTCACTATATAGAAAGTTGACAGACTTACCTAGGAAGTGCTGTAATTTTCCCCCATTTCTCCACGCAAAAGCGACGAGGACCATTGCTACCTCGCAGAGCGGCAAACCCTTCATATGGAATGCTGGATGTGCCTGTCACAAACTGAAAAGACACAGATAGGAGCAGCTCCTATTTACATACAGTGATCACTATAGCAGGAAAAAAATTAAAAGGGGAGAAGTCTTTAAAAGATTGTCATTGGAGGTTTTCATCACATTGTATCACCTCACATTGTATCCTGACAGCAACAGGACTTTCAAATTCCCACATTCAAATGAAGGCTAATTCACCTCAGCTTCAACAACTGAATAAAAGCAATAAGCTACTTTGCACACTTTTGTGAAAGTTTGGTTATTTAAGCATAATTAATACAGTGTCACAGTTTTTTTTCATTGGAAATGTATGTGCTGCCCAGATTGTCCAGTTTCGGTGCAATTGACTGCCATGTGCCAGGATCTGAGTGCATTGCTAGCAGTTTCCAGTAAATAGAAACTGCTGGTCCGTTGGAATATCAATGCTGTTCGCTTGCAGTGTTAATTTTGTCAAAATTAACACTTCGCTTGTACCAACTGCAATCATATGCATGCTAAGAAAATCTAGCATGTATGCAAAAGTCTACATGCTTCACCATGCATGGATCATGGATAAGTTTGCAAGTTGTCAAACTATTTCAATAATGATATAGGTAGGTGGGTTATGTTTGGCTATAGTCCCATCTACTTAGATATCCATTTTTGTCCAACAAAATAGAGATTTTTTACTTTGCTACAAGCCAGTGTCTAAGACAATCATCTAACCATTGCTGGTTTACAGAATTAGAGCATATCTCCTGATATAGGAAACATCCTAAAAATAGTCATTCAAAGCTTACTAGGCAACTGAGCTGTAGTATTTTCATACAGATATAAAGAAAATGTACTATTTTAGAAAAAATCAAATTAATCTTTAGCTGTGCATTAAAACATTCATGAAATACCTGCAAGAGTCTCAGTCTCTGCTCATTGTTGAACCTTTCCACAGCAGCCCAAAACCAGCGAATTACAATGTGGTTGTCATGGTATCCTGCAAAGAATTACATTTATTGTATGTTTATTGTATGTATGTATATATGTATATATCCTTAATTTCTTTCCATTTGAAAAAAAAACATTATAGTATCAATGGTTTCACCCTTAATTCACTACAGAAGATGAGTGCTTGTTGAAATCCTAGCCTCTACATACCTCCTCTGTATTCTGTGTTGCTCCTCCAGTCTCCTAGGTCAATTTCTGCAGTTCCAGCAATTACCAGCTCTAGTTCCCGGGCATCAAAGACTGATACCAACCTAGAATCTACTACCTAAGACCCAGAAAGCATGTAAGTTACTATTATGACACAAAATGAAGTATGCCAATATCTCATTAGCAATTCTGTCATGAACAAAACTGTTTACCATGAGTAATATTAAGACAGTTATATTTTTCTATCATGATTGTGACCAAGCATAAACAGCCACATCATACCTCATTACTAACACGACTTACCTCATAGAAGCCTCTTACAAGACTTTCAGTCTGCTGCACAACACCCCTCTCAATTCGCCACTTCACCATACGTTCAATATATTCTTTCTTGTTCTTTTCTGATACAGGTATGTTGGCCCCACCAGGCTTCAGTTCCCGCTCTGTGATCTATTCCCCAGCCACATGCACACATTAGTGTGATGTTTACAGTAATGTACTCAAGAAAACATATCACATAAAACAGTTTCTCTGCAAAAAAAAGTTAGAAAGCCAGTAACACAATGTACATTAATGGGGTAATTTTATGTCAGTTTGTGTCACTATACAGGGCTCCCGACCATCTTTCTCCACTTGGAAAACTGGTGTTCCTTAATTTTAGGAGCACCAACACAAAATTTAAGGCCAAATATTTAAGCAATACACTACGGGGGGAAAATTTGGATGGGGGAAGAGATTTGGCATGAAATCCACATGCAACCCATTTTAGCTGTATTATTGATAAATGCTTTGGAAATAAATGGGGGGAGGGCAGCATACTGATACCATTTTTTTTTTACATACAAGTCTAAAGTTTTATAATTAATATATACAAATAATATCCTTTCAAAGTAAAAAGCAAAAGCTTTTGTGACCTTTACCTTTAACATATTAAATGTAACTGAGATACAAAAATAATCTGCTCAGTTTTTGTTCCGCTAGTTCTGTCTTGTTTCCCTGCAATTCTGCTTAATTTCCAAGTTAGAGCCTTGCTTGTGGCTAACCAATGAGCAAGTTATCACTGCATGTCCCTCCTCAGTAGTGACTCTGAGGAATTATAATTGGATCAACTTCCTAATACTGACAGAAGTTCCTGGTTCTGGAAAAAAGATCTTGCGGTGGGAAAGTGCTGTATCTCGCTCACACGCACATACCAATTCTCGTTCTCCCAGGGTGATTCATGTGATAATGGTTTCAAAAAAATGTGGGGCATATTTTCAAATTGCACTGGTGCACCTAGTTATAACAATTAGTCGCACTGTCTCCAAAAATGGTCACAAAATGTGACTAAATGGTTGTACTCTGGAGTCCTGATACATCCTACATGCTCTACATTTCCCCATGGTAAATGGTCCATCATGCAAGGTAGAGGCACATTCTGCCTTTTTATATTAGATTACAGTGCAGCTTATATTTTTTTCTTCTATACTGCTTATTCCAATGACTTCATCATAAAGAAATCAACAAATATGACCTGTCCAAAGACTTCTTCGTTGACAGTGAATGTAAGATCCAGCATGTCATTAATGTCATTATCCTTCATCCACTGCAGACTCTGGTGAAACTCCTCATCCAGGTATTCCAAGTCACTAAGGTCACAAGGACTGGGGAGGGCATAGAGTGGGTACAGATGAGTTACAATCATTAAAAAACACACATAGGCCAATGCTTGATTCTTTATAAACACAGTGGGAAACATTTATAGTGCTCATGTCTGTCTGAGCAAAATTGATCACTATAAGCAGATGATCATTATAACCGATTTTTTTCTTCTTTATTACCATATTTCTCTAATCTAATTAAGATTTGTATATATATATATAATAACTAGGGATGCTCATTTTGGTTACTTTTCCCAACCGACAACCGCCGTTCGTTAACCGAACATTAATCCTTAACCGATCAAATTAGAACATTAAATTGGAATTGAATTAAATCAGAACTGAGGAGTGTTTGATTAAATAGGCGAACTTTTTTCAGTTTTATTTTAACATGTGCGAACAACAACACACAGAACAATATCAAAAACAGAATCTGGATTC
>JAABNY020000001.1:31761280-31786695 GCA_015164015.2 Brevimyrus niger
GAAACAGTTGTTTGTCTCAGTCCTTGAGCCGGAAGGATAGTGTTGTTGGAGTGGAAAGCCTGGCACTTTCTCCAACACATGTGTAGGCTGCTGTTAACACCGGTGCAGAGATGGTTACATTTGGTGTGACGCCGTAACTGGGAGGCATGGACTGATAACAAGTGGCACTGTACCATGTTCAGCAGCGAATCTCAGTTCTGCATTACCACGGACGACTATCGTATATGCATATAGCGGCACCAAGGGGAGAGGACCGATCCTGCCAATGTTGTGGAAAGGCACACCGGCGTTACTCCTGGCATCAGGGTGTGGGGAGCCACAGGGTATGAATTCAGGTCATCTCTGGTAGTGACTTGGGACACACTGACGAGACAGTGCTATGTCAGTGACATCCTGTGTCTGCATATCTTACCACTTCAGAGACAATGCCCATCCACACATGACACGTGTCTATGGACTGCCTTGCATCATGTAGAGGACCTCCTGTGGCCAGCCAAGTCCGCTGATCTTTCCCCAGTCAAACACGTGTGGGGTCACCTTGGACGTCAACTCGGACTCAGTGTCAATCTGCAGGATCTTGAGGGCCAGTTACCATAGCTGTGTGCACCGTATCGCAGCATGTATCCAGGCCCGAGGGGGGGAGCGGGTGCTACACCCTACTGACATGGGGCCAGCAGTGTGCCCATACTGCCAACTCTGTTGTCTGCTTAATATTATTTTATAATTATTGCGATACAGTCACATGACCTTTCATCATGTGGAGATTTCTTTCACCACTGCGTCTGGGTGCTGAAATTTTTTGTTACCGAGTATACTTTATTTCCCTTGATGTTATCAAGATCTCCGATTCTTCCAACCAGATCGCAGTTAAAGCTTGGGTTACTTCATTTGCCTATGCATCCTTATTTATTTATTTATTTATTTATTTATTTGCGTCATTCAACGTTGTTTTTCAAGTTAGCAACGATGAATGTATAGCGTTTCAGAGACAGGCTATTTGCATAACCGATCAACAGGGAACGCATTTCAAGAGTCACTCCAAGGAACCAAAAAAGTACCCCTTTGGTACTTTTGATACTGGAACTTCTGGTATGGCTGTCTCAGTTATCCTAACTCAATGTCTATTTGAGCATTTCCTTTCCGTTATCAAAAGCTGATATGCCTATCCAAGATCAACCATATGTTTGGCATAATCATGTTTTGTCGAATTTTATTTGCAGTAAACATTTAAATTTGAGAAAAAAAATTCTTATAGGGAATTGTGATCTCAATTCTAAGCAATAAAAATTGTGATTCTAAATTGTAGAGAATAGTTCAAATAAACCTTTCTGTGGGTAGTGGTTCACTGGTACAGTATATCTGTGTTTATGGGACAAATATGAGTGACTGAAGTGGCTCTTTAACACTGAATCAACATGAGTTGACTTGAATAAAATTTAAGGTGTTTTTTTATCATATGGTTAATTAGTAAATTCCAGCCAATCAGCAAAAAAATTATCCATTCTTTAAAGCTTTAGTGCTAAACGTACATATTTTTCTATCCATCTCTTCAAAGTAAATTTAAGAGAATTTAAGTAAATTTTCCTATTTTTAAGTTTGATACTGACATCCTCAAATTAATACGTATCAGACTTACTTCAGCTTGCCTGGTCCCTGACCATAGCCTTTGGTTTCTAACTTGCGATAGAAGTTTCTGAGTTTGGCTTCAAAATCACGCTTGTAGGGTGCAGGGGCCCGGGCATTAGCTCGCTGGGTTCCTATGAGAGATGGAGATGTGAATCGGCAAATAGTGAGCAAGTTAGAAATAAATGTAGAAAAGAATTATAGCACATCAATTCAATTAAGCATTCATACCTATCTTTTATAGCAAAAGAACCATCTGTCATCTGTTAATGTGTGGAAATAAATTATATGGTTTATGTCAAGAGTGTCCAATCCTGATCCCGGACAGCCACATTGTGTGCAGGTTTTCCAGCTGTATTTAAACAACCAAAAACCTACAAATTAAGGGAAAAGGCTAAATCAGTAACGTTATGAAAATTATTTTTGGTAGTAGTAGTTAAATGCTCTGCTGGAAGGAAACTATGAAAGTAGATCAGTCCTCAAGGACCAGTAATAAATTAACCCTAAATTATGCAAAATACAGCAGACTTGTGATAGCTCTTTCTTGGTAAGCAGTCGAGAAAGTACAAAGCAAAATTATAATAAGTAGCTAGAATGACTATTAGTGGCCTATTCATTCCATTAGGGATTTTCGTCTGCCATGACCCTAGCCTACCATTCAAGTATGCCTAGTACCTGTTAAAATGTCCTTGAATGGTGCAGGTAGTATGGCCCAGCAGAACAAATTGTACGCTCAGTGCCACAAAGACTGTGGATATAAAACTAGCTGCATACTGTATGTACTGCATGGTGCATATGTAGTGTAGGGGGAAAAATGGCCTTGCAGTATGTGGGTATGCAAGCTTACCAGGGGAACTCTGTGGGGAAGAAACTGGTGAGCCGCGGCCAGACGGACAATAGTTGGGGTGCAATAAGGCATGCGGTGGAATGTACGACATCACGTCCTCTTCAAACAAGCTGCAGGGTGCAAAGAACAGACAGAAAACTTCAAACACACTGTCACAGGGAACAACTGGCTGTATTTCCTATGAGGCCATAAGGGTAACTTTATAAATAGAAATAAATGCCATAAAACAAAGTAAAGGTTCACCTGAGTAAGATGACTAGGTCAGCATCACTAGACAGACGAGCCAAACAAGAAACTCCTTCATTGCGAATAAACTGTACCTTCTCCCTGTAGACAGAAGCACTACTTTACTATGTCGTTCAAGTGGGCTTGTGATAACGAGAAAACTGAGTTTAGCTAAAGACTTTCAAATATTGTTAAAGTATGGAAAATTAGCTAAATACAGTGGTACCTCAGTTATCAAACTTGTTACAACTCAAATTTCTTAAAAGTCGAACCAACCAGTTTGAAAAAAGACCTAGAACTTGATCAGAATCTCAGAAGTGGAACCATGAAAGCCGACCTAAGATAACTTTTACACGCAAGGAAATGAGTCTCATGTCTCACCGGAAACAAAGGGTAACGCTTCAGTCTCAGCCAAACATTTGGTGTGATAGCATCTTTTGTTGGTGATAGTGCTTTTTTATTGAAAATATCAACCGGGGAAGCAGGGACAGGACTCAAGTGAACGAGAAACACGGGGATTAATTGAGAACAGGCAGAACAACACAATGATGATACAGAGGACCAATGACAACAACAACAGCTGTTCACACTGGGATTCCACATGAGGTTAACAAGGGGGCATGGCACATGGAAGGCGTGGACGATCGGGGCGGGACAGGTGTAGTGCTGGGATACATTCTTTATTGTTTTGGAAGCCATTAAGAAAAAAATGCTTCTCTCATTTTATCCTGTTCATTTTGTGTTTAAATGCTAAAAAAAAAAAAAGACATATTTAGGTGTAAATTTTTTGGGGCCAGGAACCAATTACTGTTTTTTTCCGGGCTATTAAGTGCATCTAAATATAAGCCGCATCCACTGATTTTTTAAAAAAATATTTATTTTGAACATAAGGCATACATGTCTATAAGCTGCAGGTGCCTACATTTAAACAAATACATTTTACACAGGCTTTAACGAAAGACAGTGCCTGTAACACGGCTTGTAACAAAGCAGTAGCCTGCCAAGAAAATCATTAGTCGTTGTCTTCCTCCTCCTGCGCATTGAAACCACTGAAGTCATCTCCTTCGGTGTTGGAGCTGAACAGCCTCAGAATTGCTTCATCCAATGTTTTCTCAGGATCATTTTCATTGTCGCTCTCGCCATTTTCATCTGGAGGCAAATTCCCCACTGAGCTCATGCTGCCCTCTTCAACACGCAGCAGTACAGCCTTTCAAAACCTGTTCGTTATATTCAATTTTTTGACAGTGCTCCACGGTGTCAGGATCCACTGGCAGACTTCAACCATAAGTAGCTCTTTGCATCCGACCCGTTTTAGTGAAACATTTCTCCCCACTTGTCATCCAAGCCTCCCACTGAACACGGAGTGCCACCTTAAATGCACGATTTACACTGGTGTCGAGTGACTGCAAATACTTTGTTATGCCCCCAGGAATCAGAGCTGGAATTGAGTTTGTCCTCTTGATGGCTTCTTTCACAGGGTCTGTTATGTGGGCCCTCATGCTGTCCAAAAGAAGAAATGCCTTGTTTCAGTGAAAGAATCCTCCCGGTCGCTTGCCGTAACACTCCGTCAGCCATTCATTCATTAGGCTTTCCGTTATCCATCCTTTCTTGTTGACTTTCACAACAATTTCTCTTGGGGGTTGTTACTTTGGCATTGTCATGCGTTGAAAAATCACCATCGGTGGAAGCTTTTCTCCCGATGCCGTGTAGCTCAGAGTGTGAAATGCGATTTTTAATGCTCAGTCATTTTCAGCGTGACGAATGATTCACCTTTCCTGTTAACAGCCTGAGTGGTCAGACGCCAGAGGAACCTTATCCATATTTATGCTGTCGTGCGGGCCGACTGAATCCTCCGCTATCTTCACATGAGTGAATTTGCGGAAGTTTGAAACTTTTTCCTCGTAGTCGGGAGGGAGCTGCTGACACAGAGTTGCCCGTGCCCTGATGGACAGGCCTTTACGTCTAATAAATCTGAGTCACCACGGTGGTCCAACTCTAAAATCCTCAAACTTCATTGCAGCGGCGATTGTTTTGACTCTCAGTCGGAACTGCGCAGTTGAAACACCTTGGCCCTCTGCTCTCTGCGCGTTGACGCAGTCTTCAAGCTCATTTTCTAGTTCGGGCCATCCGCTTTTCTTCTCTTTGAAAGCTTTCGTTGTCTTGAGTCAGTTCCACATGCTGCCTTTTCCAACGTCTTATCGCCGACTCATTAAGGCCAAGCTCCCATGCAGCAGCTCTTTCCTTTTCCAACAGCCAGATCGATCCCCTTCAACTTGAAAGCTGTATCATATGCATTTCTCCGTGCCATGATGAGGGCGTGTACATGACAAAACGATTACCTTAATCAGAATGATTCAGTGGGAGCTTGCTCCATTTAACTTAGAGTTTCATTAGTTCACCCTAACCCGTTTCGTTTAGTTTCATTGGTCTAATGTTACGGGGCTTCGTTTTTTGGTGACATGACGCTTGTGAAACAGGTAAAAACGAGAGAAAAATCCATAAATTAGTTGCTTCGTTGTTTAAGCCATGAGGTTCAAAGTGTGGGAAAAAGTAGTGGCTTATAGTCCAGAAATTACCACAATTGGTTTTCCATTATTTCTCATTGGGAAGATTCTCGAACTCAAACTTTTTAGGATTCGAACCCGAGTTCTGAACCGATTAAGTTTGATATCTGGGGTACCACCATTTTTAATGAAATACTTTGGTTTGTTTTTGTCTAGAAAAACAATACAAAAAGGAAATAAAAAATGGAAATGGTAGCAGGTACTCTTCCACAAATGTCAACCTACCTGAGTGAATGATTTCTGATCAACTCTGGCTGTCTTTCTTGCAAGATCTCAAAGATGTTAGGTTGCCGTAGAAATGCCACAATTTTGTCATTGTAGGCTACAAGAAAAGCCAGTCTTCATCAGTCAAGTAACACTGAAAAGTTGAGGTATGCCCTGTGAATAATCTCTTTTCAATGGTATCCCCACGAGACCCATATTGGTCTATGTTGTATCACCAAATAATGTTTACTGCTTCAGTTTTAACCTCAAAGCTTTTGTGTTTATACTCACCCACAGGTACCACATCCTGATACTGGGTGCGACTGATTGTGTTAAAGGTATTGGAGGGACGAGGCAGGACAGGGGGATTGGCGTGTCGAGGGTCATCACCCACCTAAAATACAGTAGAATAACAGTCAATCGAAATTTAATAATCTTTAATGGTTCTAGGCCTGCCATGAATACACCCAGCTGTTAATCTATTTTCTGTACTTTCTTGTCCTATGCAAGGTTCAAAGCCTAACGCAACTAAAGGGCAAAGCAGGGAATAACCCAAGAAAGGGTCCCAACCCATCTCAGGATACTCACAACATTCACACACTTCATACCTTTGGACAATTTGGCAACTCCAGCTCACCTTAACCTGTTTTTGGACTCAAGCGGTAAACCAGAGATCCAAACACAGGAAGAACATTCAAAATCCACTCACACATAGAGCCAGTGCGGAAACTCAAACCCTGGTCCCAGTAGTGTTAGGCGACCGTGCTACCCAAGGCAGTCTGCCTTGCAGTCTAGTTTAACTAAGGATGGTTTCTTCTTTGAATTATGCAAATATTTAGGGCCTTATAATCTAATCTTCCTGACGTACTTTTTTCCCCTACACTTTTACACTTTTTTTTAACAGCAATGGAAGTTGGTAGTAAGAAAGTAAAAAGTAGAATATTTGGGTCCAATAGCAGTATATTATATAGAGTGGGTGAGTGCATGAGTTCTTTATCTGTGGTTTCCACTGTCAAGAGAGGAAGCAACATTGTTACGGCGTTAGATGAGAGAGAATCCATATCAACCATCATCATTTTATTATTACATAAGAAGCATGCCATTGCATCAGAATGGGTAGTCCTGCATTTTTCTGCAATAAACATTTATCTGGCAATTTATATTTATTTATATTCATATCACCCACAACATGTTTATTAAATCTGGCTGGCAGATTGGTCTTTTGGTTTCACAAAATAAACAATGGTGTAACGTATTCTGCAGTTAATTGCTGGCAAGTTTCACCATCAGCACCAGCAAAATTAGACAAAAATATATTGGTTATCGATCGAATTTTCCAATGCAGAAATATGGATGCAAGCAAAAAATGCATTTGTTAAATTTATTAAAGTGAAGTATAAAAATAATTCTATTTACTCAATTTTTGCTCTGCTGGCTATATCTCTTTTACTCGCACTTCAGCATCACTTCCAAATTAAAAGTGGTGCTTGTGGTCAACTATTCAGCAAGTTATCACTCTATGCAGCTCCCCTGTAGTTTGTGTTCGAATGAAACACCTAATCTAAAGTGGATACTAAAAAACGAGTTCTGGAACTGCCTCAGAGGAACTATAATTCGGCCAAGTACTTGTGATGTGAATGCAACAAAAGTTCCTGGTTCTGGAAAAAAGTTCCTGCAGTGTAAAAGTGCCTAATGGCAGATAATGGCTGCTCACCTCGCCAGCACTGTGACTGCGCTGGCGATTTAGGTGCTGACGATGGGCTAATAGGCTGCTGGGCCTTGCACTCTGCAGGGGAAGTCGAGGGTCTATAAAAGTGGTGGTCCTACTGTTGTGGTCCACAAAGAACGGCTGCAAACACACAGAGAATAAAAACACACAGAGAGCAAAAAATAATGAAGTACTGCATGACATTCAAACCCAATAAATAAAAAATAAAAGTTACAATGCATTAAAACATATTTCTTCTAACAGGGTAAAAGGTCACTGATAAATTTGCCGTTAAAATCATTCATGCTTCATTTTTTACACCCAGATTTAATGAACTGTGATAAACAATTTTAGACTAAGGCAAATAACTATGAAATGAAAGACAAAGGTAAAGAATTCATGAATGAAATATTAATTGGTTTGGTTATTAATTGTATTTACAAAAACAACACAAAACAGTCATTAACTAAGAAACTAAATTAATTATTATTAATAAATTAATAAATAAAAAATATACAGTGGTACCTCAGTTCTTGAACTAATTAGAACTCAAATTTCTTAAAAGTCGAACCAACCAGTTAAAAAAAAATTACCTAGAACTCGATCTGAATCTCAAAAGTCAAACCTTAAATGCCGACCTAAGATAACTTGTACATGCGGGAAAAAGAGCCACGCAGCATGTCTCTCAGCAGAAACAAAGGGTAACGCTTCAGTCTCAGCCTTACATTCACCGTGATAGCATCGTGCATGTTTACACTAGCTGAATACATATATTTAGACAGTAAAAATACATTTAGACAATGATAGACAGCAACAGTAATTATTATAATTACGGACTAAATACAAAGGACTAATGACAACAACTGGAAACAGGTGATCACACGTGGATCCCACACGGATTTAACAAGGGGGCGTGGCTCACGGAAGAAGCGGACTATCGAAGCAGGACACATTGTTTGGATACATTTATTTTCTTACTTTACAAATTACTGTTTTGATAAATGTGCTTAGATGTCTTTAGTACAGTGTATGCTCTTCTTGTTTTGTCCGGTATATTTTGAGTTTAAATGCTTAAAAAAAAAAAACATTCTGGTGTTTCCATTATTTCTTATGGGGAATATTTGATCAGAACGCAAACTTTTTAGGATTCCGTCTAGAGTTCTGAACTGATTAATTTCGAGTTCTGAGGTACCACTGTAATTGCAAAATATAATTGAAAATGCAATTTAAAAAGAGGAATAACTGAATTCACAAATTGAATTAAGAATTCAGATTTCAATCTGCCAATTGAAAGGGCTAATTGCTTTCCATTTGCATTTCCATTTTCCAACTGCTTTTCCATTAGCTATTATCACATTTTACGTGAAAAATGTGAGCTAAGCACTATTTGGCGATTGTGTAATGGCATAACCAAACAGGTAAAACAGGAAATAATAACACAAATATTTTTACTTTTTTTCTAAACTCAGACTTCTGAGATTAAAATCTGAGAAAAAAGTCAGAATTCAAATAATATTTTCACGGTGTTCCTAATCCTCTTCCATAATATTTTATCTATATGTTCTTTTAAATAATTCCTTGCACAATTTGTTATGGATTAATTACATGTTTTATTACATTTTTGGCAGGTTGGAACAAAATCTTGGTCTTGATTTTCAATTTGTAGACCTGAGCAATTCACCTCTGCTAATAACAAGCATATAGATCAAGCATGGAAATAAACTGAATTAAGCGAGCTGGTGATTTGCTGACAGAAACAAAGCAAAAGAAAGTTAGATGGTGCAGAAATATTACCCCTAACCTTTCCAGTGTGGTCATGCTTCATTTCCCAGCCACGGGGCAGCTCCAGTTGCTTGTTGGCGAACATATTGAGGAAGGCCACCAGGTCACGGTTGTGCTGGTAGCGTTCAAAGTGGTGTGTATCACGCCTCACCTTGCTTATCATGTGTTTCAGGCAGGTATTACTTGTAAACATGTGATAGGCACTCTGTGGAACAAAAGAAAGAAAGACTGCCCAAACGCTGGGGGACTGAGGTGTGACATAATCAGGACTTAAACAGCTGATAAAACTATGATTATGAATTTCTGTGCTTGTTCCCATGCTAACACTTGGCATTTTGTATTTGACTGAACTTTCTGAGGAAATTTCAATAGTCAAGCTGCATGGCTTGACCATTACCTAACTAGAAGAATAAATGATTTTTCACTGTTGCAAATAATACGATGAACTCACAGGGTTGGAATGCAACACGGCGAAAAAGTCAGGGCTGGTTAGAAATTTGGCGCTAGGAGATTGAAGGAGCTGTGCGAGATGCGTCCGAGAGCTTGAGTGGGGTGTACTGCCATCCCGTCGGTACTCTGCGAAAAAATATAACAGCTCAACATTCTGTCCAGGAGTCGACCAGGGACACTATAGATGCCATTAATGTATTGGCACCGTATAGCAGTACTGCAGCTACATCAGCATACCAGGGATGGAGTGGTACATCAGGTCGCTGTCGTCAGAAGGAGTTTCAGATAGCGGCTCATCTGGCTGCTCACTAGTCATGGTTCTGTGAATACTCTGGTACCTGGGGAGAAGATAAATAAAAAGGAGTTTACTTCGCTATTTTCCTGGCAAAGAAACAAGATAATAAAATGTTTGCATTGTAGTTCCTCTTAACACTTAGCAGGGTACTTGGTCCGAAGGCTGAATTGTTGTCTGACCTGCGGTTTAATTGCTCCATTTGCTGGATAGAGTTAGACCTTTGCAACACCTGGGGGGCGGGGGGGGCAGTGGGTCGTTGCCACGTGGTGGTGCGGTTCACATGATCAACGTAGAATATGCGTCCATGACTGTCAATCCGGGCCTCCCAATCTTGATATGCAGGAAAGGTGCCTGTATATTTATTCAGAAACCCCCACTCTCTCTCTTCCTCTCTCCCTCCTTCCCTCCCGCACTCTCCGTCTTACACACCCACACACATGTTTATATTCATATCTTCATGGGGACCGTCCATTCATATCTATGGGAAAAACCTTAATCCCAGCATTGACAACCTTAACCACTACTAAACCCTAACCTAACCATAAGTAACCAAACAAAATACAATACAGAAGTTTTTGTAACAAATTTATATAAAAGTCAGTTTCTTTTAAAGGGGAACCAAAAAATGTTTTTTGTCACATTGTGGAGACATTCACATACATTATATGAACAAAAATATTGGGAGACAACTCTTAATCCCTGAATTCAGCTGTTTCATTCAGACTTATTGCCACAGGTGTATAAAATCAAGCACCTAGCTATGCAGTCAGGTTTACAAACATTTGTGAAAGAATGGGTCTTTCTGAAGAGCTCAGTGAATAGAAGTGTGGTACCGACATGGGATGTCATCTATGCAATAAGTCAGTTTGTAATATTTCTTCCCTGCTAGATACTCCACAGTCAACTACAATGTGGAAGCATTTAGGCACAACAGAAGCTCAGCAACAAAGTGGCAGACTATGTAAAGCGACTGAGCAGGGTTGCCGTGTGTTGAGGAGCATAGTGTGTAAGTTGCCAAAGCTCTGTTGGCTCAATAACTACAGAGTTCTAAGCTTCCCCTCGCATTAACCCCAGCACTAAAACTGTGTGTTAGCTGCAATAACTCCATATGATACCTATAGATTTACAGTGGGATGTCATAAAAGTTCCTGTAGGTGTAATAGCCAGGTGTCCCAATACTTTTGTCCATATTGTATGTTTTTATAAAACTGAGGTTTTTATTGTGGGGAGCTCAAAAAATGTCCCCACAAGCAAAAAAGTAACAGATTGTACCACATTGTGGGGACAACTAGTCCTCACAATGTGACAAATACAAACTCACACATGTAAACACATACAGTACACTGGCACATACACCACTTACTTGGGGGCAGGGGCTCATCCACTCTCTGGTAGCGACTGACATCATGTCGTACTGAGGGGAGGGACCGCACTGGTGGTCCATTGAACCGGGAGCCTACGTTCACATAGGGAGGAAAGTACATCAAACTTGCAGAAAAACTGGTTACAAAAACAACTGTGCTTTGTGGTCCATTCTGCACAAAAGATAATCTTTGAAATCAATGTTAAAAATTTAAAAAAGAAACCGTAATCACTAAAATCTATCAGCGGGTATGTATACTTTTAGATTAGGATGAAAATGAAGCATGGGAGCAAAATACAATATGTACTGTAACATATAATCATGAATTTTATGACAGATATTGTGACTGGGATTTGATTTGTGAGATTGGCATGAATTTGCAAAACTATTCTCCCAACACTTTTAAACCCTGGGTCAGACGTGCTCTGTAACGCACATCCTAAAATGCAGCCTTTGAATTTGCTAATCGTCTAGTTTCAACCTGCGATTTTGATTTGAAATTGATAAATCATTAACTCATCACCCCTACCAAAAACCCAACACAGGATGAGGGAGATCTCCATCCTATTTCAGTATGGAGTGATGTCCACTATCAACACCAATTTGCAGGGATCATACACAACCATCGTGTGTGAACTGTCCCAAACGTCACATTTTATTTGTCTGTTAATGATACATTCTGTACATTATAGGGCTGCACGACTTATCGATTTCAAATCGAAACCGCGATTTGAAACAACGCGATTAGCAAGTCGCAAAAATTGCGATTTAGGATATACATTATACAGGACGTCGGTCCCAGGGTTAAAAACTGCTGTGAGAATAGTTTTACAAATTCATGCCGTGTTCCCTGTGTGATAGTCATTCTCACCAATCACAAGCGCCGTGCTTCTCGCATGCCAGTCATGCTCACCAATCAGAAGTGGCCCAAGAAGGCCCACAAACAGCAAACACGTGAAACATTTTTCTTAACACTAGGGTGACCACCTATTCCATGTAAGGAGAGACACTAGGAGCTAATTCAGGTTTTACAACCGACTTTAATGAAAGGCTCCCCGTACTCTGCTAAATTGTTTGGTTTGTCTTGTACTTTTACTAGTTTGTTTCCTTGATTGAAAGACTCATCCAGCTGTTTCACTTTAACATTAGTGACACATGCATGATTATAAGCGACTGACCAATCAACACACAACAAGAACTCGGTGCTTAAATTAATTCCAGGTCTTTTTAATTGAAATGGTTAGAAGGGTAGTTTGCAAATCCTGTCATAGCTCATAGTGTCCCTCATGACATGGATTGGGTGGTCACCCTAAGTGATCCCCCGCCTATCGCGGAAGTTACATTTCAGACCCAACAGCGATAATGAAAACAACTGGAAACAGCTAATATACATAGGTAATCCACACGGGGTTAAGGAGGGGGCGTGGCACACGGGAGGAGCGGACGAGCGGGGCAGAACATCCTGCACTTTTAATCACATTTTTTAGATTTTCTAAGCAATTTTTATTACATTTTTATAAGTTTTCTTTTTCATTTCTATTTTTCTTTTTTGTCTTGGTTTAACTTTTTAAAATCTTGTTTTTATATAGCACCTTAAATAACCCCTGTGTATGGTAAAAACTTGCCTTGCCTTACCATATGGAGACCGAGAAATGATCTCCTCAAGACCACATGAACAACCTAAAAACTTTATGCTGAAAACTAAGACATTCCCGAGGTAACTCCATGAAAAGCTCTGTAAAAGTAGAAATGTGTTTATTTCATAAGATAATGTGAGCCAACTGGCTAGTATAGTTGCCTTATAACTTAAAAAAAAATCACTCCAGTCAGAGAAAAAAGTTACTAACACACTACATCAAAACATTTACAATGCAATTATGTATGGAATGAAATAAACTTGTAATTATGTCATTCAATAATACAAATAATAAAACATATCATTCACATTGGCCTGAAGAACTAAGTTAGCATCTAATTCCCCTGCACTTCCTGTTGTGGCTGAGCATGCACCTGAAGTCAGTGGCTCAAAGTGCACATTTTGCAGCGAGACCCTTCTCAAACTGTTTGTTTGCCTAGTCGCAGTGATCATGCAATGGGATTTGTAGTTTTAGTACCATGCAGAAATCGGTGCAGACCAAAACACAACCAATTGATTAGTTTTACAGCGTTTTACTATTTTATTTTCTGTGGACAACGCTTTTAGGTAATAAACGGAGGTAAGAATTTTAAAACTTTGGTAAATTAAATTTAAGACCTACAGTGGGATGAAAATCTGGGCATCTTTAAGACATTTTAAGGCCTTAAATGTAACTTTCTGAATTTTAGACTTTTTAAGACCCCGCGGGAAATCTGATTTTGTTTGCCGTTTGTGTTCAAGACCTGCCCTTACCTGTATCTTCATCCAACTGAGTGACGAGACACACTGAATCCACAGATGTTCTTGCCCCCAAAGACATGTTTTGTTCCTCCTGGGACATGCCACCAGCTGCCTGTAAACTTAGTCTCCTTTGCCAAATCTCCTCTCCTTCATTATCAGCTTCATTTTCTGGGCCCTCTTGATTCTCGTCATTTATTGGGCCAGACCCAGGCTCCCCACCTCCTTTATCAGCTACATCACTCCTTGTGGCAGCAGTGTCAATGATATTATTCTCCGTTGGATCAGCATCAGAGGAAGCCATAAAGCATTCTTCACTTATCTATACAAAACAAAAAAGTATCATGATACATCAAAAGCTTCGGGATATCTCAACAAGCATTTTACACACACAATAATTTGCCTTTACTGTCCTATTAACCAATTAATTGATAAGCTAATCTTATTAATTAGGGGTCCAAAGTACATTGCAGCAGGTGAATCAGGACACTGCCCTTATGGATGACTAATCAAAAAAGCTTCACCTGCTTGTACAGTATAGCCTCCAGCCACACCCAAGCTACACTACTGACGTTCCATACAAATTTCAATCAGGCAGTTATATCTCATGCACACTTCAGCCAATACTCACCAAATATGACCATGTAGTACGGGACTCCAGACAACATTACATGTTTGGTGATGACTGGTCAAACGGCAGCCATATGGCCACTCTTCATATGTCTAAGGCCCACCTTGGTTAATTCAGCTGAAATGTCTTCATCGTTTATAAAACCTTCAAAAGGTTCTGAGTGTTCCCTTCAAATGAGTCCATACTTTTAATTGATTTTCATTTTACTGCCATTTGACTCATTGAAAATGATCAAACTTCATTCAGAAGCCAGGCAGTGCACAAAGCAGTACAGTGGTACCTCAGAACTCCAGGTCGAATCGTAAAAAGTTTGGGTTCTGGTGGAATTTTCCCCATAAGAAATAATGGAAAACCAATTAATTGGTTCCCAGCCCAAAAAATTACACCTAAATGTGTTATTTTTTTAGCATTTAAACACAAAATGAACCAAATAAAACAAGAGCAGCATATACCATACTAAATACATCTGAGCACATTTATCAAAACAGTAAATTGTAAAGTAAGAAAATAAATGTATCCAAACAATGTGTCCTGTCTCCATCCTCCACTCCTTCCGTGTGCCACGCCCCCTTGTTAACTCCGTGTGGAATCCCCGTGTGATCGGCTGTTTCTGGTTTTTGTCATGAGTCCTCTGTATTTCGTCCGCGTTTCAGTTTGTTTCCACCAGCCCAGGTCATTGTATTGGTAGTCTGCGTTTTGCATGCCTTACCTGTAATTAAACCCTGTATTCTCCGATACCCTGATGTACAATTAAATGTATTAATGGTTTATTATTGATATTAAAATAATAAATAAGAAATATTTATTTTTAAATGTGTTATATAATAATAATAATAATAACTGTTACAGTCTATCATTGTCTAAATATATTTTTATATTTGGTTCAACTTTTAATAAATTTGAGTTTTAATGAGTTTGAGAACTGAGGTACCACTGTATTTTGAAATTTTTAATAAAATTGGCCAGCAGGTGGTGTCAGTGCTCCATTTTATAAATGCCACTCAAGACTTTCAGGCCTTCTTCTGTCTAAATGAACAGTCTATAAAAGGCCAAAGCATGATTGTACTGCTGTTATATGGAGCAGTCCCCCAGTAGAGCAATGTTCTAAATATGCAAGACAGTCGAAGTTCACATAGCAAGTGCAAACAAACCTTAACTAGTAAGATCTAGACTTCATTAGGTAGGAAAGTGCCTATTTCTAACTAATATTCAGACTATAAAATACAAACCAGACATTCAGTGGAGCTCAAGCACACCACCAGAAGGTTCTACATTCTGTCCTACATCTGCTGACCTGTTAGGCCTAGACTCAAAAAACTCCATCTTGTTACAGGATGCTCCACCATATATCATGGTAGGCAGCATGTTTGGTTGCATCTTTTCTCAAAAGTTTGGTTTTTCTAGGCAGGTATCAGCAAAGATTATTTGTGCCATTTAATGATTTTCTTTCAGTCCATAAAGAACTAAACCTTTTTGGTTTAGTGTGTCCCATATGGTATGGGTTGAAACCATTTATATTGCTTCAGATCAGTGTTAAGCTCTGTGGTTGTTTTGCCTGATGTTTTTTTCCCCCACAATTTGACAACTACTCTGATCAATTTCCCTCTTTACACTATGCCCCAGGAGAATCCTGTCAGTTCCCTGAGCAACAAAATTTTTAAATCCATCACACTCATTACGGAAGACGAACTGAGAAGTGCATATGATGCTGCTTTTAAGTTAAAGGCAATCGATCTGGCTGTCAAAGAAGAAAATAGAGCTGCTCTTTTCGGAAAAGATGCTGGTTATTTTGTTACACAGCCGTGTTACTGCACCTTTACTGCCGTGTTACAGGCAAGCACTTTTAAAAACAAATTAAATTTAGCCATTTAAAGTTATTGCCTCGTCAAGTGCTGTAAGCTTTGTTTTTTGTTATACTGCACTACTATGGTACTATGTCTGCAGGACGTGCACTGGGAGCGCACCTTTGTATTTGTGCACTGCACCAATGCTGTTCGTCAGGTCAAAGATGTGACAGTTTGATTGATTGATTGATTGAAAGATTTAATGTGTTTCTGAAATGTTAATAACTGGGACGCTTTGCATCCCCAAACAGTCATCACTATCCCGATGATCTCCTCCGTGGTAGCAGGAACCCTTATATACAGTAATTAAACATTCAAACACCTGCGGCTTATAGTTGGGTGCAGCTTATATATGGAACAATTTGTATTTTTCCCCCAAATTGAGCTGGTGCGGCTTATATTCAGGTGCGCCTTATAGTCTGGAAATTAAGGTAAATCCCGCCCACACCCACAGATTAAAATTTTCAAAAAAATAATTGTCATTTTCTTATTTTTGCTATTATTTTATCCTGTGCCATTCAACATGAAAATATCAAAAATAAGTGTATTTAGACCTAAGCCATTCACTGCTCATTTTTTTCAATATGGTTTCTAAATTACAGCTGAATATTAGACTGCATAATGTAAAAACAGGCACACAGCACCCCGGAGCTTTTGGGGGTTAGGGTCTTGTTCAAAGGCCCAACAGTAACATGGATAGCCATAGGATTCTGGATACCAGCAGAGAACCCTGGCAAACAACCACAAAACTGACTTTTCCGCCTTCAAATGATTTTCTTCATAATGCAATTCTTCAAAAGTAAAAGTGACACGAGTTGCTTATTACGGCTGATAAAAAAGTACTGTACCGGTTATGAGTGGCACCATTTTCCCTGCCTTTTGTGAGGGTGGAAATAAAGATTATTGTAGGATGCTCTGTATGAAACACACCTGTAATGAGGATGCTGGGTGAGAAGTGTCATCAAATGAGGAGGAGCCAACTGAAGATTCGGCGGGTCTACAGCTCTCAACTCTCTCTTCACTAAAGAGCTCCTGGCTTGAGAGTGGGGCCTCTTTTGGCTCATCTGCCCCTCCAGTTTCCAGTAGAGTAACTCTGAGGCCAGTAGCCCCTGGCTCAGCAGCTGAACCCTCTGTGTGTTCACCAGCTATTTCTGTATTCACTTCTTGTTGTTCCTCTTGTCCCTGCTGATCTGACTCCACGTCAGTTAAAACATCAGATAATTCCTTCGGCTCCCCCTTATCCATCAGCAATCCAGCCTCTTCCTGGAGGACTTCACATGGGTCTTCTTCCTCATCGGAGTCTATATGCAGCATAGCACTCAATCGTGTATCTGTGGGAAAGCTGGAACGCAGCTTAGGTGAAGCTGCTCCAAGAGGACGTTCCCCTGGTCCCTTAGGGACCTCAATAGCCTCAAGGTGTTCATTGGGGGATACCTGGTGCGATGTATGTGGAGGGAATCCGCCTTCTGCTCCTCTGTCGGTCCCACCCTCCTTATTTTCTTGGTCTTGTCCAGCAACATCACCATTTCTCAATGAGAAACATTGCAAAGAACCCTCAGACCCTGTAGGGGAATGGCCACTAATTGGTCCAGCAGCAGTGTGAGGAAGTTCTTCATCATCAGAAGGACTGTCAGGATCTCCATTCACTGCTGAGGTTCCCAAAAGGCAGTCAATAGTGTCAGGTGTGGCCTCTAGATAGATAAGATGATGAAATTTAGTTATTAGTTTTAACAAACTTAATCTTGCAAACAGAGACTAATCATATGTTACTCTTTACCTTCATGTCCTGTAGAGGTGATCTCCACTCTAAATTGCAGCTGACCACTCACATGCTCAGTAGGCAAACGGCGACAGAGTGTGAAAGTAAGTAGTTGATCCCTGTGACACCAACAAACAGACTTAAAGCATTCTTCACATGCAAACAAGGATACATGCAAATAAGTATTATAGCACTTCATCAAATACAAAAATATTTAACTGGATTTAAATGTTTAAATGATTTGCCATAATATACTTCAAATAATGCCATAAAAATCAATCAGTATATTTATGGGCTACAAAATACAAAAACTATTATTTGAGATAGGTTGCATCTAGCAAGAAAAAATTAGGATTCTTTGTCAGTTTTCATGGCTGTCTTTTCACATAATTTTATATTTTTTTGTTTAATTATTGTAATTAACTGGAATAATTACCTTTTCCATGTTCAAATGTTTCATATTGTATGTGGTGGAAATTACGAACAAGAAAAAGTAGTTTAAGAGGTTCTTAGTGAGTGACAATACAGGTATTATAATATACAGAATTATGGATTTGACCAGGGGTTACTGGCAGACACTCTTGTTGCTAGTTTTATGGAAAAAGGAAGGAGGGGAAACAGCCAAGCAGAGATCGGAAAGTTTTTATTAGCAGGTCTACATACTTCTCTTTGGTTTGCAAGGGTTACATTCCAGCCTCCTGATATTAGAGCTGGGTGATATTTCCGAACAAATTAAATCTCAATTTTTCACAATAAATCCGATTTTCGATTTTAATCGGTTTTCCCCTCCCCTACTAAAAATCAAAATACAAAGGACAAATATAAGTTAAAACATGTTTTAAACCATCTGAGTTAACAGAGTTAAAGTGCAATCTGACAAGCCAAAAAAGATGGTTGTAAGTGAGATGGCAGACCAAGCCATTGTACACTTTTAGAAACTTTTAGCATGTTAATGAATCCCGGCTTTTCCACAGTATGTATGGGCACCATGTCTTTTGCAATATACATCGCGACAGCGTTTGTTCTCTTCTTCCCTCATGCCCCACTCTTATCATATGGCACACGTTCGAAAACGTCTGAGGGACGGTGGATGTTGTGCTGGTGTTGCGGGTATTTTCATTTCCCTGGGAGCTGCACTTCTCCCACTCCACTGTGTGCCTCTGCTTTAGGTGCTGGAATAAATTTGTTTTGCTGCTGCCTTTGGTTGCAACAGTATTTAAACAGACTTTGCAACGAGGACTTGTTTGGTCTGTGTCCGACGGCGCAAAGCTGAACCATTGCCGTGTTGTTTGTGAATTCACTAGAGTGTTTGGGTGCGCCATGCCGATTTACCCGTGAAGAACGGTGCATCGCGTTAGTTCGCTTTTGGCGCTCATGTGTAAAATACGTAATAAAATTGATTTTCATAAAAACACATCGTCCTGAACTGTAAATTTCAATTAATCAATGACATCAATTTATCGCCCACCTCTACCTGATATTATTTGTAGATTATTAGCTACAGGTAGGTACCTGCCATATTTGATGGCAGTCCTGCAGGTACTAAGGCAGGTGACCATGGGATCAACCTTGAAAACCGTCAGTCAGATGAGAGATATACTGGGGTACTTCTTGGGTGGAGGACAAAGTTAATGGAGGAAAAAAGGTTATAGTAAATCTAATACACTGCAATTTTCATTCGAACAGTTAACCGCTAATTCCTACCTGGTTATATGCCTCTCTAGGAGTCTCTGTATTGGAATTGTCAGCTGACCTAAGAAGCGCTTGATAATCGGTCGGCTTTTGGCAAACTTATCCTTTACTTCAATTTCCAAAACGTCTGTAACAAGAGCTACAAAGGTATACTTCTATTGAAAGAAAAAGAGACTAGATTAGTCCATCGCATACATATCTGTATGAAGTGTGTTGCATATGTCTATTTGGTCTCCAGGCATACCTCTCCATGCCAGACGGGGTTAGTTGTATTGGCAATGATGGAAGCTCGTCTTTCCTGCCCATGATGTGCAAAGGTGGGGAAGCTACTCTTCTTTCCAGGTTTTATGGACATTTTCAGGTAAGGGTCAGGGTTGAAGAACATGCCCTTTTTCAGACCTAGAGCTTGGATGTCTACATGAAGATGGGATCAAAAGAACTTCAGATTGGATTACACATGCATATGAAGAATGGTGTAAATATGTATTAAGATTTATACCCTTGGCTTTACCTGATAAAGTAAAACTGACAAGCTTACGGCAATGTTCTGTTAATACATTTCCTTCTACTTGACCTTCAGCACCTCCCTGTGGCAATAAAAAAAAACATTAAATACATGTATCATGCATATTTACCTTGACCTTTATGGATGAAACTATCATTAATCTTTTAAACAAAAATGGAACGTTAAAGAAAATATTCTCCCACTCCTCCCACCCCCCGCCTCTGCAACTCTCATCTTCCCAATCTTTATTAAAACCTAACTTTCTGTGACTTAATATCAATTTCAGATCTGTGTTTGTTACTGTCCTTTTATCTGCCACCACTAAGTGGCACTGCTTCAATTTTGGTGCAGCTTCTAGAAATGAAAGCAGGCGCAGATCTTCATCCATATAGTGTTTTTCGTGATGTGGTAATACTCAAAATCTTTTTGAGTTAACTTCTGCAGTCACCCTTCCCTTTGCTGCCACTAAGCAGCATTGCTTCAATTTGGATACCATTTGTCTCAAAATCTGACAACTTTCAGGTATTCACCCATACACTTTGTTTGCAAAATTAAATACTTTTTGAATTATCACACTAACAAATAAGTCTACAATGGCGATGAATTGGTCCCAAAACCATATGCATTCCCCACAGGCTGCCGTTTGATTCTCCATAGCATTTTATCTCCTTCACTAAATTAATGCAAACAAATACAGAGAAAATACAATTTGCAACATACCACAACACCAGGGTTCTTGATGGTAATGCAGGGAGTAGTGGCTCTTAAGGCCCCACTCACTCCATGATAGTACTTAAAGCAAATCTTGGTCTCAGCTGTATACAGTAGGGGAGACATACAGGCAGAGACTCAAGGGATGGAAATAAATGCAGATTCATCTCATCTCACTTATGTCCTTACAGTGTTTTATTCAAACAACTGATCTCCTCTCAGGGCACCTAAATCCCACTACCCCATTTGGTTTTCTAGACACCATTTCCCACGTATGGCATAATTTTACTCACGCTCCATGAAGTAAGGCCCAGGCTCCAACCTCCATACAATCTGCCCACGTTGAGTGCCATTAACACCTCGATTCTTAGAATCCCACATATTACCAGGGCAAGTCTCATCTGGAGGGTTAAATAGCAGTAACCATCAGTTAGACAATGACTTTCAAAGTCCACCATGTGCATTTATAGATACACCTTTAAAAGAAGATACAGTAAAAGCTAGAAATGTATGAGGTTAAGTCCACGATACCTTTTTTACTGCAGCATCAAGATAACAAAATCAAGAAACCCTCTAACATGTTACAGTAATCCTGCATTATACTTCTTCTAATCAAGCCCTGCAGCAACACAGGAAGTCTCCACCACTATAATTTAAAATGAATTGGACACAATGACTTCACACAAACTGTCACACCCAAAGGCCATTATCACACCAAAATATAAGGCTGCTAGAAGTGGGCATTCCCCATGGGGATCACATATTAACATGAATAATAACTTCACATTACCACATGTTTGTATTCTAATGAAACAGGGTCACAGATCACAAAAGTTGTAATGAACTTAGAATTGTATTGCACTTATTTGCTTTGAATTTCTTAAAATTGTACTGTGAATACCTAGACATAATAAAAGAAGCATGCAAGTGTCACTGGTGTTGAGTGTACTGGTCTCAGGATGACTGATTCCAACACTATTTATATCCGTCATCACATTGTATGAACATTGTCATACATTTACAAAGCAGATATTTTTGTCCAAAGCGGCGTACAAGTGAAGCGAATAGCACATTGCAAACATAAATGCTGTCAATGAGTCAACTAGGCATAAATGCAGCTAGCTTGAGCTTCCAATGAATGCCTAGGTACAAGTGTAAACAGGATTTGGCCAGGAATGACACAACTTCTAACAAATCAAGAAACTAATAAGACTATTCAACGTCCAAAAGCACAACATTAAAAACATTGAGGGAACTTACAGTGGTATCAGACTAATCGAATCATAATAATCACCGTGACAGCTTTATTTCATAAACATCATCCTAGAAACAATTAAATTTAAAAAGTTGCACTTCACCCCTTGCCTATCTTTTAGATTGAACCCCAAATCGGTAATCTTATTTGCATAGCAGTTCAACTTCCAATTCTGTTCACCTACAAGGAAAATCAAACTCTTAAGTGAAAGAAAAATGCAGTGAGTATCAGGAGTAGCTCACCTATGTGGTAGAGGCCAATCCAGTCGGTAGCATCCACCTCCTCCTTGATATCCCATGATATAATAAGATTCTGCGATCGGCCCAAGGTGAACTCGTACACAGAGGCAGTGAGGGAGGAACGGCTGTCAGAGGTGACCAGGTCAGTGTCGCTGTTGGCCCGCTGTAAGCCCAGTGTCTCAGATGGCCCTGGGCTCTGACCTGCCAGGCTCTGCAAGTTCTCTGGACTCAACGTATAGCGCATCTGAGGGCTGCGCCGTCGCACCACCAGCAAATGCTCCCGGGCTGTGGCTGCCATAGTGATTGGAGGAGGGGGTTGGGGACGGGGACGGGAAGGGAGTACAGCCGTGGCAAGAGATGGACGAATGGTGGATATACAGGTGTGAAACCAGACAAAGAAGAAAACAGGGCAGGTACAGTTCTGTTGCGACCACTGTGCCTTTATAGACAAGACTGCAGTCACTCTACAGCAGTCCTTGAAATGTCTTGATCAAATTTGTTTCTGACTGTTTATTTGCATCTTAATGTTAACCAACATGTGTCAGACTCAGAAATTCAGATCGTTTTCCTTCATTGGAAAAACTTAAGACCGAAGGACCTATTTAGGTCTACAGAGCAGGAATCAAGTGATTCCATTCTATGTTTTTTCTTTTTTAAAATGGGGCTTGGGTGGCCCTTTTATGTTTGGAAGTATTATTGAGGAAGTTTGGCTAACTGAAACTTCCAGCTCATACTCCCATCTTAGAAGGGAGGGCAAAGCTTAATACACAAGAGGGATAACAGAAGAAGAAGACGGAAGGGTGAGGAGAAAGATGGAGTCAACAAGAGTAGAGAGTGACAAGCAAGTAGAGGTTTGGAAAATAACTAAAATGTAAAGGTGATGAGAAAAGGGATGAAAGAAAAACAAAAAGGAAATAAAGATTTTACTGTTTTTGGGTAAAAATGCAAACACAGACATGTCAGTTGAGAGGTCATGCTTCATACAAGTTACTAAACACTGTTCCATATTTCCCCAGGCTCCTGTGTGCTGAAAAAAAAGGAGGAAAGGGGGTCAGAATCTTATGATGTCCCTTTTCCAAGGTCTGACTGATCCATTTGCTATACATGTGTGAAATCAAGACCACAGTATAACACACAAAGAGCTGTCCGATATACAAACAAGTAAATCTGTACAGCTCTTGCCTTGCAGGATCCTGTGTAACATTTTTAGGGGATCTGTAGTCTTTATGCATTAGCATAGTCCGCTGCTGGCCATATGGCATTCTGTGTGCATCAATGCCGTTCACGCAACAAGTAAATCAGTGTAAATTAGAGGAGAAGTTGTATTTGAGAGGTTTTGCCATATGAAGAGCTTCTTCCAGTTATATTTTAAATATGTGTTTTTATTTGCAAATAACATTAAGAGGTCTGAATGGTAACAACTATGCCCTGTAAAATAAACAACCAATAAAACAGTTCAACAGAAGGACATTTTCTGAACGTTATCAAATTAGCTGACAGAAGATTTGGAGTAAAAGCACAGTACAACAACAAAGTACAAAAAAAGACTAGTTCAAATGATTTTACCATAAGTGGCCAAGTTCGATTTATTTTCATGTTACATGAGTGAGCATCTTAAGATACAACTTGACATATTCAATTGTACTTTGAATATTAAAAGATACATAAATTCAAAGGTGCAAAATAATTATGCACTTAATAGATCTAGTCTTATTAATAATTCTATCAAGGTCAATTACATCCATTTATCTTCAAAACAAATAAAAACAGAACAGGACTGCAGAAAACCTGAAGCCTATACTGAGAAACGGGGGGCACAAGGCTGGAGACGGCAAAGATACAATACCAGTCTAATGCAGACACATACTACAACCTAGAGACACTAATTTACTAAGAAGCATGTTTCGGACGGTGGGAGGAAATCCATTGAAACATAAGGTCTCACACCATGCATGCATAGCAGGTGGTGCCAATGAGACAGCAGCCCTGGGAAATCCTCCTGGGAATCCCGAGGAAGTGATGTCACTGCATTCTGAGCAAGGATGATTGAATTGTCTTATGAAAACCCATTATTTAAACTAACCCATGTAATTTGACAATTCTCAATCTTGAAACTTTTGTTTGTGAGTATAAAGAAGCCCGAGTACTTGTACTATCGTGTTCCTACCCAGGTTTTTTTTTGTGAAGAAGTCTATTTCCTGACCACCGTTTTACTTGTTAGTGAATTGTGTTTTTGCTGAAAGCCCCTGCCTTTATCCATATTTGATCTCACTATATTTTTGAGTCCTGACATAAACAAACACACACACACACAGACAGCCTAGGTCAGGATTAACACCCACCACCCATAATATAGATGCATTTTACAAGAAAGAACGGAGCAGACCGTTTCCTGAGGATGCTCAGGTCCCTATAATGTCAGCAACAGACTTTTATCCATGTCACGCGACTGAGTGGTATACAGTGTAATTTTTTCTCACCATTTTAGTCAGGGGTGGCAGCATGGGCGCTTTCCATTATATCAATGCCATCATAAAAAAACCTGAATCCGTGATAGAGCCATCTCTAGACATGCCAAAGATGCTGGCAGATGAAAAGATGAGGCCAACACCCATCATCATAAATGATACTCATCCTTTCAGTGATGTGCTTTCTTGGAACACCACTGGCCAGCAACTGAGACCACCAGTACACGAAGAAGCCTTCCTGGGGCTCCTTCCTGCCAGCTGCCACTGGTCTCCATAGTGCCTTCCTGTTCCCTGACCTCAAACTGGTTCTGTACTTGTCTCAGGTTAATAATGTTTATGACATTAAATGCATAATTCCACATATCTTTTGATTGTATTGCACCATTTTTATTTTACACATTATATATTTAGCTATTTTTGTGTGATTGTAACAAAACCTGCTGTAGAAATGTTTTAGCCCACTTAGGGATATAACATTTAAAGTACCTATCTATGGATGTTATAGATGGTGCTATATATACATATACATATACACATATTATATATCACACACACGCATACATATATATATACATATACATATATTAGGGATGCACCTAATCCAGATTTTTGGGGTTCGGCCGAATCCGAAACCGAATCCTACTCGTATCCTTATTTCATCAACACAGTAAAACACATTATTGAAGTACGGAAGCACATTACTGCCACAACATACAATACTCACTATCACGTTATAATGTGAAAACATCATGTTAAAACGTGAAACTGTATCCCGATTAGTTACACTCATTACACCAGCAGTTCTTAATACAAATATTTGAAGACAAGTGTCAACACTATTTAGACTATTTTAGCCATAGATTAGAACGAGACCCA
>JAABNY020000001.1:31786795-31801148 GCA_015164015.2 Brevimyrus niger
AGAGAGAGAGAGAGAGAGAGAGAGAGAGAAAGAGAGAGAGAGAGAGAGACACACACACACCAACCAACCAACCAAACCAAATATGGGGAAAACATGCGCACACACACAGAGCTAGGACCAGGAATAAAACAACTGTGGAGGTGTGAAGTTGCACTGCAACCACCAAGCAACCCAAAACCTACTAACATCGACATATAATATATTTCACCATATCATTATAAAAGCAATTGTCGATGTAGCAGATGGATAATTTAATAATTGTCCACCTAAACTAGGAGCTATAATGGTGAGAACCAGAATGTATTATAGGAGTAATATTGTTTTAGGCAAAACAGAAGGAAATAGGAGTGACACAAACCATTATTCTAAGTCCATTTTGGCAAACAGAAACTGTCATCACATAAATGCGAATCCAATCACTGAATGAACCATCGCAGAACAGGCACCAGACACTAAGCCCAGGAATACAACTCTAACTCCCCCATATCTATTCTTACTGTTATAATGTGTAGGAACTAGGAAGTCAGCTTATACAGATTAATATTTCAAAACCATCTCTAAGACAACCCATGAAATATCCAATCTGGAGCAAAATGTATATTACAGCAAAATTTCTTTAGTCTATTTTAACTAAAAAACCTTATTGTTTCATGGATACTGACCACAGGAATCTTTAGCACTAGGGGCTGTCAAAGTCTCCCTCGATAAACATAGCAGATTTCTTCATTGTTGTGTTGACTACATCATCCAAATATTCATGGAAATGTGGAGGTCACAGCAGAAAGGTGGTCAGTAAAGTAAGTATAGACCATGATAAGAGACCTGACAACTGGAAGGAGCACTTTGTAGTATTTTTCTTTTATTTGACAAGAAGCCAATAGAGTGAAGCTAAAAGTGTAGTGATATGGGTCAACTGCGTTTCTCTTGGCTGAACCCTGGCAGCACTATTTTGAAAATGCTATATATATATTTTTTTATTAATATTATTTAAAGTACAAGGGAGTAACCGGGAAGCCACAGAAAAGTACAAAAGTGCAATGAAACAAATGCATAAATATGCTTTTTAGTATCTGGAAACTGTTTGTAGCAGAGCTGTTATAATTACACTATTAAATTTGATTACTAAAAGGCATCAATTAAAAATTTTCCTGCTCGATTACTCTACAATATGGTAGAAGGAAGATGACACAAAGTGAATAGGGGTCCAAATAAAGAGCAAAAGCATGATTTCTGTGGAAGCACTTTACATTAAAAGTTAAAGAAAATGTAGTCATCTGTCAGTATTGCAAAGCGGAACTTAAGTATCACCACAGAATGACTGCAATGCAAATACATCCAAGAAGAAGACATTCAAGTCTAAGGGACTCACCGGCTTAGCTTCAACATAGCTGGTTCTAATACCGAGAGGCTATTAAAGAGCTTAATAATCTGATTCAGATTAGGGTTGCAATTTAGCTCTATAAAGTGGATTGGGGACCCTGGCTCTAAACAATAAAAATACTATTACACTTGAAACTAGTACAGTGGTACCTCGGTTCTCGAACTCACTACAACTCGAATTTCTAGAAAGTCGAACAAACCAGTTTGACCTACAACTTGATCTTAATATCAGAAGTCGAACCGTGAACGCTGACCTAATATAAATTGTACGCGCCAGGAAATAGAGTCATACAACAATGCAATTCTTACTTGAATGCCTTCTTCAAAGACTGGACAATTAACCAAATAAAGCAGCGCAACATTACAGTAACTAACAATAAATAAACCACTAACTTACGTGTACTATTAGAGCATTTATGGTATTTATTTAAATTTTATTTTACCAGGTAAATTAACTGAAAACCAGTTCTCACGGCTTTACATGATATTCGGGAGAAATAGCAGATTACACATCGGAACTGCCTGGGATACAAACGTCAAGCGTGTAACTAAACTCTTCAGCCAATAAGGGGAAAGGTGTGTCATCACGGAGACGGTTCCAGTTTGTGCAGCTGGGTGAGAGGTTGCAATGCATCTAACCGTAATGCATTGCGTGAGGATCAGAATGCGTTGCTTTAAGCCAGCGCTGTAAGCAAGTCAAACGCAGGATTCAATTACTGATTCTGATTGGCCAGAGGCTTCACACCTGGCTCACAGGTGAAGGAAGGCTGGAAAATCAGCATGGCTCAGATCTTGATGACCATGATTAAAATAGCCCTGCATTAGACTATAAATTCAGATGTAGCCCCTTGTATTACTGGACATACTTGCTTATTTTTCTTGTCTCGTTGATAAACATAGCAGATTTCTTCAAAATTAAAAAAAAAAATGTCAAGTACCACCTAAAAGTGAAATGAAAATATTAATATAGAGCACTGGGGTGGTATGATGACTTCACACCTCCACAGCTGGAGATTTAAATCCCACCTCTGATCTGTGTAGTTTCATGTGAGTTTACTCTGAGTAATAGTCTATAATTTGGTGTGTGTGTCCTGCAACAGACTGGCATCCCATCCAAGGTGTACACCAACCTGGAGGCACCAAGCCCCCTCCATAATCCTTACTAGGATGAGTGACTGGAAGATATATGTGTGTGTAGAATTGCTCCAATATAATACCAAATTTCAGCAATACAGTAGTACTACTTACAGGTCACCTGTGCAAGAAGAAGCTGCAAAGACCTAAAAACCAACACAGCATGTCAAATTGTTGCAGACATGACTCAGTGTATAGATCAAGGTTTGCAAGGTAATACTGTGAGAGTAGCATTGTTACAGGAGGATAGATCTGTCAATAATCTGGTAAATGTTTGTCAAATCCAAGATGACGACTGTATCATGAGATACTGTATCCATCTATCCATCTTCCAACTGCTTATCCTGTTCCACATTCATGAGAGGGGTCCAGGGGACTATCCCAGGCAGCAGAGGGGTCCAGGGGACTATCCCAGGCAGCAGAGGGGTCCAGGGGACCATCCCAGGCAGCAGAGGGCACAAGACACAAGGATGGGCTACATCCTGGGGCGGCAGAACATTGTAGGGCACACTCATACACCCCTAGGACTGCTGGAGAGTAACAGAGTATCTACAGGAAACCTACATAACACAGGGGGATTTAGAAGTTCACAGAAAATGCTGGTGGCGGAATTCAAACAGTACTACCCACTGAGTCACCATGGCATCCCACAATTAAATGGTGGCCATATGTTCTGCAAAACCCTAGCCTGCCTGTGGTACAGACAGGAAGTATTTAGCAATATGGATTGTAAACTTCATTTACGTACTACAGAGAAGGTGTGTTGTATTTTTTAAAGGGTATGAAACTGTTTGGTGCAGTGCTTTTCAAATTAGGTCTTGACATCACACTATGTATGCTGATTTTCGTTCCAGCTGAGCTCTTATTTAATCAACCTGGATTTAATTGCTGATTGAATATAATTCAGGCTTCAAATCATGGTAAATCAAGCATGTTTCTATCATCTTACACAATTTAAAATATATTTGCGTTAAGAAATACCTGCAAATACAATATAATATTCAACCAAAGAAAATGCCTAAAATATTTCTAAAAGCAGGACACCAGACTGTCACAGTCATACTGACATATATTATTGTAAACTAGGGCCGCGCGTACCATGTATCCACCACTTTATTAGTCCCAATGATTTTAATATTGTTCTAATATGACAACGCTATTGATTTTAATTTTTAATTGGTGAATAAAAACATACAGAACGTCGCAAACCAGGCTTTTTCATATTGCTTACCAGCCTAGATCAGTCTCCTTTCAACACCATAACGGCTTAATTGCCCACATGAAATGCATAAACTGAAACTGGGCTTTATGACACGTTTTTCATCTAGTCTACGGGCCATAACTGTTAGATAAAAATATATTAAAAATAAGACATCAAGCTAAATTGACCCATGAAAAACGTACAATACTAATGCATAAGAATACGATCGAGTGCCATATAACAACAGATCCGGTACAATGATGTCGATACGGAACGCCACACTACAAACTGACAGCGGGAATTTCTTCTGTATTTTTGCTATATTGCTATTTTTTCGTGGACTTAACTTAGGTAACATAACCAACTACAATGTGATATTCAGCAGTTACAAAAAAAAGAAATCACAGTACAGCAGCTGCGCAGTTGCCTAATTAAGTATCACAATCGTTAACATCATAGGTACAAGTTGCGTAATTTAACTTCATCAAAACACATACACATAACTATACCGCTCTATGAAAAATACAGATTAGTCATATACATACATATACATTACGCAGCTTAATAGCACACTTCACCACTTAACCTTATCGGGACATAAATATGTGGAGAAACGAAATACGGTTTTACCCGTTTATTTTGGGAAAGCTGTATGATTCGTAATTTTATAAAGAAGGAAAAAACGAATGAATTCCCTTGTATTTCCTTTAACGGGTTCAAAGCGATGGTAGAGCGTTTCTGAGGCCCAGCTTTGTTGTAAGTCTATCGCATATCATCCATGATACACAGATTACATATATATATATATATATATATATAGTTCATATTTTCTAACGAGTTATGTCTATGACAGTAGCCTACCTCAAAATGCTCAAACGGTCTTATTTATTTGAAAGACTAGACATCAGCCTCAATGCTCCTGCACCATTAGGAGCTCCGTCTTGTTGCCAACTTACCTCCGCTAGCCAGCTTCGAGCTATGCTTTCCACCGTCCATATCAGAGCGAACGCCACGGAAGAAATCTGCAGAATTTTATTACCCGTTTATTCCGTTGTATATCCTATACAATATTTGACATGTTCAGTCAAGAGGCATTAACTGTATGAGCAGTGGTGACTAAAAAGAAAGTCATCCTGCAGAGAAATTTTGAGGGAGGGAGAAATCGTAGGAAAGGGCTGGAGGACGACGGGGCGGGGTGTATGGTTTCTAATAGACGACTCCTTTACATAATAGATAACGAAACTATACACTATTTTATGCGACACATATTATTTATTATACAAGCGGTTAAACGTGTTAAGCATAAGCCTATATTAAATTATATTAAATATCGGACATATGCTCTCGATTCCTGTTTCCTCAAGAAACTCCCAGACTGCATTGCCGTTTACACACATTAGAGGTCCTTATGGTGATTACATTTTTTAATTATTATTTTGTGAACTTGAACAAAATTATAGTGAATCTTGCATGATATGATCGGGCAGCAGGTAACGTAATGCAACGTGAGGGAAACAATATGAGGAACCGTATACCTATGAGCTAAGTATTCATTAAACCTGATATGTTTCAGTAACATAACTAGTCATTTAATTGGGTAAAAATCATTTTAATGAGCACATCAATAATAATAATGATGATGAACCATCATAAACACGTACTGCATCTCCTTTATAGTTCAGTTACTTTTTGGCTAGGCATTAGAAAGGTTTGTATGAGAGGTTCCCAAAGTGGTCAAATTTCCACTCTCCAGACATCTTTGCAGTCCCAGGTGTCTGTGTCCGTTTCATTATATATTAGTTAAGGTATTTAGAAAGCTATAAACAGAACTGAAAACAATATTGTAATGTTAATGAAATATATTATAGCCTAGGATCAGTGAAATTATGACAGCATACTATAAAAAAAGAGGCAAAAGAATACAAGCAGGTTTCAAAGAGATGATGATGGACTAGTGGGCGAGGATTCCTGTGCCTGTGATCAGGTCACCAGCTCAAATTCCCTAGCTAGTGGTATGATTTTACCAATGGATTCTTGAGCAACACCCTTAACCCCAATTGCGCCAGGGACTAGCTGACCCTCCTGTCAAATCTTCACTTGTACAACACTTTGACAAAAGCCTATATTAAATAAACAAATGCATAAGAAAGACCTGAGACTACCCCAAAACAAGGCATAAGATATTGAATAGGATTTATGACATGACTTTTTAAGAACATCAAGAGGATATTTTACTCTAGTCAAACATAATAGCTGGATTTCAATCTCCCACATGAACAGTAGTACTGTATAAGAGGTCTCTACTACTATTTGATGGGAAGAGTCTGTTTTTTTATATTTATATGGTTAGTTCTATGTTAACATAATAGCAACAGGATCTAGCTACAATTGGAAAAGAACCAACTTAGTAAAGTAGTACTGGAGGTACCCATCAGTCATTTTGGCAGGTTGTACTGGTGCTAACCCTGTAAATAGTTCCTGTAGTCGCCACATACTGTAATGGCATTGTGCTGTATATACTTTCATGTATATTGTTACATGTTAATCATTGTAAATTTTGTGTGTGTATGTGTACTCAGCATGGATGTTTAGAGTAAGGGGGGTGATGAGCATGGTAAGCAGCGTATGGTGGCCCTAAAGGTCAAAACACAACAATATTACAAAAAGCACTACAACATTTTAAGAATCATAACGACATTTCAAAAATCACAATGACATTACAGAAAATACAACATTTCAAAAAACACAGCGGCATTTCAAAAAACACAACGATATTACAGAAAACTATACAACATTTCAGGAAACGGAAAGGGTAGGACCACATTTTTTGCTGGTGATTGGACAGTACCCCTGGAGTGACATGTGTTGTGTATGTGTGTGTTCACTACAACTCCCAGGACTCAAAGCGTCATAAGCGTCCTCCCTACAGGTGAAGTCTCTGGAAAGTGTGCGATTGTTGTATGATTAAAAAAGTTTGGTTATAACAGCACAACTTGGTCTCCGTCTATCTTGTTCTCTTAATAGTATGTAATCTGTGTGTTACTTTACGGGCACAACAACATGCTGAATTTATTTTGTACTTTCTCTGTATTCCTAAGGGCTTGTGAGGCAGTGAGAAATCCCAGGAACTGAGCATCATGCCTTCCCAGGGCAACCTGATGGATCCAGCGTATCTCGCATGCCTTGCTACCCGGAAGAGCAAGGTGACACCTTCCAGCCAAGTGCATTGGTAACTGGGAAAAGCGGAGTGAGGATGCTATGGTGGGAAAGAGTCCCTGGAGCCCTACCTCCACCAAGTATGCCTGGCAGCCTGGCATTCCATGGCGCAACAAGGAAACAGTGGTGCACTTGGCTTTGGCGCTGGAAAGGGCTCCGACAGCAATGAAGAACAGCAAGTGCAAGTGAGCCACACCGAGCCACAAAGGAGACGTCACACACCATCGGCTGCCCCCTGCCACCACTCTGAGAGGTCGGGCACCCCATGACTGTCCTGCCTTGGGGCTGAGCCCTTACCCCAAAAAGCGACCTGGAAACACCGGGCAGATGGTATAATAAGGGGGGGTGCCACTCGCAGTGCATGCCAGTCCACCCCTTTGGCCGCACCCCGAGTTGGTTGGCTTGTCGAGGCTACCAATCAATATGTTGACTGCCTTGGTAGACAAGATGCTTTGCCAAGCCCTGGTGGACACAGGGTACACCATCACCCTGATGTACCTGGGCATGCTACAGGTCTGTACCAGCTGGCTGGGAGATGAGGGACATGCAGCTGACGTCAGTGACTAGCATGGATATAGCTATGAGGGGGAGGAAGCAGTTGCGAGTCCAGTTGGCAAGACACACATTGTGCAGAAGGTCTGGCTTCCTGACATCTCCGACCCCTGCATCATCGGTCTGGACTTGCTAGTTCATCTGAGGGCTACTATCAATGTGCTGGGAGCAGCTCTCTACCTTATATGAGACAGTGACAGTCAGCAGTGGAAGATTATGGTCCATGCAGCATGGAAAGAGAGCAGCCCACAGCCCCCCTCAAAGCTCTGTTGCACTCATTTCAAGACATCCTTATCACTAGGGATGAAGAATGCAGCCCACTTCCCAGGTGCAGCACCACATTGACACGGGAAACACCCCATATAGACTGTCCCATGCAAAGCAACAAGTAGCAGAGCAGAGGATCTGAGACATAACAGCAGCGGGAGGCATAGAGCCATCCAACAGCTTGTATGAGGCTCCAGTGGTCCTCATTAATAAAAAAGGATGGGTCGTGATGTTTCTGCATGAACTACCTACAGCTGAACGTGGTGGCAAGAAAAGACTCCTATCCACTGCTACACATTGACGACATGTTGGATTACATCATCGGGTCGACATGGCTCAGCTCCCTTGATCTCTACCGGCAGGTTGAGCTGGCTCTGGAAGCTTCCCCTGAGACCGCATTCACCATCTAGCCATGGACTATGGCACTTACAGTCAATGCCGTTCAGTTTGTGCCACACCCCTGCCACTATTGAGAGGATGATAGAGTGTATCTTAACCAACATCCCCCAGATGCAGTGCACACTACTGACTTCACCAGAGCACTCCACTTAAAAACTGCACTCTCAGCGATCCGATGGGCCAGATTACAGTTGAACCCCCGGAAGTGCTCTCTCCTCCAGTGCCAGACGCACTTCCTGGGCTATGGTGTCAGCGGGGAGGGCGTGGCCACCGGCCCAAAAAATATGCCAGCGGTGAGGGCCTGGCTGATTCTGTGCAACGTGACGGAGCTACGCGGCTTCTTGAGGCTGGCGCCACATTACTGGTGCGTAGAGAAGTTCTTCACCAGCATCTCAAAATGAATGGCTCAGGCCCCCCCACCATGTTTGCAATGGTGCAACTGGTTTTCTTTGGAGCATACTTTGAGCCATTTTCTGAACAGAGAGCACCATCTAGTGAAGTCAGAAAATACAGCAAATCGTTCATGTACCATGGGTTTGGTCATGATTAGTTGGGAGTAGTGAGCCATAGCCACTAAGCGGCCAGCCATAGACACGTACACCACAAATATAACGTATTACAGTATGTGGAGGGGCACTGAAGGCAATATGGTCACTGACAGTCCATGAAAAGCTAATGTAAGTGATTTAAAAATGTTGCTGTGTTTTTATATTATAATTTCTCATATGTTTTTTTTATATTTTTATAAGATTTTGACCTGTGCAATGTGCGGATGTGGAAGGCTTGTTTTCTAAACTGCATTTTGTGGTGGTTCTTTAGGTAATTTAATTTACATCAAATGATTTTACTCCTGTAACATCTCCTGGCATTAACCACTATAACTATTATGCTTCTTTTCAATAAAAATTTACTTGAACAAATTATGATTTCTGTAAATAATACTGAAAGCAAGAAAAATACCTTCCAGTGAGATCACAGGGTTTTGTACATTGTACAAGTGAATACGGTGATCTGTAGTATCAAAAACAGTACTTATATCCAGAAGCAGTACTACATAAATATTATTGTATTAACAATCAAGCCATTAGTTACATGGACATCTGCTAATATAATGATATAGTGACTGATATATATCATAGACAGTACAATAGGTGGCATTGTAGCGTTATGCCTCCGGGGTTATAGGTATAATTCTTGTTCTAGGGTCTTTGTGTGTGTAGTTTGCATGTTCTCATTATGTCCGATCTCCAACATAAGGTGAGCACAACTGTGGGAAAAGCATGGTCTAAGAACAAAAACAGTGAGACACAAAAACACAGCTCCACAGGAAGAGAATATAACTGCAATACAACTTAGATTGTTACAGAACAAACCATTCTGAACAACAACAAATAGGCAGAAATAGAATACAAAATTCCGTTACAACAATCATAAGAAAGTAATTTGTTACATTGACAAGTGCTGTTTCAGTTACAGTGATATTAGATTGTGAGTAGCATCTTGAGTAGCTTATGACTTTCATCAACCGCACCTCACCAAGACAATAAAGAACTGTCAAACATGGCAACCTATTTAAAAACTAAAACCGACATTGCTTACTTTAATTCAAATAATACCCCAAATATGAATAGGGATACTTTCTGCAAATGTGAAGTAGTACACATTTACGTGTCTGTTTTTATATGTTTAAGTAGTTATAGGTACCTACCTCTATATATGAGGAAATGTATATTTTGCGCATGCGTGTAGAAAGCACATAAACATCACATTACTATGGCAACAGACAGGGCACAGAATAAGACCTGCGACCACGTAATAGCTTTACTGTACAACACATTAAATCAGTCATAGTTACGACGTATTTACAATGTCAGATACGGGATCAGAGAATTTAGATGAGCCGATTTACCTTGGAGTAAGTGCTTAACTATTTAACTTTAATTTAAACGGTCAGAAATATTAAGCTAGGATAATTCACTGACTATAAAATGACACATTAAAATGTGCTGGCTTCGACCCCCTCTTCTGATTTAAACTAACGGTTGTCAGTAATTAGCAACCCTTTATAAGGAAAAGTGCCTCATATATTACTCATATTTAATATTTAAGTATCTGTATTATTGGAATAGGAGTATCATGGCGATAGAAACGAAGTTGGGGAGAGACACGGAGTCGGGAAGGCAGTGCTCCCCAACGGAGATACCTATCATGGAGTATATGAAAACGGCAAAAGGAGCGGAACTGTAAGCTGTGACGATGTTTAGCACATTTATAAATCTATATACTGTGTTGTTACTGCGGTTTTGTGGGTTTGATTTAGTAATGTTACTAATTTATTTATTTTTAACTTCGCGTTTCCGTACACATTTAACTTGTTGTTTCTATGATACGTTGATATTTGACGTTAAATTTTATTTGTGAAACTTATGATTGACACCCTGTCTAAACATTTTTTAGATTACTGTTTTGTTTAAACATTTTCACTAGTCCAACATTTCCAACAGTCCCTATGTGTGTGTGTGTGTGTGTGTGTGTGTGTGTGTGTGTGTATACAAATATAAACATGCACATATTACAAATACTACTTGAATGAATGCAGATAAACGTCTGTGCTTTTCTGCACCAGGGAACTTACCTTTTTAAAAATGGAGCTTGTTACATTGGAGAATATCACATGAACAAGAAACATGGGCAGGGAATTCTCTACTACCCCGATGGATCCAAATATGAAGGTGTGATCATTTGTCAAACTGCAATAAACTGGTTTTACTCCTTTTAGTTAATTTCATTTTGTTATGAGTACAGCCAGTTTGTTTTGTAGTGATCTGGGTAGTTTTCTTTTGTCCCTCTCAGGAGGATGGGTGAATGACCAGCGGCAGGGTCACGGTGTTTACACATATAACAATGGAGACACATATGATGGAGAATGGTTGCAAAATCAGAGGTATAGTTCAGTGGCTAATTATATACTGTATTAGTAAACCACTTGCACGTGTTTGGATATTTCATCATTTTTAAATGATTGATTTACTCATATCACCTCTCTTCTTGATTAGGCATGGGCATGGTGTTTACACCTATCATGACACTGGCTCCAGGTATGTGGGTACCTGGATGTTTGGAAAGATTGAATCATCAGCAGGCGAGTTTGTCCATCTCAACCACAGATATCAAGGAAATTTTCACAATAATAATGTAAGATTTCTGCATAACCTTTCTAATAAGATTCTGATCATTTATTATTTTAAATGGTACTTGGTGTTGTTTAGCACATAATGTGAGCTTTGAACATTTCCATATTGGAGACAAATTTTAATTGGGGTACTGCAATGGCTCAGTTGGTAGGCCTTTTGCTTCACACTTCCATTTTTTTTTTCAAGACAATCCAAAGGTGCTCTGGTGGTATCAAAACTGGTGCTTTATGTCCTGGTCTTCCTGGGTTAGGCTACTGGCTCACTGCATAACCCTGCATCAGTGGTTATGCTAAATGGATGAAATACACGTCAGTATATTCTATTTTGTACAAATATTATTGTAACAAAACAAGTGGTGTTTAACATTCATATTATATATTTTGATTAAAGTCATAAGATATGTAGGACAGCACAGCAGTTGCCTCACTCCGCCTGTGTGAACTTTGCTTATTCTCCCCACCATCATGGGGTTTGTTCAGGATTCTTCAGTTTTACCCCACAGACCAAAAACATGCTAAGGTGAATTGGAGTTGCCAAATTGCCAATAGGCCTGTGTGAATAGTGTGTGTGCCCTGCAATGGGTTGTCCCCCTGTCATGTGCTATTACCTGCCTTGCCCCTGTTGCTCCTGGGATGGGCTCCAGGCCACGTAACCCTGTATAAGACAAGCAGCACTGAAGATAAATAAATAAAAAACTTGTGTTTGCACAATGAGAAATTCAAGGACGGGAAGTTTGCTGACATTCTTTGCTTTTGACAATGTTGTCTTATTGTAATGATTTCTTTATTAAAATTGGTATTTACTTTTTAGCCTTCTGGCCCAGGGAGGTATGTGTTTGACATTGCTTGTGAGCAGCATGGAGAATTTGGTGAAATAGATCAGGTAAGTCATTATTGTGTTTTTATAGTTATATAGTGTTTACTTATAATGAGGATGCCTTTAATTATGTTTTAGTTCGCCCTTTTTTAATAATGATTTGGATGGAGCTACATGAGCATTTAGTATGGCAAGAATTTGTGGATCTGATTTATGTTGTCATGTAAGAAAGCCATAGTAACATATATTGCAATAACTTGATTAACCTAGTGATTTTTGATAAAACTGGAATATCGACATCACGATTGAAATTATCAAGGGTATTTTCTTTCTTTTCCTTCAGTTTCCTTTCCTAGATGTTGAGGTGGAGCTTGGGCAGAGGGGGCCCTTCTCCAGCTTAGTGCCAGCTCACAATATATACCAACTCACAGTTCTATATGTGTCTTAGTTGTTTTTAAACTTTAGTTATCCTGCATCTTATGAAGTCCATCCTTAACTGATGCTGACATTTGGTGACAGGGAAGGGTGCATGATGAAGAAGAAGACCCTGTTACTGCTGTACATCTAAAGTGGCATCCAGTTTCTGTCTCTGCTCTAACACACTAGCACACCAGCCTATTCAAAAGATCTCCTTCCCAGGTGAATATAACTTCAATGTTACTGCAGCTTCTATAATGCTATAATACTTATCCCACCAACCCTTGGTTTACTGGGTGTTTTGAGGAAAAAAGGGAGAAAACAACTCCATGCATTTTGGGAATTTTTTTAATCAGTGGTGCTATGTGTCAGAAAGTTATGCTGTGTGTTGGCAGATGGCATGTGAGAGGCTGCATTAAATTGCCGCTCCAAGAATAAACACTGATGAACTACCCAGAAGACTAAAGACCAAAGGAAGATTGACTTCAGTGCAGTCTTTGTCTGCAGTCTTTGTTTTTTGTATGTTCCAAGTTTTGTTCTAATAATGATTATCATGGCTGGATAAAGTTCTTGATTTCACTTCTGTTGATTTTGTTAGCTGCTATGTTAAATGAAATAATTTAGAGTATGGATTTACAACAGCTTGATGTCTGTGAACTGGTTTACATCATACAAAAATTGCACAGACTGACAAAACAGTTATGGGTGTGGGTAAGGGGTATCAGTGGGTCAATTGGAGATTTTGTTTGTAAGATTAGTTGTTTCCATTTTTTCAAATGCAAATTGAATGTAGAAATATGATAGGTTGTAAAAAATAAAATATATATATATAGTTTTTTGAGGGTGAAATTAATCAGCCCCTAGCATTTTGTGGCCTGGTGGAGTATTGGCCATAGGCCACTACCGGTCCTTGGACCGAATGTTGGAAACCCATAATTCAAAGGATACCCCTTCTGTACATCCGGACTTATCAATCTTAATGGTTCAAATGGCTTTACTAGATATTCATATGGAAGTTCAGGTTACGTATTGTTAACGGGGGCAGGACACCTACTGCAATACGAATCAGCAGCCTTCACGCTACAAATCACTGAAATACCATAGTTGGTTTTAAAAAAGTTATAAACTGAGACTCATGGTATAAATTTATATGACTTACACTTAAAATATCACATGGTATTATTTGATGTTTACATTATTTTAAGATGTACATGTTTTACAGATACATTTGTCCATAATGACATTAAATTTATGGTAATAGCACATTGAAAACATGCATGCTATCAAGTATTCAGCTAGACACAAGTTCTGCTAGGCTAAACTTTCAGTTAATGCCCAGGTACAGGAGTGAATAGTTTTGGAATATGAGCTACACAACAACCTTTAATGAAGTAATAACCTAATAAGACGATTCAAGGACCAGAAGTGCAACAATAAGAACATTTAGGGTATGATTCATGGAACAGATGGATCTTGAGGGATCGCTTTGAGGTGGAGAAGGAGTCTGATGACTGCAGGTCATTCTACCTTCAGGTAATCATACACTCATCTAAAGGATTATTAGGAACACCATACTAATACGGGGTTAGACCCCCTTTCACCTTCAGAACTGCCTTAATTCTATGTGACATTGATTCAACAAGATGCTGAAAGCATTCTTTAAAAATGTTGCCCCATATTGATAGGATAGCTTGCAGTTTATGGAGATTTGTGGGATGCACATCCAGGGCACGAAGCTCCCGTTCCACCACATCCCAAAGATGCTCTATTGGGTTGA
>JAABNY020000001.1:31801248-31822932 GCA_015164015.2 Brevimyrus niger
TGGATGTTTTTCCCTTTTCACACCATTCTTTGTAAACCCTAGAAATGGTTGTGCGTGAAAATCCCAGTAACTGAACACATTGTGAAATACTCAGACCGGCCCGTCTGGCACCAACAACCATGCCACGCTCAAAATTGCTGAAATCACCTTTCTTTCCCATTCTGACATTCAGTTTGGAGTTCAGGAGATTGTCTTGACCAGGACCACACCCCTAAAGGCATTAAAGCAACAGCCATGTGATTGGTTGATTTGATAATTGCATTAATGAGAAAGTGAACAGGAGTTCCTAATAATCCTTTAGGTGAGTGTATAAGTGAACCATCTTCTTGTGTGGTGAAGGGAACTGCAAGTGGTGTTGTCTTGCTGACCGAAGGTGGTAAGATTGGACACTGGTCTTGAGGGTTTTGATGGAGATGGGTGACAGTCTACTGATGGACCTGTAAGCCAGCACCAAGGACTGAACTTAATGCAAGTGCTATAAGGGACCTAATGGATGAGAGACAAGGAGGGGTGTGACATGAGGACATTTAGGCTGAATAAATACCCCTCCCTTTTCCAGGGTGAACCAATCGGATATCCTGATACGAGGGAGTCCCTTGCCTCCCCCCTGCCATGCCTGTATTTCTTCTCGACTGCCACCTGCTTGTGCTACCCTGCCTGGTTGCCGTCTGCCAAAGCCATTTCACCTGCCCTTCAGACTGCCTACCTGCCTGCCTTCTCCATAATATTCCTGCCTTCCTGTGCTGTCCCCATCTGCCTATATTTACTCTTCACCAAATTATGTAAATGTCTTCAGCCCAGTGCCAGGCAAAGCATGGGCTTCCCCCTTGAGTCTGGTTCCTCCCTTGGTTTTCCCTTTTCCCTAACAGCTTTTTTTTGTGTCCTTACGGCTCACCTCAACTGGCAGGCTCGGCGTTGGGTCACATTAGGACTTTTGCTGGCTCCAGTGCTCAGGATTCAGTTAACTGCGTCCCCACTTCCCTCAGCTGTCTTGCTGAAACTGAGGCCCAAGGATAATGCTTAGGCATTTATGACATTGTTTGAATAGACAGCTGCATCACGTCAGTGAACAAACGTAAGCATATACATATTTAAGGCAGCTCCTCATAACTTGATGCCAAGACACTTGACCTGAGATGAGAAATTGGAGCAGATTATAGCCAGATTTTATTGACCTGGCATTTATGCATTTGGCATTCATATCAAGTGTTTAAACTTCAAAGAAAATCAGTGTGTGAATTTGGGTGCCATTTCTACAGTATGTATCCCTTGTTGACCATCCAATTAACAGACGTCCAGTTTGAAAGAATTGGCATGGACATGGTACTTGGGCTTTTTCAGCTGCAGTGCAATGATGGCATTGGTTTATTTTTGTGGTTTTGGACTATGCAACATGATGCCCAGAAACAGTGCTGCTATACAATGTTTCACCTAAAACTACCAAGGAAACTCCTTGTTTTTGTAAGATGCCAAGTTTACTTGCATCTTGCACTCAAAAATGGATGGCCAAGTTGAAACCTCCAATACAACAAAATAAACTGAACTCCATCAAGAATGGCATGGTGGCACAGTGGTTAGTGCTGCTGCCTCACAGCAAGAAGGTCCTGGTCCTTTCCGTGTGGAATATGCATGCCCCCCCTGTGTTTGTGTGGGTTTTTGCCGGGGGCTCTTGTTTCCTCCCACAGTCCAAAAGTGTGCAGGATAGTTTGATTGTTGAGTCTAAATTGGCCCTGTGAGGGTGTGTTGGTTCCTGCCTGTGCCTATTGTTTGGGATAGGCTCTGGTCCCCCCTGAGACCCCAATTGGGATTAATCAGTTTCAGAAAAAGGGTGGAACTCCATCAACAGGGATTTTCCCATTTTAATCCTTTTGCGCACTATGGAATGCTAGGTGAATGTTTCCAGACTATTTGCAAGCAAGGTGTAGCTCTAGGTCCAGAAGAGTTAACAAATCCAGTAAAGGAGCCATATTGCACATACACCATCTAATGCAGTCACCATCTAAACTACCCACATCTACATTGCTAGCCAAGTGACAAAGGATATTGCAGGTCACATGGAAAATAGAAAACAATTGAAGTTCATATCACTCTTCTTACCTTAAAGAGAGCTGGAACTTGTACCATTATCTGTGCCAGAAATCATCTAAAATTTCTATTGGGTTGGACAAGGAGCTTAGATTGGAACTACCAAAAAAAAAAACTAATCTAAACATGAAAATATTGTTGAATGTGAAACTCATCATGTTTCCTGTGGTTAGTATTAAATACTTTTTTAATGTGAAAGATTTTAAATTCAAAAATACAAGCTGGCCTAGGTATGCAGAACAGGGTTCACCCAATTATAATCAAAGTAAAACCAACCATTATAGCTAAATATGGAAAGTAATAATACATTTAATTTATAGGTGACTTTCAAGACACTCCCAATAATGAACAATCACAATAATAAATTTAATAATATAATACAAAGTAAAATACAATAAAATATTAGTTACCCCTAAATCATAAGTAATACACGATTTAATTATTATATTATACAAAATAATATCCACACTGTCACAGAGAGTGAGCCCAGGGACAAATATCATCAAATAAGATCAGCTATACAGTATTAGCACACCTGAAAAATATTCAGACACTGAAACTGAATGCTTGTACCGCTCGTGTTTGTGGAATTCACAGTTAAGGAGAATGGAAAAAAGAATAACCTACATATAACATGTTAGTTAAGCAGTATTGTACTATCAGAATTTAACTTAACCTTATTTGTCACAAATTTTAACGGATATCTGTCAAGATACATTTGGGCAGCATTTGATGCTCCGTTTATATTATCCTGTGGAGATGATTAAAGAATAGCGAAAAACAAATACAAACTCAATTGACAATAGCAAACAAATTATTGTATATACAGAGTTGGCACATCCTCCTAAGCTGTAGAGGGCGCCAGAGAATACCGAAAGAACATTGTTTTCGGCTGCTTTCTCTGACAGACTTGAATGTGCAGGCTGTAAACAATTGAAATCGAAGGCTTTCTGACCAGGGATTTCCTAATGAATACATTATTTGATTAATATGGCGTTTGTTACTGCAAGTTGGAACCCACTAGGGGAAGCGTTTTACAGGTTATTACTTTTCGGATGAGTTTTTAAGGTCGATTTGTAAATTAGGGAACTACCAACACGCGATGATAGCCACTGGTATTCCGGGACAATTTAAATGTAAAAAGTGTATGGTGCGACATAAGGCACAGTGTTTCCTCAGCAAACTGTACAATTCCAATTTTACAAGGGGAAAGTCATGTCTTGTCGGTCCTATGCATGTTATTATCGTTATTACCTTCGACCCGTAGCAATGCTTAGCGAACTCGGCCCTGACAGTCGCTCACATGATGGGTGTTTTTTTTTTCCTCACAGAAAGATCGAGCTTTATGAAATGGGATGGAACCTAAGGGAGGGACTCAAAAATTGTCAGATTGCAGCAGCCCCTTATGGTGGCCCGATTGGTAAGATATTTCAAATTAGTGATAGGACTCAGATTTGCTAACATGTTAGTAATGTTTTTCGTTGTTGCAATTTATTGGTAAGTAGATATCAGTTTAGCTTGTAACTGTTATCAGTTACGCTTTAATAAAAACCGGTACCAGGGTCTATGAAGAATGAGTACCGGGAATATTTTTGTGAAGTCCAGTTTCTTAAATGACAGCGCACCTGCTGATTATTTGAGCTTTAATGGATCTAGTTAAACTGTGCTTTTACTTTTCTTTTAGCTCTGTTGAAGGAGCCCCAACGATCTTCACCTAGTGCTCGGCCCCAACTAGAGATCTATACCTCTTCTGGATCTCCCATGGCTAGCTTTATGGTTTGCCTTTATTTATAGTCATGCACTCTTTGAGTGGTGCCATTTTCCCTGTGATTGAAAGAGCTGCTGTGAAGATAGGAGGGTTGTGTGTGGGTTGTTTAGTGGCATATACAGTCTTTGTAAAACTTTCTCTGACTGAATTCAGTGTAGATTTTAAAAATGGATATTCACATACTGTTTTGTGGATTCACATACTGACTTGTGGTTTATGATTCCACAGTGGAAGAGCGGAGTGGTGAAGCAGCTAGGCTGGACAATCAGCGATGACTTATTGTGTGTGCAGGAGGATGGCACTGTACTTGAATATGACTTGTTTGGTTCCTTCAAGAGACACTTCAGTATGGGCAATGTAAGGAAGAAAGTACCAGCTGACCACACATATAAGCATCTGTCTCATGACATATTCAGCACCTCACTGCTTGTATATATTGTGAAGCACATTCTATTGTATACAATTGTGCTAGTATTCAGACTATTCTGTGCATTTGTCAATTTACAGGAACTCGTTCAGAGTCATGTGCTGGAAGCCAAGATTTTCCACTCACCCTACGGTACAGGGATTGCTGTACTTTCAGGGGCCTACCGATTCATTCTTGCTACAAACATTGAAGATATGAAACTTCGTCGCTTACCAGAAGTCCCAGGTACCAAAAGCACCAGGTTCTTTGTCTTAGTCATGCTGTCTTTCAGTAGGCGTTTGTTCTTTTTTATTTCATTGGTTGGAGTAGTGCATGGACTGTTACAGTCAGACTCCTTATGTTCTTCTAGGTCTGCAGGGGGTGCCTTCTTGCTGGACTGTGCTTTCTCAGGACCGACAAACCAAGGTGTTGCTGGCCACTGGTGCAGATCTATACATCTTGGACAACACTGCCTGCACACCGGTGGTGAGTGCCAAAGGCACTTTTAGATCCTGGATATTTTGTCCTTTGTGAAACATATACTGACAGAAAATATATGAAGGCGTATCATCTCTGAACCAATTTATATCTTTTTAACTGTGGATGCTATATGTGCTTAAGAGCCCCTCAGGTTTCTCTCCCCAAGCCACCAGCATTATCCAGGTTGCTGGTTCCTTCAGCTACAAGTATCTGGCTCTCTTCACAGATTCAGGTCATGTCTGGATGGGCTCTGCCAACCTAAAGGTTGGTGAGATGGGCTGGCCTATTTTGGGGTAAACACTGGATATGCTTCATTAACCCTTGTAGAAGTTTATAGTCATATATCTTATATAAGACAAACTCTGGGTCTTGCTAGGTTATTCCCTGCTTTCTGCCCATAGCTTCTGGGATAGGTGCTGGAGCCTTTATATGGCAAGCTAGTTTAGAAAAATTTAGAAAAATGGATGGATGCATTTTGTTTCAGTTGCATGTCAGGATTAAACAACATTGAACTTTTAAGTGAGCAGAAAATGTGTTTTGTGGATAATCGTGTTCTGTAAATACACACATACTTAGGTTCAAATCAGTATTTCAAATACTGCCTTTTATTTAATCATACTATAAGGTTAGTTATAACACTAAGGGGGTTTACTAAGGTAAAATGGAAGGTGATGGTAGTTGACCTGAAATGTATCTTTGTTAGGAAAAACTCTGTGAGGTTGACACCAAGATGCGGACCCCACCGACACAGATGGCCTGGTGAGCCGTTTGATTCTGTGATAAAATGTATCTTTATAGAAAAATTCTCAAAAATAATACAGTGGTTGCCCTTTATTAAGGTGTTGGAGGCCTAAGAGTCAGCAGCCATCAGTTGTGATCATGTGGGAAAAGTACCTGCTGGTAGTTGGACCATGTAAAGACACAATTCAGTATCCTTTAGCCTGTTTTTTCCACTGAAACCGTGGTGAATGTGAGGTATTTGCAGAATTAATAGTTTTTGGGCCTCGTTGTCCTTAACCTTTTGTTTGGGTATAACCTGGATAATGAATCTGTTCTGGTTCCGGAGCTTGATAGTGTGAGAATCATTAGTGGGACCCACCATGAGCTGCTTCAGGAGGTTCCAGGTCAGTATGTCCTGGTATCTATATCACTCGTATTTTCCTGTAATATTTTTGAAATTGTAATTAGGGGTGGGTGATATGGCCAAAAAGTCATATCAGGAGTTATTTGGTTAGAATCATGATCCATGATATAGATCACAATTTTTAAAGTTTGTTTACAAACCAGTCAAATTGAGTTAATGATATGTAGTGATGGTAATTGACCATTTACCACTTAACCAGCAATTCTATTTTGTTACACTGCTTGTAGCATTATAAAAATAAACCTAATTAATAAAGTGTGAAAAATATTGTGCGTGCAAAGAAACTGATTAATTGTAGCAAAAGTGCTTGTTTTTAATACTAAATTTTCAAAAGTTTTGAGCGCAAATGAAGATTTATCACTTTGGTCAATAGCTACTGTTCTAAAGTCAGTTTACAACAAATACAAATTGATTGTGTTGCCACCTGTTATATGAACAGTATCTTTGCAAATTTTGCAAATCACGGGAGATTTGGATTTCACAGCATCCAGACCGTTTCCTCACAATTGGGGTAGAACTTTTTCTGGAACTAAATCTTCTTAAGCTGCCATGCCACATGCTCCATTTAATTTGACAGCACTGTCAGCCCATCTAAGGACCATGTATTGTTTACAGCATGACACGAGTGGTGTATTTTTTTGTGATTCCGTGGCATGTAAAGGTATTTGCTTGCTTGTTAGTTTTCATCACGGAGTTCAGATCCACTGGGACAGACAATTGACAAAGAACTGAGATATACAAACAGCACTGAGATGTTTTCCAGGCCGAAATTGCTTTGTCACACATCAATTTGTTTTTCTTGTAGTACTGCACTTATAGTTCATTCTGTCCATATAATGATAATGTTAAATAGTGTACTTGTAACTGGGCATTTACTGGAAGCCCAGTCTAGCTGCTGTTATACCAAATTGACTCCTCGACGGCACGTATGTTTGTAATGTGCAGTTTGCCTTGCTTTACTTTGCTTTACACTAAAGTGTCTGCTACATAATAAATGTAGTGCTGGATTGTGAGTTTTGCCATCACTGATATGCTATCATGAGTACAATTGCAGTTGGTCACGATAAACCATCTTCATGTAGCCTACCACTAATTAGAATTTTACTAATGAGTAAATAGTTCAGGGGTTTTCAACCTTATTAGGTGACTGCGAGATGAAAACAGACCTGATTTGTTAATGACCTGAGTAATTAATGTACTATATGCTTCTGTGGACCCCCTGCAGTTACTCCATGGCCCCCCAGGGGGTCATGGAGCCCATGTTGAAAACCCCTGGAATAGATCATATGCAATCACAACACATGTGGTAATGCTTTTTCCTTGTCATCATCCTGGCCCTTTTTATATTCACTTTTCAGTGGTAAGTGAGGAGATATTTAAGATAGCCTCTATGGCTCCCGGAGCTCTGCTTCTTGAAGCACACAAGGAGTATGAGGTACCGTGACATTTTGTGGGTTTGCCTTTTGGTGTTTTGCCGTTTGCCTGAGAATGACAGCTTTTTTTTTCTTGAATATATATTTCTTGGTGAATGCAGAAAGAAAGCCAGAAAGCAGATGAATACCTGCGGGAGATAAAAGAGCAAGACCGGCTGGGTGAGGCCGTGAAACAGTGTGTGGAAGCTGCAGGATATGAACATGAGCCAGAGACGCAGAAGATGCTGCTCAGGGTGAGACCCTGGGATTGGGCTAATGGACAGTTTGATCTTCTAAATATTGGAAGAATTTAAAAAATTAGGAATGTTTTTGGGGGTCAGTGAGCAGGGTCATCCAGGATCCCTGAAGCAATTAGGGTAAAGGGCCTTGCACGAGGGCCTAGTGGTCAGATCACGGGATCACTCGACCAGCCCCAGAGGTTTGAACCCGTGACCTTCCAGGACCAGTCACACGAGGCAATGGACTGACATGTAGCCTACAATTGCCATTTCAGCAATTGCAAAACAAGGTCCAGCAACGGCCTTTAGAATGAGGTTTGAGATGAAAATAGGATGCAGCTTTTTCGATTAAAAGAAAAGTATGTCAGAGATGAAATAACATGATATTTACTTTTTCCTGCCCTCCTGGGACACTAGGCAGCCTCCTTTGGGAAGTGCTTCCTCAGTAATTTCCGTCCAGAGCAATTTGTCAGCACGTGCAGGGATCTGCGTGTCCTCAATGCTGTTCGAGATTACACTGTGGGGATCCCTCTCACACTGCAGCAGTATCCTTTCAGTCTCTAGGAAGATGCGTCTTCATGCATGCAGACATTGATTTTCACTTTCTTGCCCTAGGTCTCAATTGAGTTGAGTTGAATTTCCATTTTCTCATAGTCTGTATACGTTTGAATATAATAAGGTGAATTCTGTGATTTTGATCAGTAATCAGATTTAGATCAGTTGTGAGCGCTCAGCTTCCAGATGTCGCAGAAAGAAAGCTTGATAAGAAACTGTATATTGTTAACTAAGCAATATGAAAACACTGACAAGATGGAATCCTTAAGTCCTACTGTCAGGTATAAGCAGATGACGGTGCAGGTACTCATTGACAGGTAAGGTGACATCTCTTCTAGCAGGCTTACCAGTATTTGTGTGTTGGTCATCGCTTGAATGAAAGTTAGGTCAAGGTAACTGGGAAAAGTGGGACGAAGGATTGTGTCCCCCCACTCAGGCTGGTGTACCGCAAACTGTACCCTCTCGCCATTGAGATTTGCCGCTATCTGAAGATTCCCGAGTACCAAGGAGTCAGTAGAGTGCTGAAGCACTGGGCCTGCTGTAAGGTGGGTTGCCCATCACAAAATGTCTGATACTCAAAACAAAGCACTTTTAGTTATGTGTTTATTTATCAATGCTCCCAACATCTTTTGCTCAGGTGCAACAAAAAGAAGAGGCCGATGAGGTCATTGCGCGAATGGTCAGTCTGAAGCTAGGGGAGACTGCTGGTATCTCCTACTCTGATATTGCAGCCAGGGCATATGAGTGTGGCAGGACAGAATTAGCCATCAAGGTACAACCATCTCTTTTACTTTGCTAAAATATGCCACAGGATAATGAGCACAGTGAAGTCACTCTGTTTCTCTCTTAGCTCCTGGAGTTTGAGCCTCGCTCGGGCGAACAGGTGCCATTACTCTTGAAGATGAAAAGGAGTCAGTTGGCCCTCAGTAAAGCCATTGAGAGTGGAGATACTGACCTGGGTACAATGCAGTACCACATGCACATATGCCTATATCATTACTTCTCAAAGCAGTCCTTGGGGACCACCAGATGGGGGGGGTCTCCCAAAAAAAAATGTGGACCATCTGGGGGGTCCCTGAGGACTGCTTTAAGAGACACTTGCTTTTATCATATTGATGATCACAGTAAACCGTTTACAAAGCTGACACATTAATGTTAATGCTAATCCTCGAACATTGTGCTATAACAATTTGCTTCACCATATGTAGAGATCATCAAAACTGATTACAAAACATACATAAATATTGGGTGTTTCTCAATACCAAGAATATAAAGATTGTACTTGTGGTCTTGGCAGGAGTGGTCTTGCTAACCTACCTCCCAAGAACGAACCGGGAACGCAATGACTCATGGGATTGTTCTCAATTGGCAAGGATGCAATCAATGCATTTTTGATAGTTTGGGTGGGGCAAGAACAACATCCAGGGAATTTATACCGTAGTCTGTACTTCTGTTCTTAATTTTGAAATTGGTCTTCGGCAATAGAAGATGACCTGGAATGTGTATGCGAGAACACAAGTATGGTCAAGTATGCATATTGAGAAACATCCATTCATGCCTGCTTGGATGTATTAAATTGATGGTGTTCCCCTGCGTAATCAGTTTACACAGTGGTCACATACTTGAAGAATGAGATGAACAGAGGTGATTTCTTCATGACCTTAAGGAACCAGCCAATAGCTCTGAGTCTTTACAGACAGGTGAGAATAAAAAAAGATTGTCATGTAGGTTTTAGATTATGCTGTCCATTGAGGATTTTCTGTTCACAGCTTTATCTTTTCATGTTTAGTTGCATGAAGTGGTCGAGCAATTGCTTAAGTCCAATCGGCAGATGTGAAACTACATACAGTTTATGTCACATTGAACAGAAAAACTTGTTAGCTAAATAAATAACTAAATAGAATACGTGTGTATGTCAGTTTTGCAAGCATCAAGAGCAGGACACCCTTAAAGACCTCTACAATCAAGATGATGACCACCAAGAACTGGGCAACTTCTATGTGAGAGCTAGTTACCAAGAAGGGGTGAGTGAAGTAACTGCCTGTACCTAGTCTTGTTTTAGCTCAATTTAAAACTATTTAAAAACACAAAAGCATAGATTTTGGCAGGTTTAAGCAAGTAAATATCAATGAAGCTGAAATTTATTGCTAATTGTTATTGGCCCGAATTGTTTTGCAGAGGCTGGATACACGTATGTCATGTCTGCAGAATGCAATGGATGAGTACAACAAAGCCAAAAATGAGTTTAACGCTAAAGTAAGACACCTTTTAATTATGAAACGGAACGATTAGGTCAAGTTTACATGAAGTGCTTAAACTGAAATAAATTTATGGCGGTGGTGGCATAGAATAGGTTTTGTAGCAAATAGTGATGGGAGACATCTCAACTGTCTCACATTTGCCTGAAACCTAATTGCAAATACATTACCGTCTGGAGTTCTGGGTCTTAAGATCAGTAATGGGGTTTTATAGAACGGCCCTTCCTGATGTCAGTGTGGGCTGATAAATTGCATTGTAAAGTTCAGTGGCTCTGATACATTGTCCAATGCTGCCCTCTAGGCCACAGAGGAGGAGATGCGTCTGTTGCGGTTTCAGCGACGCCTGGAGGAGGAGAAGGGGGAGCGAATGGTGGGCTGTTCCTTACAGGACACCCTGCACTGCCTGCTGATTGTAGGATTGAACAAGCAGGCTGAGCAGCTGTATAAAGACTTTCGTGTTCCTGACAAGAGGTGAGGGAGACAAGAAAATCGAGCAAATTCTAGAGCAGTGGTAGGCAACCTTGGTCCTGGAGTGCCGGTATCCGGCAGGTTCTCTATCCTACCTGGTTTTTGATGAACCACACCTGATCTCAGGCAGATAGTAATTCATTGGGTGGAATAGAGAACTTGCTGGATCCTACCACTCCAGGATCTGGGTTGCCTACCCCTGTTCTATAGTTCACAGGGGGGGGGGGTTAATTTATGCTTTATTCTTTTCATTTTGCAAGCAACGATGATTAAATTTTTTTAACAGTACATACAAAGCCAAAACGCCACCTGTTATTCCCATCCTACATATGCCTGACATTTAGGGTTTGATTTTTCATTTTATTTAAACAGGTACTGGTGGCTTAAACTTAATGCTCTAGCAGAGAAAGAGGACTGGGAAGAAATAGAGAAATTCTCAAAAACCAAGAAATCACCTATTGGATACCTGGTACATCATATTCTCAATTCCTTGGTGAAAATGTTTCTGAAACAATGGGTACCATTGAATTGACCTATCTTCTCTCCTTTTTTTTAAAAAAAAAAGCCTTTTCTGGATGTCTGCATGAAGCACCACAATAAATATGAGGCCAGGAAGTATGTGTCAAAGGTCACACCTGAACAGAAGGTGAAGGCACACATAACAGTAGGGTAAGTGCCAGACTGTCCACTCAACATTTCCTTCCAACTGCAATAGATTGACCCTTTATTTACCTATGTTCTGCCCAGGGATCTGGAGGGTGCTGCAGAGGTTGCAATTGAAAGGCGCAATGAAGGGGAGATTAGCCTTGTTCTCTCCCATTGCTCCGCTACTACTGACAGAACCATTGTTGACCGTCTGAACCGAACACGGGCTACTGCTGGCAAGAAGTAACCATGTACAACAGGCAAATTTGTTCTCTGCCCCTTCATATGAAGTTGTGTTCTGTGAGGGATAAAGAAGTGTATAAGAGATGTGATGAACATTCCCATTTAATTTTGAAAATGCTATCTGTGTTGTTAAGATGCATATTGATTGAGCAGTTTTAAACTGATGGGTCATAGTGTGCAAAAGATCCATAGTGAATATAAAAGGATGCAAAGACCTGACAGAAATTACACATTTGCTCTTTTTCCATTTGCTCTTCTGCAATATAAAGTTAATTGTAAACTTATAAATGGACGGAGTATGTTTCCATCTCCATGCTGTACTTGCTAATTACTAATAATGATTGTGCATGTACATGTAAATAGATGTCACCTGTTTCTTTCTGGCTTGGACCTCTGTAAATTTACCAAATGAAATGATGTCTTTATTAAACTGCCAGGTTAATCAGAATTCCATAAATCTCTCAGATTTCAGTGAAAATGTGCTTGTTTGTTTATTTTCTTGACACATCCGTGGACTTTATCACAGTGGCAGAATATACACAGGTCATTGTCTTTTGTTCAACTTCTCATAGCTGTGAAAATGGTCTAATTTACGTGTCACCCTACGTTATTAAAAAGTGTGCAATTTGTATTATGTGTGACGAGGTCACCGTTTCAATTCTTGCCAAGCTCTATTTTAAATCGGGTAAACTGATCAATTGAATACTAGGCATACGGCCAGCCATCAGTTGTTGCCACATGTAAGTTCTAAGCAAGTGTTTTTCAACCCAGCCCTTGGAGACCTCCAGGCAGTCAACATTGTTCACTCCCAGCACTCAACACACCTGTACCAGGTACTTGGTATTTTCCATTGCTTAAATTTGGTTCAAGTGTGGTGGTAGCTGAATGGGAGGAAAAACTGTGGAGTGTCTGGGGGTCCCCCGTGACAGGGTTGAGAAACGGCGTTACAAGCCAGAAGCATGGCTTTGTGAATCTTCCCAACATACAGTGTAGACTGTACCACCGTCTTCACAGAAAACTTAAGTGACGGAAACAGGAGAATTAAATTTCTGTACTAAGAAGATACTATGGCGATGCATATAAATTTACTAAGGTATTATTTGATTAGTATTTGTTAACAAAAGAGGCCATAGTCAACATTCTTAGCAGTTTAAAAACAAATAATAATTTAAACTTGGGGGCTACCATAGACAAAGATGTACTGTATTACTAGATCATTTTAAACATAAGCTGAAACACACATACTTGGTAAAAATTCCATATACCTCATTGCTTCTTTAGGCTTATGCTAGAGTGACCTCTTCAACACTTCTGCATAATTGTAACCCTAAAATATGCCTAACACTCCAAAAAAACGGGTAATTTTTGGATCATTTTAATTGGTTTCTATCTATGGCTTTACTGTGACAATTGTCCAAGAGATGGTTATTACGAGATACCACAAGCTGTTACAAACTAGAGCAATACATCTAAGTGGAGTTTATTGCCAATATTGATAATGCAATAGACACAGGCCCTGGATAAAACGGCTAAAAATGAGTGTCACATTGAACATATGTTACACTTGCAGATCACACAAATGATGAATCCTGGCACACGTATTACATTTAACTTAGCATTTGGTCTCAGTAAATAAATGCAGACCAAAGACCTACTATTTTAGTTTATACCAGCCTATCTTGGTCTAACTTTTATTGAATTTAATGAGCTCAATTAAATACTGATACTGCTGTATGTCTTCATTAATGTCTCTCATTAGTATTCAGTTTCTCTTGTCCATGCATGTCAGTGCCCTGAACATGAATGGAATGTGAGTTGCAAAGCCCACAGTCTTGATAAATGGTATTAATGCAGTGGAAAAAAAAGTTCCCCACATCCCAAGTACTCAAATGCTTAAAATTTCTATGAATTTCACAGTGGTAAATAGCTATTATTTGTTCACCCCTACAATACATGTATGATATATGCAAAACATTATACAATCAAATTTGAAATAAACAGCTTGATTCTGCAGTGTGATTTTGAACAAAGTATATGTTTTGCACAGTCCTGTGCTGGACTGTTACATAACTCCATGTCCAAGATCAGCAAAATGTCAATAAACACTACAAACTCTTACATTTACTTTACACTTTCATTTTGAGGATTTTAATGCATGTCTAATCAGGTTTATCCTTACTTATAAAGTTCTGCAAAATATTTGTTAAAAAATATGGAAAAATATAAATTACGTACACAAATGTGTATAACAACAGAGATCTTTGATTGAATGGGATGATTTTGTGTGCATACAAGTGTGACAAAATACATTAGTTTAATAGTATAAATATAGCTAGTGTTTAGATTACCCTGAAACGAGCTAAACATTTGTTCACATGCTAACCGAACAGCGTCAGTTAACGATGTAATTTTATAATTTACATTCCTTAGTGAAATACCAATTAAACATTTCTGTCACTTACTTTTGACATCTCTAGTCCATTCTACTGTCAGTGTAGCAATCACTTTGTGAAAATTCTGTCCTTCAGGTACATGCTTTAAGCTCAACGTTCACTGCTGAATTGGTTTTTATCATTCGGGGGATGATGAAACTTCAGTACCATCCACCAGTAGAGAATGGATGATGCCATCCCTTCTCCTGCCACTGCTCACAGCCTTGACGCAGCAATCATGGTCACCGATCATGAAGTGTGTCTCAGTGCCATCATCTACAAATTCTCCCTAAACAACAAAGGAGTATTGGAACATGAAAGATATTCAGTAGTCTATGTGCAAGGAAATACAATTAGATTAGAGCCATATACTGCGAATTGAAAACAATTTGAAATCCCTGTCTATAAATAAAAAATATTTTAAAACATACTGACTATTGAAACTTTTAAATATTACATCAGAACTATGGCCTTTTAAATGACAGGCAATTTCTTTTGAGGATCATTAATGATTAGCAAATACTTACTGCAGTCTCCATCTTCTGGCCATTGCACCATATGTCCATCGTGTCTTTCTCTATCAGAAAATGTCCACAACAAATTCATTGAGATGCATTAAAAGTTTCAGGTTAATCATTTTTCCATACTACAATATGGGTTTACTATAAAATTTAGAATAAAAAAATGTAAACAACAAATGGAACTAGAGAAGACAATCTAGCATGCTTGTTGCATTCAAAAGACTGCTGAACATGTATTCTTGCAGTATTTTTAATAAATCATCTAATCTAATTTGGTCCTATTTGGTCTTTATGTTACAATTTGTGAATATTTACAAATACAGATTACTGTTTAACAGAAATATTAATTCCTGAAAATGTATTACATCTTACCTAAGACTATTCTGCAGTCAGCTCCATCAAGATTTAGCAGCCATGTGTTGGTGATCTTCGATCTATTCTCCATGTATGACTTGAGACTCCTCCCATTGATCTCCAAAGTATACTCATAAGCAAAACCACTGATAGCATCAATATTTATTGTGGCTTTTGTGTCTGTCCCATCCACATTGAATGTCTCTTTTCCAACAAGTTTGAACATCCAATCCCTTCTCACAACTTCCTGTTTGAAAAATAAGCAAGTTGAATACAAACAGCAAAAATGCTCAACTCAAACACACCCAATAATTACATGGGGACAGGTTCAGTTGATCTTTTCGATCAAGTGCTCCATGCCTGCAGGTGAAAAGAGGATTTTATAGCTGCATGGGATGGGTGGGTATTTCTTTTTAAAGACACCTGAGGATGTCTGAAGAAGATCCCTTAAATATTGCATATTTTTCAGGTTTCAGTTTCCAGTATGTTGGATTTACTGTTCCTGTTTTCTAGTTCCATTTTTATAGCAAAGCCCCTTCTCGTGTCTTTGTCCTGCCTTGAAGCAGATTACTGCTACACAAGGTAAATATCAACTGTCTTCTGGTCCTGCTCCTGTAGATATAACTGTTGAAACAAGTTTTCAGTATCAACACATGTTTATCAAATATTTTATTATGAAAACTGATAAACTACATAATTTTAAACCGTTCATGCTCCTATAAAATCCACATATAAACCAAATGGAACAAACAGGAACAATTTAGCACAAACTAGCAATATTTCTGTGGTACAGAGCCCCTGAAGGGACCTGTGCAATCAAAATTATGTTACTTTCCTGTGCACACAATTTACATATATTGTAGTGCATAAATACAATGAAGAGTGTTAACAGTGTTCATCCCATTTTAATTCAAAAATGACCATTTTTGATTTTTATGAAATATGGCATCTGAATTATACATATTTTTTTACTTGTAAAAATTTCCCTTTGATATATAATGCATTTATACTTTTCTATACCTTGGGAAGTAAACAAGACCAATGATTCACAGTGTTTCCTTTTGTTAAATGACTCACCTATAGCTCTCTGGAAAAGGGAGGACATTTAAAATTTTTCATTTAACTTTTGTATTAAGTCTAAATTTCTTTTTTCAAAGTCAAAGTTCATGTCATAAACTGCATTTTTAAAAAATATATTTGGTTATTAAACTGTGAAGAAAACGATCAGTTACATTAAAGCACTCGAAAAATCTTTTTAATGCTCTATTTGAGCCTCAAATAAAGAACATGGAGGAATGGGTAAAATATTTCCACTTAATTGGGAAGAAAGTACTGTTTACCTGCTTTCAAATGAAAAAATGTGTTGCTCTTTTAAGGAATATAGGAGCTATGACGCTCGGAGCTAACAACAAAAAAAAACACTGAAACAGCTTAGTAATTTCACTCTCTTTTAAACCGCCTATTTAATAAAAAAAAAATAGCCTATTCATACCCCAAAGTGACGTGTAAAGAATTTTGGGGGGCTTTTCAGAGAATTTATAATTTGTCTTATAAGATGTCCAGGCATACCACTGGTCAAGTTCGCAAGTCACGTTACACCCATTTATTGTCCACTAGAAAAGTTATGCAGGTACTCTGTTAAAATATGCACAAGTTAAATTTCATCATACCACAAAAAAATATTCTGTCTAAACTTGCCACCAAGCTATGGCTGAGTCATGTAGTTGGAGTCATGTAAACTGCTCCAATAGCCAGCTTTTTGGAAAATTTAGATACCTGAATTTAATAAGTTTACTAATTATTCAACATTTTAAACTAAGTAAACATAAGTAAAATTCACATTAAAATTTCAGGAATTAAGTCATATGAGAATCACTGGCTTTATACTCTATAAGAAGTATTTATTTCTAAAACAGAATTATCTATGTTTGTACACATTGACTGGGTGGCCTATATAATTATATTTTGACTAGAATTTTAACCACCTACACTAAGTGACCTAGACTACTACGCTAGAAGTTTACCTAAACCATCAGTTTCTTCAAGGCATAAATTGTAAAGCGCTTTGGCTACTCGTAAGAGTAGAAAAAAGCGCTATATAAATGCAGTCCATTTACCATTTACCAATTAAACATTTTTATGACACTATATCTAAGTAAGCAGCTGCTTGCCTACCTTTCCATCAATATAAATGACACGTTTGCCTGTAGTTGTCCCATGCTCAAATTCGATTCTATGGACCCCATCACTCAGAGCTACTTCCCAAACACCAACCAGGTCCCCAGACATTCTCTTTTGGTGAGAGCACTGCAAAGACTAGAAAATAAGACAATTATTGAATCGTTATGTGGGGTAACTCAATTCCAGTTAAACTGTCTTCAAAACCAGAAACATATTATATTTCTTGATGGGCAGAGCCATCCTCTGAAAAACTGTGACAGAGGGTAGAATCCATCATTGCACAAGCACAAGTACTGTACTTCTGATGCTCTGTCCTTGTAACAGAATGCTAATTTGCGGAGACATAAGGCAAATAGGCTTACTCCATTGAACTGTCAGAAACAATTTATCAGTTGCACAGCAGTTTGTCTTAAACGTACTTAGTAATAGAACAGAACATACAGTAGTTAACAAAAACAAGATACATCTACAATACAAAATACTGAATGTTTTTGATTTTCAAATGCGAGATCTACTGTACATCGATCACAGCTACTAATATGCAAAACGGCGCAGTGACAACAAATCTGAGATGCTGATCTTAACAAGAAAACTGCCATTGACCTTATTATAGAATCATCATGGATAATTTTTATCACTTTATTATTAATTCAAAGAATGATATCCGATGCGCATCCATTTGCGTTTGTCGTAGCTACAGGTAAACAACAGTGCTAACATATTTTGGCAGGTCTCTTTAGCTTTACGAAAATCAAGGTGAAAAGACAAGTATAAAATACTGAGGATAACGATAATTTTCTTAAAAGGTCTTACTTATTGGATTCACGCAGTCCAAACACGAAATAGATATAACTGGTCCTTGATGTTGGCGTTTGTATAAGGGAATGAAACTGTCACTATAGAAACCGCAAGACACCAACGATTTACCAAGACACTACTAACATATTCCAATATCAGTTAACTAAAATATATCATACATCATATTGTTTTGTATTTCAATTCAATCCTTAAAAACATACAGCTATTACATTGTATCACACACTTTTGCAATAAAGATTTTCTCGCGAGATACCGAATAAAAACTACAGACAGATTTTGGGTTTCGCCTTTGGTTTTGTACTTTTTGTCACCATCGTCAGTACCCAGCGTCTGGCTCCGGCCCGATTTGAAGCACTCACGCGCATGCGTACACTGTGACACGATATGCCGTCCTTTAGCATTATGGGCCACGCATGCATACTGTCGTAGCCCGATCTTCTACCCCATAGGCCTTACCCAATTTCCAGGGTGAATGTGCGCCATTTTCACGCGTACGTATGCTACACTGCGTAACGTATTTCATCGAGGTCTGTACCGCGTATGAGTAAATATCCGTATCTTTCTCGTGTATTTCAGTTCATAACTCGCTGAAATCTTATTATAGAAACATGAAAAAAACACTGACTAACATAAATCTGACATGTTTGCAAAGTACACTAAGATAAAGATGAGTTTAATGCCAAAACAAATATATAAGAAATAATTTATTTGCCATTAATTAAGTTTATAATATTTGAAAAAAACATGTGAAGTCAGTGAAAGTGTGTTTCCTACCCCTAGACTCCAGAGGGATATTTAACTGCATGTCATATGACAACTTATAAAATATCAGTTTTGGAGAACTTACATAGGCCACAAGATTTACAACAATATTGATAACAGAAGTTACAAAAAGAATGTATGAATGCAAAAGCAAATGCTATATTCTGGAGGTGCTAGGCAAACATTACTGTCCATTGCTCCAGTATGCCCCTCCTTATGTCCTAATCCATAATCTGATTAAACTAATTTTCCCTAAGACAGTCAAAAAGATACTCATAATGAATTCTGAGATATTTACAGAGTACATGTGTTTATTTTAAATACTAATGAAGAGTACTTTTCTGCTGTACCCAGGATTGGTAATGAAATAACTGTTCAGTCTCCTGCTGTAATATCAGTTCTCAACTCTGGGTGAAATTCCACCACTGGATTACTAAAATGAGTCTCCTTAATGTGGCTTTCTTTAGAGCTGTTTCAAACTTGTACCATATTGTACAGAGACCCGGAGACAGAAACAAAACATGCTGGGTATTACATGCAAGACCACCAGAAGGATTGGGATTTTAATATATAGGTTATTGCAAATTTGCAATAATTGAAATGTAGCCATTTTAATTGCAAATTAAATAGTAATATAACTAAAAGGTGGGAGGATAGTTCATTACATAGTATTGTATGACAGGTTATATTAGCTCCCTAATATAAACAAGAAACAATGTTTTGTGAAACATTAAAGGTGCATTAAATGGTCCTTAGTAGCTTTGAATATATTTTGAGATCAGCGGTAAATGGATTTTTTTATTCTTGCATCATAATTTAAGGATGGATTACTTTATAGGCTGAAAAATATGCAACACAGGCGTTCGATTGCTTTCTTGGCAGCTTAATTTTCTTTCTCACTTAAATTTTTTTTAGAATCACATACTGGCAGGGATCATTAAGTACACTCTATGTCAGAAGTAAGGTTAGGGTTGTGCAATTTGATGTTATCATGGGTAATTGGCGAAAACAGACAGGTAACCCGGTGTCTATGTCTGACAGTGATTGACAGACGATTGTAACATTTGCTAGGGAAGTAGGCTTATAAACAAAGCAGGTTAAGTCATGTGTCATTGTCATGTGGCTTTCAGTTCAGCCTAGTAACCTACATTTCTGGCACAGTTTGAAAACAAGAAAACATGGCTATAGCATTGTGTAAGCATTGTCAGTTGTAGTTCTAGTTTGTTCGCTATCCTTGTATGTTGGGAAGTTCGTCGTTGTCACATGACCAATTTCTGCCTTCCAGTCACCAGTCAGAATGTCAGCCATTCACATGCAACTTCCAGGTGGGAATTATGAGATCCTCAACTTTTGTGGATGATTGAGCAAGGCAGACATTTACCATTGTTAATTCTCCTTCAAAATAAGTAAGACAAGCCATGAATTGCTTTTTACAGCTCCTTTCATTTATGGGAGGGAGTGGTCTTCAAATCTTGACATAAAAATAAAAAACCATCCGCACATTGCCCATTTTTAGATGAACTATGCAGCTATTGATTAGTTTTAAAAGCATATCAGTTGTTTTGTGCAAAACTGCCTATTTGTATTAGTTTAGGCATATTATGCAACTTTATTAGTCTTTATTATGTGCAACTTTATTAGTCTTGGCATAGGTCTCAGTTGTGGAATTTCTATTGCTTCATAGCCTATATATACCTTATTTGAACGTAATAAGGCAAATTCCTTGATTTTAATTGCTCTGAATATAACATACTAAATTGGAAATACACATGGAAATAAAGAAATAAAAATTATGCAGGCATGTAAAAACACTAAAAATTTAATTTAAAAAATGAAATGTCAAAAAAATAATTCAGTTAAATTGCCATGAGATTTTCTTGAGTGAAGCTTAACATGTCTCAAACTAAAAAAGCAACTTACTGTATTTTATTTTTACAACATTAATGATAGACAGATTTGTTCATCTCTCAAATGTTTCAAACGTCAGCATATGCTTGGAGTGTTCTAGTGCTGATATCACAACAGCAGTCTGGTCATGAAAACAATCAAAACCACAATCGTTTGTTTGATCGTAAGCCTATATATTTATTAAAGAGTCACAAAATATTTAGGCTGAAGGCCTAGGATATTGATATTGGAATATTAGCCTACAGTATACCTAACTTACAATAGGTTATTGACAGGCTACAATAGGCATGTAGAAATGATAGAACTACCACTAACCCTAAGTAGGGAAATATATCTTTTACATTTTTTGTAGGATAAATTTCAAATGAAATGAAAGACTAAACAAAGACATGGAACAGAAGAGAGATGGAGTTAAATTATGAAGATGATTGGATATTGCTGCAATGATTTGGCTAGTCTAGGTAGCATATAGGCCTAGGCTATTTCTACATTTTCTTGCTAGAAAAACTAGCCTGTTGATTGTACATCTGGTTTGTTGAATGAAATGACAGTGTCACCCACTGTACTAAAAACTGACTGCATGCTTGTCACGCACATGCTGAGAAACTTTAGGCTACAGCAGACAAGAGAGGCTTTCAGGTTTTGTTATTCATCCACCTAACAAAAGGACTCTTCTTATCTAATCACTTCCAACAGATAAACCACAAGTTCAGCCTTGGCCTACACTTCTTTGCCTGCTAGGGATGGCAATTCCAAGCAGAATTACTAATTATTACTCATATTATATTTGACCAACCCCACCCCCACCACACACAGAGAAACATGTATGGAGTATGGATCAAAATATATATTTCTTTCCATACAAAATAGGAATTTAGTCGGTGCTGCAAAAGGACAATGCAAAATATTAAAAGATAGCTTAATGGCATTGTGACGTCCCGCTCCCAACGATCCTGATTGTGTGCCACGCCCCCATCGTTACCTCCTGTTTTGCCCTGATTGTA